>CAEMYA010000401.1:0-74971 GCA_903131615.1 Diplodus sargus | reverse complement strand
GAGGTTGAAGAGGTCGGTGTGTTTACCTGGAAACAACAGCTCATAAACTGCAGACACAGTTTGAGTCAAGTGTAGAGAACGCAACCAAGGAAGCAACCCATGCAGAGGCCTGCAGGGAAAACTATCCAGATCCATAATAGCACTTAGATGACATGACATTGCTTCGCCGCCAGATGTTCGCCAAAGTTTTGTTGCCCCATCGCTCGCATAGAAAGGAAGCGAACAGGAAATGAATATTCATCACGTGACTGTGGATTTATTACGCCTGTCTGTTCTGAATACAAGGTACAAAGACAGGATGGAATTATTGTTTCACCTCTGACTCGTCAGCAAAGTTACTTACAAAGATTTATCGGTCATTGTGTAAACGTGTAATGTGTGCGACGCACAACAGGGAGATTTAAAAAGCAGTTAGCAGCAGTTAGCAGCTAACTCAAACAAGAAGAACATCAACTTCTGTTGGTCCGTAGAGCACCAGAATACTTTCTAAAATCACACGTGGCCCAGAGAAGCGTCTTTGTGCAGAAGTGTTGCACGATCTCTGTATAAAAAGCTCCAGTGACTCATTGTTTCTCAAACTGACTAACTTTCCTGGAGTTTTAAGTCTCCGGGGTTCTTAACCCTAAAAACCCTGACGTCATGGAGGGTGAAGAACCTGCAGAGAAATGTGCATCCATGTGATTCAAACAAAACATTACAGCGAGAAATAATAACATGTCCATCTTCGCTGCCTGCTGTTTCCAGACAGCCGAACTGTTGAGGTGAGATAAAGTAGCATCATGCAGACACAACAGAGAGGCTATTACTGCGTCTGATGAAAAACAGATAGATTGTACTGTATTCCAGCCTGTGGCTAAGATCCCACAGGGCAGGGAGAATGAACTGCTCTCCAAAATGAGCTCAACATCGCAGCAAATAGGACACAGCAGCTTCCCCGCGCTCTCCTGAGGCCAAACATTATACTGTACATTAGATCCATCTCACTGTTCCACTGTAAGGAGCTGCTGCTGCAGCCTGGAGGCCTCCACAGCTCCTGCACTCGGCTGCATGTTCACGATAAATGAAGGCACATCGTTGGTTCGTCTGGACGTTTGTGTCGGATCGCAGAATTAACATATTTATGATTTTCTGTCTCTTGAACTCTTTGTTCCTCTCAGTCCACTTTGATTTTTATCGCCCTTTGTGTCCAGTGAGTCCGGTTTTCAACGTCTTGGTTGATTATTTGATTTGATTTAATATAACATTTAGTTGATTTATCCTCATGTGTCTTGTTTTACTTTCCACTTCCTGTCACTGTGTTCCTGCCGTTGTTGATTGCCCTGTTAGTTTCAGCTGTCTCTTATTAGTCTTCCCTCTCTTGTGTATTTAAGTCGTTGTCTCTCCCTCTGTCTTGTTCACTGTCTCTGTGTTTGCTCCTTGTGTTTTTGGATCGCTGAGCTGCAGGTTTATTCTTCTTGTGGATTTGCCCCAGTGTGTGTTTGTCAGTTTTGTCGCTTGCATTTTGGAAAACAGCTTTGTTCTTTACATTGACTATGTGGAGCAGCTTTTAACAAAAGCGCTGTGACATCACTGTCTGCTGTTGTAAAGATCTTTGCAGGCGCGTGTTTGATCAGCTTCCTGTTCTGAAGATGAAGATCTATCGTTGTTGAGTTTGTTTTTAAAAACAAACAGTCTGCTGTTTACCACTTCAGCCCGGATGCCTCCATCTTTGGTAAGTGGAGAAACGTACGTCAGCCCGCATTTACGTCAAGACGGAGCTGGAAAATAATGTGTTTATAGTTATTTTGATCAGTTGTAAACTCCTCGATGAAGCTGTTCGGTTTGAGCCAGAATATTCTGATTTAAGATGTTTATATGAAGCATTTTTATTCTGTTTGGGCTTTTAAACTAATTATAATGTGAACATTAGAGCTCCATGTAAACACAGCCAGCGTCTTTGAAGATGTCAAAAGACAATTTCAAGTTTTACACATGTTGGCATAATTAATTGTAATTAAACTGAACTTTGAGGAGAGACAGATGAAAACATTTGTACAAAATATCAAATGCTCCGTCATCAGTTCTGTTTTTTCTAAGGAGAATAACTGACTCTGCTCATGTGTGAGATCTCCTGCTGCTCGGTGGCTCACCTGAGCACACCTGAGGGTTTAGATCTGCGTTCAACAGATATGATGCACATTGTAATTATTAGAAATGCGCAACAGTTTGTACAACAACTCCTTCCTTCTTTTCCTTCCTTCTCTATTCCATACTTTTTCTTATTTCTGTCCTTTTTTTTGCATTTACAGCCTTTTTTTCAGTTTCAGTGCACCTGATTCACTACATGATGCTTTCTGTTGCTTCTTTGACTTAATTTCTTTCTCTTTCTCTTCTTTCTCTCCCCTCCTCCTTTCCTCGTTGGTGTCTTTTTATTGTCAGTGTGCGGCAGCGTGAAGTCAGTCACCCTGGTCACGCCTGAGCGAAGTGGCGGGGAGTTTCATTACGCTGTGAAATAACGATCACGCCGTGATTAAGTTGATTAGATTCCATGAATATTTGAAAGGCGAAACCAAATTAGTGATTAAATATTTACTGGTGGTTTCCTTCCTGACAGACGGTGAGATCGTATCACATCTCCCACATGACTGACTGTACTGTACTGCAGCACGTCACTCATATGAGAGCTGCAATTATGCTTTTATTACTATCTCCTTTAATTATGTTTTAGTTGGCTATTATTTACACAGAATGGTGGATTATTATTATTATATATTGCAATGATGCATCAAAGCAGCATTTTACCAGTGATGGAATGTAACTAAGAACATTTACTCAAGTGCAGTTTGAAGTATTTGTACTTTACTTGAGTGTTTCCATTTTCCAGTTTCCTCTCCAAATATACATTTATTGTAATTTTTTTTCCTCCATTACATTATGATGACTTTAGTTACTAGTTACTTTGCATTCAATGCGGAAATTGTCCCTTAATCATATTTTGATTATCAGGTAATCAAGTTTCAGGTGACTCTCTGACTCACACCAGGATGAAGGTGCAAACACTTTAGGAGTCTGTAGAGACACAAGTAAGGAGGCAGTTCAGGCAGAATGTCATCAAAAAGGAAAAGTATTCCTATCTATCTATCTATTCCAACGACTGCACAAAGAAAACCAACCAGAGTCAGAGACAAATCACCGCACAGCAAACATTTCAAAGAAGATAAATTTGCATGCATATATCAAATCTCACCATAATAAACTGTGATATTGTGCAGTACAGTACTTGAGTAAATGAACTTAGTTACAGAAACTCATTAACCAAACATTTCTGACACTAAGAGTTGTTTAATGATTTGTTAAATGCTGTTATCTTTAAGTGTTTTTTGCTTTTTGAGTCATGACTTTTAAGTTTTAAACACTGAGTTGATACCAACAATGTCGAACCTGCACTATAGGAAACATGGAGCGCTGGCGGCTCCAAGTGGCAGCAGGACGTCACTGTGTGACATTCCCGGAGATATCTGAGGTTATTCAGGCATTTCAGATGCAAACCAACAAGTATGAACAGCATCAGGAGTTTTGCATTAGCCAGGTGTTATTTTTAACCTTCTGATTGATATTGCAGTGAAGCACCTCACATGTCTGACGGAGTTGATTCTTAAAAGATAAAAAGATTAAAGATGGACCTCCTCCCATTGTGTGCACAACAAAAAGACGATCTACTTTGACCCAACTAGCTTTTATTGGCCTGTTTTTTTGTAAACAGTTTGCTCACTTTTGCTTCATGGACACTTTAAGACTATTTAGCACAAACAAACAAAAGAAAGTGAACACAAACAGACACTGATGCAAAATAAAATAGTATCTTTGTATTACAGTCCTGGGAGGAATTAAAATGTACATGAGATCATAATAATCTAATTAATGGTTAGATACTGTAGATTATCAGAAAATACCACAGTTGTAAACCTATTTCTGTCTTAGCTGTAAACTGAATGTAGGAACATGTTGCATATTTTAAGTCTTCTGATCCTGTTATTTGTCAGACTCTATCTAAATGTTGAGTCATACCAGTTCTGAACCGTACTGACTTCTTTACATGCTCAGCACTGCAGCCGAAAACCCAAAATTAATGTGTTCCTTTATCACCTGCTTGCAGACTTTTTGATAAGATATCTTCCAAAGAGCAGCTGGTGCAGAGAACGATAGAGTCGAGCTAAAGGATCTTAATTACAGCAGAAAGCTGAAAGTCACAAAACAATTTCTAGCTGATGAAAAAGGAATATTCACGTTATTGATAAGTGAAACGTGGAGCGATCGGCTCATCGATGAGTTAAAAGATGAGGGAACACTTCATGTGCAGACATGCAGATTGTGTTTGTTCCTGAATAAGTCAAACTGACAGAAGCTGCAGATCTATAACAGAACACAGTCTGGTCATTTTGTTATCACTTCAACATCCAAGACGTAAAAATACATTACGTATAGTATTTGGTTTATTAAGCGCACTTAGTATATGTACCTAACCTGATGGTTTGCATCCATGTGTTGAGGCAGTAAAACTGATTAATTTATAATTTAAATATCAACAATCATTGGATCACTGTGTAATATTGCTTCCATCTAATGTAAATATGCATGTATAAGCTGCTTCTTCCTGCTTCTGTGACAAATCATCTGGTTAAAGTTGTCAGTTAACAATTTCATCAATTCATCAAAGTCTCTGGTACTAATGGTGAAAGTACTTTGTGTCTCTGATGAAGACATTTTCTATCACCCACGTCCAGGCAGGACTGGAGACCACACATGTGTGAGTGCCTGATAATCCCTCCTTCTTCTTGCTTGCAAGCACATTAAGGTCCATCCAAGTTCTGCCCACAAATTTCAATGTTCCCTCCTCTTTAAAAACCTGCCAGGTTTTACATAGGTGAGAGAGTTGATAAAGCCTTATGTAGCTACTGCTGATCAGGTCAGAGTTACCTGTATTCTCTTGTTTGATCTGTTTGGATCTACTGAAGGATCTGGTGACTGTTCCCTGAGGACACAGTCGTCACTCTTCCTCATCTGACTAAATTCTGTTACTGTAAACGATCACTAAACATAAAATTCCACCATGCACGCCTGTTGTTAATGTTGGACTTCTGACCCCATTCGGCAAGTTCCAGAACTGGGGCTGTGCTTGGAGGGTTGCAAAATGATAGGCCATCTAACTGGTAATATTTATTAACTCTTGTACTCGCTAAAGCTCCTTCTCCACCCTAATTTTTTTATGACTAAGGTTACACTCCACATCACAATTGCCAGCTTCCATAGCCGGTGAAAGGTACGTCATTAGCTGCTGTCTGTTAGAAGGCCTTGTTCCCTTTGTTTATTGTTATTGAAAGACTTTATACCTCTATGGAGATCAGAGCCGCCATTTTCTTTTTATTTTGATAAAAGTCATGACAACAGAATATCCCTCCTTTGGTTTATTTCAACTGTGTATCCTGAGTAAAAAGAACAGCGAGTCAACACATCGTAACATCCTCACAATGTAAAGTGACCGAGGGAGAATGACAACAAAACTGAAATGAAGTGCAGCTTCAAACTCCTCCTTCTTAAGTTTTACATTTCCTTGTTCCCTCCTCTTCAGATCTACAGTTTGAAGGTGGGGGTGGTCAACACACATTAATGTGCAGGATCTGAGAGTCACCGTTCACTGCAGGACCACCCACTGTTAATAATAGAATTCAGACAAGTTCCATTTATCAGGAACTGAAATTCAGACAGCTGTTACTAACAGGTGATATGGCACAGAAAGGAGTTCAGCTGGACCTGGACATGATTTCTTGTTCCATCTGTTTGGATCTACTGAAGGATCCGGTGACTATTCCCTGTGGACACAGCTACTGCATGAACTGTATTAAAGACCTTTGGGTCACAGAGGATGAGAAGCAAATCTACAGCTGCCCTCAGTGTAGGCAGAGCTTCACACCGAGGCCTGTCCTGGTGAAAAACACCATGTTAGCAGATTTAGTGGAGGAGCTGAAGAAGACTGGACTCCAAGCTGCTCCTGCTGATCTCTGCTATGCTGGACCTGAAGATGTGGCCTGTGATGTCTGCACTGGGAGGAAACTGAGAGCTGTCAACTCCTGTCTGGTCTGTTTGGTCTCTTTCTGTGAGAAACATCTCCAGCCTCATTATGATTCACCTGCCTATGAAAAACACAAGCTGGTGGAGCCGTCAGAGAAGCTCCAGGAGAACATCTGCTCTCGTCATGATGAGGTGATGAAGATGTTCTGCCGTACTGATCAGCAGTGTATCTGTTATATCTGGCCAGTGGACGAACATAGAGAAGATCTTCACCCAGCTGATCCGTCTCATGAAAAGAACACGCTCTGATGTGAAGCAGCAGGTCAGATCCCAGCAGCAAACTGAAGTGAGTCGAGTCAAAGAGCTTCAGGAAAAGCTGGAGCAGGAGATCACTGAGCTGAAGAGGAAAGACCCTGAGCTGAAGAAGCTCTCACACACAGAGGATCACACCCAGTTTCTACACAACTACCCCTCACTGTCAGCACTCAGTGAGTCTACACACTCATCCAGCATCAACATCCGTCCTCTCAAGTACTTTGAGGATGTGACAGCAGCTGTGTCAGAGCTCAGAGACAAACTACAGGACGTCCTGAGAGAGACATGGACCAACATCTCACTGACAGTGACTCAAGTGGATGTTTTACTGTCACAACCAGAGTCAAAGACCAGAGCTGGATTCCTAGAATATAAATGTAAAATTACACTGGATCCAAACACAGTAAACACTCGTCTGTTTTTATCTGAAGAGAACAGAAAAGTTACATTCATGAGTCAACCACAGTCTTATTCTGGTCACCCAGACCGTTGCACTAATCATTTGCAGGTCCTGAGTAGAGAGAGTCTGACTGAACGTTGTTACTGGGAGGTAAAGAAAGGTGAGGGAGGACTCTCAGTTGTAGTAGCTTACACAGACAGTGACACTGTTAATGAAAGATTTGGCGATAATGAGAAGTCTTGGGCATTAGGTGTTTATAAATGTCGGTCTGAATTTAGACATAACAATCTGACAACAAGTGTCTCAGTTCCTCAGTCCTCCAGAGTTGGAGTGTACCTGGATCACAGTGCAGGTGTTCTGTCCTTCTACAGCTTCTCTGAAACCATGACTCTCCTTCACAGAGTCCAGACCACATTCACTCAGCCTCTCTATGCTGGACTTCTTCTTGATGGTCCCATTGGAAACAGTGCTGAACTGTGTGAGATGTAGGCAAAAGCTACTGAACAGAAAATGTGTGATCCTTAACCAGAACAAGGGTGCAAGAGCAGCTAGTGGTGGTAATTTCTGTTTGCTTTGCCATAGTCACACTAACCATGCGATTATTTTGTGTTTTTGCAAAACAAACTGGAAATGTAAAACATAAAATTCCAGGATGAGGATTTTAGGAGGTAAAAAGTACCAGATAGAGTTTCCACAACTGGAAAAATCTCTCGCAAATTGGATGTAGTTTCATTTGTTATTTCATTGAATCATTTAATTGTCAGATACTTGTGTTCAAATATTAATAACCTTATAATTAAGTATTGTAGAGCTGCAGTAATGACCTGGATTACAAGTGTTGTTCTCCATTTGTAAGAAAAATTGCACTGGTAAGTTTAAAAAAAACAATTGGTAACATTGCTGGTGTTTCATTGTTGAAGATCTGACTCTATGTGTACTGAGGGAGAGTTTAAACTGTTTATCGTATTTACATTTTGTATTCATATTCTGCATCATAATATAAAGATACTTCAGTTAAATGCTAATTTCTCAAGTTGTGTTTGCACAGTAATTAGGTAAATGTATTTAGTGTATGTTTGGATGTTGGTGTTTGCATTCATAGAGTTGAACCAGTTGAACAGAAGCTTTAATTACAATTTAAATGTTAATAATCACTGAATCAGTGTCTGATATTATTTCAATGCAACTTTTATCTTCTATGTGGCCTCCTGTCAGCTTCCTGCAGACATTCACTTTTCCAACCAGAGGTCACTCTTTACATATATTCAGCTATCACATACTCAGACATAAGCATAGTTTGTGGAAATGGAAATAGAAAGATTGCACATATGGGTGTAATGTTTATACATGCAGTGCTTAATATGTTTAATATTATATGTAATGAAATGCTTATCATAAAGAGAACTGAATCATCTTGTATAATCTTTTTAATTTCTTGGTGTAACTTTTTGGGCTTTTCATGTGAAGGATATGTGAAAAATACACAATGAAAATCACTGCTGATCAATCATAGTAGATCTTTATTGTTTTTCTCATCGATTAATGTTATTTTGCTGCTTGTTTTGTTTTATGGTGCGTAGAATAAAATTATTCTCATATGAGCCTGAATTATAATCTAGTAATGAAATGTACAGCACGAAGTGTGTAAAGGATTTACTTTATGTCATAACTTGACATTTAACCTGATATAAAGGAAGGTTGTTTATTTTCGTGTACCCGATATGTTTTGCACCTTCAAACAATCCACTGGTTTTATGCATAAACAGAAACTTGGAATGTTTACATTTAATAATCTTTATTTTGCACTTTAACATATGTACAGTAGAAGGTAGAGACAACTTGGGTGTGTTGTTTATCTTTGACAGAGGTATGAGATGTAGACCTGATGCAGCTGCAAAGACCTCAAAGAACCCCCGGGGCCCATGTCTGGAGCCAGGCCCAGAAGGAGGGCCCGTGAGCGAGCGCCTAGTGGCGCTTACCGGTTGGATCTGGTGGGGTTTGACTCCATGCACAGCATTGGCTCTGGATCCAAACTCCTGGATAGGGGCTGGACACTATTCTTCTCCGGAGTTGCCAAAGTTGTGAGGCGCCGGGCGAGTGTGGGGATACTCACAAGTCTCCCGGCTGAGCGCCGCCGTGTTGGAGTTTACCCCGGTGGACGAGAGGGTCGTCTCCCTACGCCTAAGGGCTGGGGGGAAAACTGACTGTTGTCTGTGCATATGCACCGAACAGCAGGAGGTCCTGGCTGGGGCCCTGCAAGGGGTCTTACTGGAGGACTTCAACGCGCACGTCAGCAATGACGGAGATACCTGGAAGGGCGTGATTGGGAGGAACGGCCTTTCCGATCTGAACCCGAGTGGTGTTCTATTATTAGACTTATGTGCTAGTCACGGTCTGTCTATAATGACCACCATGTTCGAACACAAGGATGCTCATAAGTGTACGTGGTACCAGAGTAACCTAGGTCGAAGGTCAATGATCGATTTTGTGATCGTATCATCTGATCTTTGACCGTGTGTTTTGGACACTCGGGTGAAGAGAGGGGCAGAGCTGTCAACTGATCACCACCTGGTGGTGAGTTGGGTCCGGTGGCAGGGGAAATCCCTGGACAGACCTGGTAAGCCCAAACAAGTAGTGCAGGTAAGCTGGGAACGTCTGGGGGAGGACCCTGTCCGAGAAGCCTTCAACTCCCACCTCCGAAGGAGCTTCTCTAGCATCCCTGTGGAGGCTGGGGATATCGAACCTGAATGGACGATGTTCAAAGCTTCCATTGTTGAAGCTGCAGCTGTGTCCTGTGGCCATAGGGTCTTAGGTGTCTCAAGGGGCGGCAACCCTTGGACACTGTGGTGGACACCGGTGGTCAGGGAAGCCGTCCAACTGAAAAAGGAGTCTTTCAGGGACATGTTGTCCTGGGGGACTCCTGAGGCAGTTTTGGGGTACCGACGGACCCAAAGGGCAGCAGCCGCAGCTGTGGCAGAGGCAAAGCAGCGGGTGTGGGAGGAGTTCGGCGAGGCCATGGAGAAGGACTTTTGGGCGGCGCCAAGGCGCTTTTGGAAAACTGTTCGCCACCTCAGGAGGGGGAAACGGGGAACCATCCAAGCTGTGTACAGCAAGGATGGGACCTTGTTGACTTCGACGGAGGAGGTCATAGGGCGGTGGAAGGAGTACTTTGGTGACCTCCTGAATCCCACTCAGCCACCCTCTGTAATGGAGACAGAGCTGGAGGATGATGGGGTATCATTGCTGATTCCCTGGGTGAAGTCACTGTGGTAGTCAAACAACTCCACTGTGGCAAAGCCCCAAGGATCGATGAGATACCACCAGAAATGCTGAAGGCTCTGGGTGTTAAGGGGCTGTCTTGGTTGACACACCTCTTCAACATTGCGTGGGGGTCGGGGTCGGTGCCGAAGGAGTGGCAAACAGGTGTGGTGGTCCCTCTCTCCCTTTGAGGTACGCACCAAGAAAAAAAGCAAAGGAAATTTTTTTTCTTTGCATTTTTTATTCAATTATAATAAAAATAACAACAATCAATATTTTTTTTTTAATTAGACCTGACAGTATTTCAGATATAGTCCTCTACCAAATGGTTGAGACGTCTGTTCATAATAGAAGAAGTCCTCTACCAAACGGTTGAGACGTCTGTTCATAATAAAAGAAGGTTTTGACCTGCAAGTTTTGAGAGTTGAGAGATTTGTGACATTTAGCATGTTTGGAGTGTATAGTTTGTGTGTTCTGTAGTGTTTGGTGTAGTGTGTTTAGTGTGTAGAGGAGTCGTTTTTTTGTTTAATGAGTCAAAACAATGAGGAGACTGCTGAATGTGGAGCAGGCAGTGCCTGAGCCTGAGGCATTGCCTGCATTCAAATGTAAATAGTTACATATAACTTTGTAAATTTCGAAAACGTATGCACAAATTTAGCAAACAACAATTTATATTTGCATTATAAGTAATACAAATGGTTTGTTAAGCATATTTGTGGTTTTCACAGTGAAAAAACTAGCATTTTCCTACTCGGATTTTATGTTTTTTTGTGATTTTAGGTCCATTGTGTTATTACAGTATGTCAAAATGAAACAATAACTGTTCAGTCACACATGTGAGGTTGTGCTGTAAATAATGACACCAAACAAGGCAAGGTAAATAGTTTTTACGGTGAAATATAATGGTAAAATCAAAAATAGTCAAAAACGGCCAATTATACCCCAGACCTCAAATATATTCTTGATATTTACCATAAACAGTACAGAAATGGTGAAAAAATTATATTGGTAAAATATTTTTCATCAAATATGTAACTGAATAACATTAAATTTGTTAACAACTGTTTAACAACTCATCTGAAATGCTAATATGTCAACAAAATAATCTTACATTGGAAAATCCCGCCGATGTGCGTCATCAAAGGACGAGTGAATTTTGGCTGTGTCACCTCCTGTTTGAAGGAATGCTGAAAAGGCATACTGCTCACAGACACAGTGCCATCTAGTTGATTTTTTTAGCATTGCACAACAACACCAAATGGTAGAGATGGCTCATTCAGGTTTAGTTACGCTTGATGCATTTATCAATGAAATATAGCGTCTTAAAGTGTGGTCTACCAAATGGTTGAGTAGTACCTTAAAGAGTTAAGAAGGGGGACCAGAGGGTGTGTGCCAATTAAAAAAAGGGAATCACACTACTCAGCCTGCCTGGGAAAGTCTACTTCAAGGTGCTGGAAAGGAGGGTCTGGCACATTGTCGAACCTCAGATTGAAGAGGAACAATGCGGATTCCGTCTTGGTCGTGGAACAACGGACCAGCTCTTTACTCTGTCAGGGGTCTTGGAGGGAGTACAATCTCCCAGTCCACATGTATTTTTTGGATCTTGAGAAGGCGTACGACCGGGTCCCCCGGGATGTTCTGTGGGAGGTGCTGCGGGATTATGGGGTGAGGGGGTCCCTTCTCAGGGCCATCCAATCCTTATATTCTCAAAGCGAGAGCTGCATGCGTATACTCGGAAGTAAGTCAGACTTGTTCCAAGTGGGTGTTGGCCTCCATCAGGGCTGTGCCTTGTCCCCAATCCTGTTTGTGATATACATGGACAGGATTTCGAGGCGCAGTCGTGGCATGGAAGGGTTACAGTTTGGTGACGTTATGATCGCATCACTGCTTTTTACAGATGATGTGGTCTTGATGGCATCATCGGCTGTAGATCTACAATGCTCACTGGATGAGTTCGCAGCTGAGTTTGAAGTGGCAGGGATGAGGATCATGGTTCTCAGTAGGAAACCGGTGGATTGCCTACTCCAGGTGGGGAATGTGTCCTTGAGTACCTTGGGGCTTTGTTCACAAGTGAGGGGATGATGGGGTGTGTTGTTGTTACACCGTCAACAACCGCTTCATGTGTCCTTACTAGTTTATTAAAAGCAGCTGAGCTGCTGGTTACAGGTTTACCAAACCCCACAGTGAAACTGTAACAACTTTAAAGTCAGCTAGCTAACAGCGATGATAACAACTCCATCCCTTGACTTCAAACGTTACATTTAACATTCACCAGGTTTCACGCCGACTTTCTGGCTGATGAAAAAGCAATATCTATGTTACTGATAATTAAAAGGTGGAGTGATCGGCTCTACGTTGAACTTGATGAGGGAACACACACAGATTGTGTTTGTTCCTGAATAAATCAAACTGACAGAAGCTGCAGGTCTGTAACAGAACAAGTTTGATAATTTTGTTCTCACTTCAACATCCAAAACTTAAAAATACATTACGTATACGATTTGGTTTATTAAGTGCACAAAGTATATGTACCTAATATGGCTGTTTGCATGCATGTGTTGAAGCAGTAAAACTGACAGAGTTACTCAGGAAAGGCTCGTGGATTTGTCTACTTTATAAGAACAAGGAACATTTATTTCACCACAGTATACGATGAGCAACACAAAGGCACAAATGCTTCACTCTTCCTCATCTGTCATGATTCTGTTATTGTAAGCGATGACTAAATATACGCTACTTGTTTCAAAACGCACCTCTTTCTGGAATGTACAACAGTGGCATCACCCTTCTTTGTGTCCTTTTCAGGCAGCACATTCTATAACAGCAGTCAGAGCCTTTATGGCCAAGTCATGCAGTAACATAGAGGTAACGCTCTTAAAAACTCCAACACTGCAGTGCACACACCTGCTGTTAATGTTGGACTTTAGACCCCATTTGGGAAAGTTCTAGAACTGGGGCTGTGCTTGGAGGGTTGCAAAACTATAGGCTGTCTAACTGGTATCACTTAGCTATTGTATTCACTAAAGCTGCTTCTCCACCCTACATTTTTTTTTTATGAGAGAGGTTACACTCGAAGTCACAATTGCCGGTCTCCATAGCTGGTGAAAGGAACCGGCCAACTCATTAACTGCTGTCTTTAAGAAGGCCTTTATTCCCTTCATGTATTGTCATTGAAAGATTTTATACCTGTGTAGTAAACATGTCTATGGGGATCAGATCCTCCATTTTATTTTTATTAAATAAAACTCACAACTACATTCGAAACCTCAACTTTGGTTAATTTCAACTGTGATTGTGTGTGTGTTTCTTGAGTAGAAAGAACAGTGAGTCAACACATCATAACATTCTCACAAGGTACAGTGACCGAGTCAGAATGAGGAACAAAACCCAACCTGATTCTGGAATGAAGCACAGCTTGAAACCCCTCCTTCTTGGAGAGGTTTACTTTGTCCGTATTGTACATTTCCTTGTTCCCTCCCTTAAAGATCTAGACTTTGAAGGTGGGTGTGGCCAGAATGTGGTAATGTGCAGGATCTGACAGTCCCCATTCACTGCAGAACCACCCACTGTTAAGAACAGAAGTCAGACAAGTTTAATTTATCAGTAAGTGAAACTCAGACAGTTGTTGCGACTCAGAGGTGAAATGGCACAGAAAGGAGTTCAGCTGGACCTGGACGTGATTTCTTGTTCGATCTGTTTGGATCTACTGAAGGATCCGGTGACTATTCCCTGTGGACACAGCTACTGCAGGAACTGTATTAAAGACCACTGGGTCACAGAGGATGAGAAGCAAATCTACAGCTGCCCTCAGTGTAGGCAGAGCTTCACACCGAGGCCTGTCCTGGTGAAAAACACCATGTTAGCAGATTTAGTGGAGGAGCTGAAGAAGACTGGACTCCAAGCTGCTCCTGCTGATCTCTGCTATGCTGGACCTGAAGATGTGGCCTGTGATGTCTGCACTGGGAGGAAACTGAGAGCTGTCAAGTCCTGTCTGGTCTGTTTGGCCTCTTACTGCGAGAAACACCTCCAGCCTCATTATGAAGCAGCTCCTTTAAAGAAACACAAGCTGGTGGAGCCGTCAGAGAAGCTCCAGGAGAGCATCTGCTCTCGTCATGATGAGGTGATGAAGATGTTCTGTCGTACTGATCAGCAGTGTATCTGTTATCTCTGCTCTGTGGACGAACATAAAGGCCACGACACAGTGTCAGCTGCAGCAGAGAGGACTGAGAGGCAGAGAGAGCTGGAGGGGAGTCGACACAACATCCAGCAGAGAATCCAGGACAGAGAGGAAGATGTGAAGCTGCTTCAACAGGAGGTGGAGGCCATCAATGGCTCTGCTGATAAAGCAGTGGAGCACAGTGAGAAGATCTTCACCCAGCTGATCCGTCTCATGGAGAAAACATGCTCTGATGTGAAGCAGCAGGTCAGATCCCAGCAGGAAACTGAAGTGAGTCAAGTCAAAGAGCTTCAGGAGAAGCTGGAGCAGGAGATCACTGAGCTGAAGAGGAAAGACGCTGAGCTGAAGAAGCTCTCACACACAGAGGATCACAGCCAGTTTCTACAGAATTACTCCTCACCTTGTCTCAGTGAATCTAAATACTTCAGAAAGATCAACACCAACTGTCTGAGGTACTTTGAGGATGTGACAGCAGCTGTGTCAGAGATCAGAGATGTACTACAGTACATCCTGAGAGAGACATGGACCAACATCTCACTGACAGTGACACAAGTGGATGTTTTATTGTCACAAGAGTCAAAGACCAGAGTTGAATTATTAGAATATAAATGTAAAATCACACTGGATCCAAACACAGTAAACAGTCGTCTGTTTTTATCTAAAGAGAACAGAGAAGTAACAGTCCTGAATACAGGTCAGTCTTATTCTAGTCACCCAGACCGATGCACTAATCATTTGCAGGTCCTGAGTAGAGAGAGTCTGACTGGACGTTGTTACTGGGAGGTGGAGAAAGGTGTGGGAGGACTCTCAGTCGTAGTAGCTTACAAAGACAGTGACACTGTTGCTAAAAGATTTGGAGACAATGAGCAGTCTTGGGCTTTAGGTGTATACAAAAATCGTTCTGAATTCAGGCATAACAATATGAAAACTCCCATCTCAGGTCCTCGGTCCTCCAGAATTGGAGTGTACCTGGATCACAGTGCAGGTATTCTGTCCTTCTACAGTGTCTCTGAAACCATGACTCTCCTCCACAGAGTCCAGACCACATTCACTCAGCCGCTCTATGCTGGACTTCTTCTTGATGGTCCTGTTGGAAACAGTGCTGAACTGTGTGAGCTAAACTAGGCAAATTCCTGAACAGAAAATGTGTGATCCTCAACCAGAAAAAGTACAAGAGCAGCTGGTGGTATTTTCTGTTTGCTTTGCCATTGTCATACTAACTATGCGGTTATTTTATGTTTTTGCAAAACAAACTGGAAATGTAAAACACAAAATTCTAGGGTCAGGTTTTTAGGAGATAAAAAGTACCAGACAGAGTTTCCACAACTGGAAAAATCTCTAGCAAACTGGATGTAATTGTATTTACTGGATGCAAAATTGTTATTGCATTAAATCAATTAATTGTTAGATACTTGCTTTCAAATAATGATATCCTTATAATGAAGTACTGTAGAGCTGCAGAGATGACCTGGATTACAAGTGTTGTTCTCCAGTTGTAAGAAAAATTGCAATGGTAAGTTTTTTAAAAATTGGTAACACTGCATTGTTGAAGATCTGACTCTATGTGTACTGAGGGAGTTTAACTGTTTATCTTATTTACATTTTGTATTCATATTCTGCATCTATAATACGAAGTACACTCCAGTTAAATTTCTCAGGTTTCGTTTGCACAGTAATTAGGTAAATGTACTTAGTGTAGGTTTCGATGTCAGTGATTGCATTCATAGAGTTGTAGCAGTTGAGCTGAAGCTTTACAATTTAAATGTTAATAATCACTGAATCAGTGTCTGATATAGTTTATATGCAACTTTTATCTTCTATGTGGCCTCCTGTCAGCTTTCTGCAGATATTCAGTTTTCCCACCAGAGGTCACTCTTTACATATATTCAACTATCACACACTCAGACATAAGCATAGTTTGTGGAAATGGAAATAAGACTGCACATATAGGTGTAAAATATACATGGGTTTAATAATGTCATGTGATCTAAATCATCTTAAAACATCTTTTGAATCTCTTTTGTGACTTATTGTGCTTTTCATGTAAAAGATATGTGAAAAATACACAATGAACATCACTGCTGATCATTTAGATTTTTATTGTTTTTATAATTGATTAATGCTATTTTGCTGCCTGTTTTGTTTCATGGTGAGTATAATAAATGTATTCTCATCTGAGCCTGAACTATACATCTAGTAATGAAATGTACAGTACAAATTGTGTGAAGGAGTTACTTAATCAATAAATGTATAACTTGATGTTAAACCTGATATAAAAGAAGGTTGTTTATTTTCTTTCATTTGACCCATAAGACAATTTTCATGTTTTACCTGATATGTTTCAAACACCAGTTCATTAGGTTTATGCATAATCAGAAACTTGTAATGTTTACATTTAATAATCTTTATTTAGCACTTTAATCAAAACATGTACAGTAGAGGGTAGAGACAACTTGTGTGTGTTGATTATCTATGACAGAGGTTTGAGATGTAGACCTGCAGCTGCTAAGACCTCAAAGTCTTGTCATACAGTCAAGGTGATATAATTAAATGGCAACACCAAACAAAAACAATGGATTTTTTTATAGCATTTGCACTGGACATCAATGGAAGTTGAGATACATTTAATAATAAAAATGCTGTCTTAAACACTCTTTATTTGAAGGTCTTTAGTAATTAAAAAAAATCATCACAGCTATTCATATTATCATCCCTGTATCTTCCTCTTAATTTACATAACAATATCACTGAATTACTACTAATAGTGAAGCAGCTGAGCTGCTGGTTACAGGTTTACCAAACCTCACAGTGAAGCTGTAACAACTTTAAAGTCAGCTAGCTAACAGTGATGATAGCAACATGACTTCAAACTTTACATTTAACATCAACAAGGTTTCACGATGAAAAAGGAATATCTACGTTATTGATAAGTGGAACGTGGAGCGATCGGCTCATCGTTGAACTGTAAGATGAGGGAACACTTCATGTGCAAACATGCAGATTGTGTTTGTTCCTGAATAAATCAAACTGACATAAGCTGCAGGTCTGTAACAGAACACAGTTTGGTCATTTTGTTATCACTTCAACATCCAAAACTTAAAAATACATTACGCATACTATTTGGTTTATTAAGTGCACCAAGTATATGTACCTAATATGGCTGTTTGCATGCATGTGTTGAAGCAGTAAAACTGATACTTAATTTTAGTTTAAATGTCAATAATCATTGGATCACTGTCAGATTTTGCTTCCATGTAATGTAAATATGCATGTGTATGCTGCTTCTTCCTGCTTCTGTGACAAATCATCAGGCTGATGTTGTCAGTTAACGTCATCAATTAACAGTCTTAATGGTGAAAGTACTTTGTGTCTCTGATAAAGACATTTTCTATCACCCATGCCCGAACAGGACTGGAGGCCACACATGTGTGAAGGCCTGATAATCCCTCTTCTTCTTGCTTGCAAGCACATTAAGGTCCATCCAAGTTCTGCCCACAAATTTGTTCCCTCCCCTTTAAAGACCTGCCAGGTTTTACATAAGTGAGAGTTGATAAAGGCTTATGTACTGCTGATCGGGTCAGAGTTACTCAGGAACGGCTTGTGAATGTGTCTCCTTTATTAGAACAAGGAACATATATTTCACTACAGTACACGATGAGCAACACAAAGGCACTAAGATTTGGTTAACTGGAGACTGTCTTTAATATAAATGATTAAATATGTTATCCTTCACTCTTCCTCATCTGTCATGATTCTGTTATTGTAAGCGATGACTAAACATACACTACCTGTTTCAAAACACAACTAAATTCTGCGCATGTGTTGTCAAATTGATGAAAATGTTTTCTCAATTTGCTTGTGTTTTGTCTTTTTGCATGTGTTTTCTTAAGTTGCAGTGCTGCGACCTTTCAGTGCCACCGTACATCACCCTTCTTTGTGTCCTGTTCAGGCAGCACATTCTATAACAACAGTCAGAGCCTATAAGACACACAGTCACACAGAGATAACTCTCTTAAAAACTCCAACACTGCAGTGCACACGCCTGCTGTTAATGTTGGACTTTGGACCTCATTTGGGAAAGTTCCCGAACTGGGACTGTGCTTGAAGGGTTACAAAACTATACGCTGTCCAACTGGTATCATTTAACTATTGTACTCACTAAAGCTGCTTCTCCACCCTACATTTTTTTTGAGAGAGGTTACACTCCACAGCACAATTGGCAGCCTCCATAACAGGTGAAAGGAACAGGCCAACCCATTAGCTGCTGTCTGTAAGAAGGTGTTTATTCCCTTTGTTTATTGATATTGAAAGACTTTATACCTAAGTAGTAAACATTTCTATGAGGATCAGAGCATCCATTTTATTTTTATCTAAACAACCTGATTCTGGAATGAAGCACAGCTTGAAACCCCTCCTTCTTGGAGAGGTTTACTTTGTCCGTCTTGTATATTTCCTTGTTCCCTCCCCTTCAGATCTACAGTTCGAAGGGGGGTGTGGCCCAATTTGTGGTAATGTGCAGAACCACCCACTGTTAAGGATATAATTCAGACTAGTTTCATTTATCAGGAAGTGAAACTCAGACAGTGGTTGCGACTCAGAGGTGAAATGGCGCAGAAAGTTCAGCTGGACCTGGACATGATTTCTTGTCCCATCTGTTTGGATCTACTGAAGGATCCGGTGACTATTCCCTGTGGACACAGCTACTGCAGGAACTGTATTCAAAGCTACTGGGACACAGAGGATGAGAAGCAAACCCACAGCTGCCCTCAGTGTAGGCAGAGCTTCACACCGAGGCCTGTCCTGGTGAAAAACACCATGTTAGCAGATTTAGTGGAGGAGCTGAAGAAGACTGGACTCCAAGCTGCTCCTGCTGATCTCTGCTATGCTGGACCTGAAGATGTGGCCTGTGATGTCTGCACTGGGAGGAAACTGAGAGCTGTCAAGTCCTGTCTGGTCTGTTTGGCCTCTTACTGTGAGAAACATCTTCAGCCTCATTATGAAGCAGCTCCTTTAAAGAAACACAAGCTGGTGGAGCCGTCAGAGAAGCTCCAGGAGAACATCTGCTCTCGTCACGATGAGGTGATGAAGATGTTCTGCCGTACTGATCAGCAGTGTATCTGTTATCTCTGCTCTGTGGACGAACATAAAGGCCACGACACAGTGTCAGCTGCAGCAGAGAGGACTGAGAGGCAGAGAGAGCTGGAGGGGAGTCGACACAACATCCAGCAGAGAATCCAGGACAGAGAGGAAGATGTGAAGCTGCTTCAGCAGGAGGTGGAGGCCATCAATGGCTCTGCTGATAAAGCAGTGGAGCACAGTGAGAAGATCTTCACCCAGCTGATCCGTCTCATGGAGGAAAGACGCTCTGATGTGAAGCAGCAGGTCAGATCCCAGCAGGAAACTGAAGTGAGTCGAGTCAAAGAGCTTCAGGAGAAGCTGGAGCAGGAGATCACTGAGCTGAAGAGGAAAGACGCTGAGCTGAAGAAGCTCTCACACACAGAGGATCACAACCAGTTTCTACAGAATTATTCTTCACCTTGTCTCAGTGAATCTAAATACTTCAGCAAGATCAACACCAACTGTCTGAGATACTTTGAGGATGTGACAGCAGCTGTGTCAGAGATCAGAGACAAACTACAGGACGTCCTGAGAGAGACATGGACCAACATCTCACTGACAGAGACTCAAGTGGATGTTTTACTGTCACAAGAGCCGAAGACCAGAGCTGGATTTCTAGAATATAAATGTAAAATCACACTGGATCCAAACACGGTAAACACTCGTCTGTTTTTATCTAAAGAGAACAGAGAAGTAACATTCTTGAATACAAGTCAGTCTTATTTTAGTCACCCATACAGGTGCACTAATCATTTGCAGGTCCTGAGTAGAGAGAGTCTGACTGGACGTTGTTACTGGGAGGTGGAGAAAGGTGTGGGAGGACTCTCAGTCGTAGTAGCTTACAAAGACAGTGAGACTGTTGCTAAAAGATTTGGAGACAACAACAAGTCTTGGGCATTGGATGTTTTCAAAAATCGTTCTGAATTTAGACATGACAATCTGAAAACTCCTCTCTCAGGTCCTTGGTCCTCCAGAGTTGGAGTGTACCTGGATCACAGTGCAGGTATTCTGTCCTTCTACAGCGTCTCTGACACCATGACTCTCCTCCTCAGAGTCGACAGCAAATTCACTCAGCCTCTCTATGCTGGACTTCTTCTTGATGGGCCCCTTGGAAACACTGCTAAACTGTGTGAGCTAAAGTAGGCAAAATTTTCTGAAGAGAAAATGTGAGATCCTCAGTTATCTAACCTGAATTAAGTGTCAGAGTAGTTGGCACTTCGGTGTTTTGTTTTTGCCTTGCCGTAGTAAGACTAATGTTTCTACAAAACAAATTTGAAATGTAAAATACAAAAATTCCTGCAGGGTGAGGATCTACCCGGATATAATTTCCACAACTGAAATATGTATCATATAACATAAGCTGATTTAATTGTCAGATAAAGAGAAAAATGCTGTTGAAGTACTCTGGGCCTTTACTGAAGGTTTTCATATATTACCCCTGCAGAACAATTATACAGTAACATTGTTGTTGTTTCATTGTTGATGATCTGACTCTATGTGCACTGTTTATCTTATTTACATTTTATATTCATATTCTGCATCTATAAAATGAAGATACGCCAGTTAATTGCTAATTTCTGAGGTTTTGTTAGCACAGTAATTAAGTAAATGTACTTAGTGTATGTTTGGATGTTGGTGTTTGCATTCATAGAGTTGCAGCAGTTGAGCTGAAGCTTTAATTACAATTTAAATGTTAATAATCACTTGATCAATGTCTGATATAGTTTAAATGCAACTTTTATCTCCTATGTGGCTTCCTGTCAGCTTCCTGCAGACATTCAGTTTTCCCACCAGAGGTCACTCTTTACATATATTCAACTATCACACACTCAGACATAAGCATATTTTGTGGAAATGGAAATAGAAAGATTGCACATACGGGTGTAATGTTTACACATATTGAGTGTTGAATAATGTCATGTGATCTAAATCGCCTTTTTAATTTCTTGTTGTAACTTTTTGCTTTTTTCATGAAAAGATATGTGAAAAATACACAATGAACATCGCTGCTGATCATTTTTAATAGATTTTTATTGTTTTTCTCTGATCGCTTAGGCCTACTGTTTTTTTGCTGCCTGATTATACATCTAGTAATGAAATGTACAGTACAAATTGTTTGAAGTATTTACTTCATTAATAAATTCATAACTTGATGTTTAACCCGATATAAAGGAAGGTTGTTTATTTTCTCTAATTTGACCCACAAGACGATTCTCCTGTTTTACCTGATGTGTTTTCCACCATCAGTCAAACAACCACTAGTTTTATGCATAATCAGAAACTTGTAATGTTTACATTTAATCATCTTTATTTTGCACTTTAGTTGACATATGTACAGTAGAAGGTAGAGGCAACTTGTGTGTGTTGCTTATCTATGATAGAGGTTTAAGGTGTAGACCTGACGCAGCTGCTAAGACCTCAAAGTCTTGTTATACAGTCAAGGTGATATAATTAAATGGCAACACTGAACCAAAACTTTGGATTTTTTTATAGCATTTGCACTGGACATTAATGAAAGTTGAGATAAATCTAATAATACAAATGCTGCTTTATTTGAAGGTCTTTATTAATAAAAAAAAATCCTCAAAGCTATTCATATTATCATCCTGTATCCTTCTCTTAATTTACATGTCAATATCACTGAATTACTACTAATAGTGAAGCAGCTGAGCTGCTGGTTACAGGTTTACCAAACCTCACAGTGAAGCTGTAACAACTTTAAAGTCAGCTAGCTAACAGTGATGATAACAACTTGACTTCAAACTTTAAATTTAACATTAACCAGGTTTCACGATGAAAAGGAATATCTATGTTATTGATAAGTGAAACATGGAGCGATCAGCTCATCGTTGAACTGTAAGATGAGGGAACGCTTCATGTGCAAACATGCAGATTGTGTTTGTTCCTGAATAAATCAAACTGACAAAAGCTGTAGGTCTGTAACAGAACACAGTTTGGTCATTTTGTTCTCACAAAATGCATTCTATATACTATTTCGTTTATTAAATGCACCAAGTATATGTACCTAACATGCTTGTTTGCATGCATGTGTTGAAGCAGTAAAACTGATACTTAATTTACAATTTAAATGTCAATAATTTTTGGATCACTGTCTGATTTTGCTTCCATCTAATGTAAATATGCATGTCTATACTGCTTCTTCCTGCTTCTGTGACAAATCATCAGGCTAATGTTGTCTGTTAACAATTTCATCAATTAATAGTCTTCAATCAATCAATCAATCAATCAATCAATCACTCCCTTTATTTGTCCCCAATGGGGCAATTTGTTTCACAACAATAAGAGCATACAAGTTAAAAAAAACAACAAATACACATATACACATAACATAATAAATAACATTGTGCACAAACCTAATAAATAATGTATACAAAATACTGAAATCAACTCTGTTAAAGAAAATTACTAAAGTGAAAAGGATATTTTATCCTAATGGGTAAACTCCCTTTTCTTCCTGGCGTTTAAAAGAGAGACAGCAGAAGGAACAAAGGAGTGTTTGTACCTGTTCGTTTTAGTCTTGATGGTGAAAGTACTTTGTGTCTCTGATGAAGACATTTTCTATCACCCGTGTCCGAACAGGACTGGAGGCCACACATGTGTGAGTGCCTGATAATCCCTCCTTCTTCTTGCTTGCAAGCACATTAAGGTCCATCCAAGTTCTGCCCACAAATTTCAATGTTCCCTCCCCTTTAAAGGCCTGCCAGGTTTTTACATAAGTGAGAGATCTGATAAAGCCTTATGCACTGCTGATCGGGTCAGAGTTACCTGCATTCTCTTGTTTGATCTGTTATGTCACTAATGTGTCTCCTTTATTAGAACAAAGAACATTTATTTCACCACAACATACAATGAGCAACACAAAGGCACTAAGATTTGGGAAAGTTCCAGAACTGGTGCTGTTCTTGGAGGATTGCAAAACAATAGGCTGTCTAACTGATATCATTTAACTATTGTACTCGCTAAAGCTGCTTCTCCACCCTACATTCTTTTATGAGACAGGTTACACTCCACGTCACAAGTGCCGGCCAACCCATTAGCTGCTGTCTGAAAGAAGGTGTTTATTCCCTTTGTTTATTGATATTGAAAGACCTTATACCTCTATGGAGATCAGACCCTCCGTTTTACTTTTATTTGATAAAACTCACAGTTACATTCACAACCACAATATCCCCCCTTTGGTTAATTTCACTGTGAACCTCGAGTAGAAAGAACAGTGAGTCAACACATCGTAACATCGTCACATTGTAAAGTGACCGAGTAAGAATGAGGAACAAAACATAACCTGATTCTGCAATGAAGCACAGCTTGAAACCCCTCCTTCTTAGAGAGGTTTACTTTGTCCGTCTTGTATATTTCCTCGTTCCCTCCGCTACAGAGCTACAGTTCGAAGATGGGTGTGGCCAACATATTCTAATGTGCAGGATCTGACAGTCCCCATTCACTGCAGAACCGCCCACTGTTAAGAACAGAAGTCAGGTTAGTTTCATTTATCAGGAAGTTAATCTCAGACAGTCGTTGACACTTGGAGGTGAAATGGCACAGCAAAACAATCAGCTAGACCTGGACACGATTTCTTGTTCCATCTGTTTGGATCTACTGAAGGATCCGGTGACTATTCCCTGTGGACACAGCTACTGCAAGAACTGTATTAAAGACCACTGGGACACAGAGGATGAGAAGCAAATTTACAGCTGCCCTCAGTGTAGGCAGAGCTTCACACCGAGGTCTGTCCTGGTGAAAAACACCATGTTAGCAGTTTTAGTGGAGGAGCTGAAGAAGACTGGACTCCAAGCTGCTCCTGCTGATCTCTGCTATGCTGGACCTGAAGATGTGGCCTGTGATGTCTGCACTGGGAGGAAACTGAGAGCTGTCAAGTCATGTCTGGTCTGTTTGGTCTCTTACTGTGAGAAACATCTTCAGCCTCACTTCGATGTAGCTCAACTCAAGAAACACAAGCTGGTGGAGCCGTCAGAGAAGCTCCAGGAGAACATCTGCTCTCGTCATGATGAGGTGATGAAGATGTTCTGCCGCACTGATCAGCAGTGTATCTGTTATCTCTGCTCTGTGGAGGAACATAAAGGCCACGACACAGTGTCAGCTGCAGCAGAGAGGACTGAGAGGCAGAGAGAGCTGGAGGGGAGTCGACACAACATCCAGCAGAGAATCCAGGACAGAGAGGAAGATGTGAAGCTGCTTCAACAGGAGGTGGAGGCCATCAATGGCTCTGCTGATAAAGCAGTGGAGCACAGTGAGAAGATCTTCACCCAGCTGATCCGTCTCATGGAGGAAAGATGCTCTGATGTGAAGCAGCAGGTCAGATCCCAGCAGGAAACTGAAGTGAGTCGAGTCAAAGAGCTTCAGGAGAAGCTGGAGCAGGAGATCACTGAGCTGAAGAGGAAAGAGGCTGAGCTGGAGAAGCTCTCACACACAGAGGATCACAACCAGTTTCTACAGAATTACTCCTCACCTTGTTTCAGTGAATCTCAATACTTCAGTAAGATCAACCGCAATCGTCTGAGATATTCTGAAGATGTGACAGCAGCTGTGTCAGAGCTCAAAGACAAACTACATGACGTCCTGAGAGAGACATGGACCAACATCTCACTGACAGTGACTCATGTGGATGTTTTACTGTCACAAGAGCCCATGACCAGAGCTGGATTCCTAGAATATAAATGTAAAATCACACTGGATCCAGACACAGTAAACACTCGTCTGTCATTATCTAAAGAGAACAGAGAAGTAACAGTAATTTCTACAGGTCAGTTTTATTTTAGTCACCCACACCGATGCACTAATAATTTGCAGGTCCTGGGTAGGGAGAGTCTGACTGGACGTTGTTACTGGGAGGTGGAGAAAGGTACCGGAGGACTGTCAGTCGTAGTAGCTTACAAAGACAGTGACACAGTTGCTAAAAGATTTGGAGATAATGAGCAGTCTTGGGCATTCGGTGTTTACAAAACCCGTTTTGAATTTAGGCATGACAATCTGATAACTCCTGTCTCAGCTCCTCGGTCCTCCAGAGTTGGAGTGTACCTGGATCACAGTGCAGGTATTCTGTCCTTCTACAGCGTCTCTGAAACCATGACTCTCCTCCACAGAGTCCAGACCACATTCACTCAGCCTCTCTATGCTGGAGTTTTTCTTGATGGTCCCATTGGAAACAGTGCTGAACTATGTGAGCTGTAGGCAAAAGTTCCTGAACGGAAAATGTGTGATCCTCAACCAGAACAAAGTACAAGAGCAGCTGGTGGTATTTTCTGTTTGCTTTGCCATAGTCATACTAATTACGCAGTTATTTTATGTTTTTGCAAAACAAATTGGAAATGTAAAACACAAAATTCCAGGATGAGGATTTTAGGAGGTAAAAAGTACCAGATAGAGTTCCCACAACAGGAAAAATCTCTAGCAAACTGGATGTAATTTTATTTACTGGATGTAAAATTGTTATTGCATAAAATCTGCAGAGATGACCTGGATTACAAGTGTTGTTCTCCAGTTGTAAGAAAAATTGCAATGGTAAGTTTTTAAAAAAAAAATTGGTAACATCGCTGTTGTTTTATTGTTGAAGATCTGACTCTATGTGTACTGAGGGAGAGTTTAAACTGTTTCTCTTATTTACATTTTGTATTCATATTCTGCATCTTTTATATGAAGTATAAATGGTAATTTCTCAGGTCGGGTGTTTACATTCGTAGAGCTTAAGCTTTAATTACAATTTAAATGTTAATAATCACTGAATCAGTGTCTGATATAGTTTATATGCTACTTTTATCTTCGATGCGGCTTCCTGTCAGCTTCCTGCAGATATTCAGTTTTCCCACCAGAGGTCACTCTTTACATATATTCAACTATCACACACTCAGACATAAGCATAGTTCATGGAAATGGAAATAGAAAGATTGCACATATGGGTGTAATGTTTAAACATAGAGTGTTTAATAATGTCATGTGATCTAAATTATCTTAATTCATCTTTTGAATCTCTTTTGTGACTTTTTGTGCTTTTCATGTAAAAGATATGTGAGAAATACACATTGAATATCAGCGCTGATCATTTATAATAGCTTTTTATTGTTTTTCTCATCAATTAATGTTATTTTGCTGCCTGTTTTGTTTCATGGTGTGTAGAATAAATGTATTCTCATCTGAGCCTGAACTATACATCTAGTAATGAAATGTACAGTACAAATTGTGTGAAGAATTTACCTAATTAATAAATGTATAAGTTGACATTTAACCTTTCGTTTGACCCATTAGACAATTCTTCTGTTTTACCTTATAAGTTACCTTATATTCAAACAATCCACTAGTGTTATGCATAATCAGAAACTAGTCATGTTTACGTTTTTATCATCTTTATTTTGCACTTCAATTAAAATATGCACAGTAGACGGTAAAGGCAACTTGAGAGTGTTGATTATCATTGATAGAGGTTTGAGATGTAGACCTGACGCAGCTGCTAAGACCTCAAAGTCTTGTTATACAGTCAAGGTGATATAATTAAATGGCAACAATGCACCAAAATATGGATTTTTTATTGCATTTGCACTGGACATCAATGGAAGTTGAGATAAATATAATAATAAAAATGCTGCGGTAAACAGTCTTTATTTGAAGGTCTTTTGTAATTCAACAAAATCCTCTGAGGTATTCATATTATCATCCCTGTACCTCCTCTTAATTTACATAACAATATCATGGAATTACTACTAATGGTGAATTACTAGTTTATTAAAAGCAGGTGAGCCGCTGGTAACAGGTTTAACAAACCCCACAGTGAAACTGTAACAACTTTAATGTCAGCTGGCTAACAGTGATGATAACAACTTGACTTTAAACTTTACATTTAACATTTACCGGGTTTCATGTGACTTTACCAAAACGAGCGACTGATTCAGGATAGTACCCCAAAATTTTATTTAATGTGGCGTAATTCATGTAATAAACACAGCATCACAATGGAGGTTTGGTGTACCGAAAAAAACAAAACAGCTTTTATGTATTTATCACAATGTTTTTGGAGGATTATGTACAAGCCAAATTTGTCCTAACAGTTTATAGTTTGATGAGAAGTCTCCGGAGTCATGTTCGGAGTTTAGTTTAGTTCTGTTTAAAGCAAAAACAAAACTACCGATATGAGAGTGAGGCTGGCTGGCGGAAGCACCGCAGATACTGTAAACCGTTCAACTCACCGGGTCTAGCTCAGGTAAAAAGCCAATTAGTGCCATATCACTGTCAGTAAAAGCTAATGTTAGCTTAATGTCACCTGTACTTGTTACTGGGGAGGGTGTAAAAATGACTGTTTTAACCCTTCAGGACTGGATTCAAGTCAATCTATGTTAAAATCACTCCCACACAGACATACATTTAACTGTCCTGAGCAGGTCATTGTACAAATAAACCACATTAACACAGCAAAGTTTACTCACCTCAGGTCGTCAGACAGGCGCAGGGGGATCTGTCAGGTCAGAGACCGTTATTTACATTTTTTTGTAAGATTGGAATTTTGGCGCGAACCGGATGTTGTCGCCACTGCGCATGTGGGCGGGGCTAACTTTACGACAGCTCCTTGGTGACTGTTACCTAGCAGCCATAGTTTACTGATTATTGACAAACATTAAGAAATGATACATACATAAAGATGACTAATAGGCAAAGTTCTCGACTTGTAAACTGATGGTTAAGAAAGTTTTCTTTGACTTTTCACTAATTAATTATGTTTTTTTTGTTGTTTTTTTTTGTTTATTTAATCCGCGCTAGAATGACATCATAATATCAGGATCCCCCTTCAGTCTCCACCACATTGGACTATCCCATTTTACTGCGCATGTGCAGAAATGATTCATGGAAAACTAGCAAAACAAACCGCGCAAAAACAAAGTGAAGAGTTGCAGGAAAATAAGGAAGCGGGAGGAAAATGGAAAGTTTGTGACAAAACCAACGAAGATGACAAACGTGTTCACGTCCGGCCACTTATGACGACAACATTCCTGAACAGCAGTAAGAAGCAGATGCTGGTCGTGTTAGCGATGCTAACAGCGTCAGCCCAGTTAACGTTAGCAGGATGGCTCGACTGGAGATGCTAACACAAGTGCTGCATTCACTGCACATGACGAACAACAACTAGTGAGTATGAAAACTGTCAGAATGGTGAATTACACTAAATGTTGATCTATATTCACACTCTTTGATTAAGTGAAAGTACTTATACCACACTATGTGAACGTTTTACACTGCAAGCTAAAGTTTTGGTATTCAAAACCCAACTTAAGTAAAAATAAATATTATTAAAATATGAAAAGTAAAAGTACCCATGCTGTTGAATGGTCGCTATAAATGTTTTTATATCTGATTATTAATATTACTGGTTCGTTCATGTGTATGTGTCATTTTCCTGCTGTAGATGTTTAAGGTTAAGCTCATTTTAACTACTTTTATCTATAGCAGTGCTTCATATAATGTAAGAGCATCATAAGTTTGCAGTGTGGCTGAACTGTGAAGAGCCATGGTTCTGTAAACAGTCAGAAAAACTACCTGTTTCTGATCCAACAGGGATGTGAAATAGTTTATTTATCATCAGGTAAACCTGAGTACAGAAGGATAAATGAGACACACTAAAATATTCCTACAGAAAAATCAGTAAACAGGTGATACTTTCAGAATTTAAAGCATTTTGTAGTCTGTTTCATTTTAACTTACAACCTCATACAAATTCTCTGACCACAAGAAAAAACAAATTACTTTCACCGTCTTTCACTCCTGTGCTGCTGCGACAGTGACGTCAAAACAGTTTGACGATCAAGTAAAATCAGACTGTATTTACTTCCTGTGTGACTCCACCAGTGAGAGCTGGCCAGGTGATCACAGGTGAAGAGGAGAATACATTCTGTCAGTTTAAAGATTGTAAACAAAGACAAGATGGATGAATTACACAGATCAACCTTATTCTTCATCTTGTTTTTTTCTGTACACTTTTTGTTTCAGTGTCAAAAACTTTGAGCTGCATTTCTTCTTTGTTTATTTGTAAAAGTGATCACTGTCAAACCAGAACAGAGTGATGTAGATTTATTATTTTATTGTGTTTTATTACAGTTATGATGTTACAGTTTTATTGCTGTTGCCTCCTGTGATTCAGCAAAACACACACACACACACACACACACACACACACACACACACACACACACACACACACACACACACACACACACACACACACACACACACACACACACTGCTGTGGCATGCGGGTTGCCATGGTAATCAGACTGGTAGGCCGGCTGCTGCAGTTGTGACTCAGCTTGTTGCCGGGTGAATCAGTAAAATACACAAAGTGTGTGTGTTTCATGTTTATTGTTTATTATCTGCTGGCTGCTATAGAATAGAGTTGTGCCTATGTGTGCTCTCATTAATTGATAAAGTGCATACAATATATGTATAAGTGGCAAAAATGTTAATTTCCCCACTGTGAGTTTAATAAAGGAATATATGATTAAAGAGCCAAAACTTTAGTCTCAATGCTGTTCAACTACAAGCAACCAGTTGAGCACAAATACATAAAATTCAGCTCTTAAAACAGGATTTTTATGATCATCAACACATCATCTTATGTCTTATGGAATCCTGCATTATGTCATAATATTCCCAAAATCCAAATTGTAGTTTTAATGTCCACCAAAATGTGTATTTAACTAGTGGAACAGAGTTGGAGGGACGTGGGAATGAATTAAACAATTTTGGAGAAAAGCACATTTCCAAATTGTTCCTCAAAGACATTTATGTTGCTGCTCATTTGTTCACCCAAGAGGTGATGGAAGAAGTTGCCTGAAATATGTTTTTAAAAAGTAACTTCTGCGTAACTGATCAATCACTGATTCTGGGACATGGAGGAACAGCCTCAGATGTCATGGGACTAGTATTTGATAGCCATTAGCACGTCTGTGTCTTTTATCAGAGAACAAATCTAATTATAGACAATCCTTATTTAAAAGTGACAGAGAGAAACTCATCAGACAGTAGAGGTCTAGCAGCAGCTGACATAGGACCAGATTAGCTTGCTTGCACGCTTGGTTTTAAAGTGTGTCGTGTTCTCTGCGGGTGTTAGAGGTAGAACCAACATGCACATTTCCTAAATCTCAAAAAACACATCATGCAGTCCTGAACCACAAACAAGCTGACCGGGTAACCTGCGTACTGAGGAGCTCTGTTAGCTCAAACACAGGAAAGATTAAGCAAATGCAACACAGACTCCGTCAAGGTAAGTATAGATAACAATACCACAGTGTAGAAATACTCTGCTACAAGTAGAAGTCCTGCATCAGGGTCATTAGAATAATCATTTTTTTAAAAAAGGCTTAAAAATATTCAATATTATATATTCAAATAGTGAAATTTTGTTTTTCATTACTGTCTTCTCTGGTTTTCTTTCCACATTCACAGTTGCTATTTTATTCATTATACACTATATTTTTCTATAATTAAGAAGTATGTTCATGTTGGTCTGATTGTTGGTCACCTGTGAAGTATTCAGATATTTTACCAAGTAAGTAAAAGTAACCACAGTGTAGAAATACTCAAGTCCTGCATTCAGGTCATTACAATAAAAATAGTCCTAATAGTTTTGTTTTAATAACTAAAAACTGCACTCAGTGATTATTTTATTAATGTTTTATGTTTGTTCTGTTGTTGTTTTTCAGGACATTGTCAGTGAAGTTTGGGTGAAGTCATCTCTTCTTCTTCTTCTTCTTCTTCCATTTGGGATCATCAGTCGCTCCTCTGTGTGTAGCTCCGCCCCGCCGGCCCGTCGCGTCCCCATCACACAACAAACCTCCACCGGAGCCGCAGCTGCGTCAAGGTGGCGGCACTTAGCGAGGACCGGAAACACTGACGCAATCAAAAATAAAAGCCACAAATAGGAAATATTAAAAATCTGGGAAATAAATAAAGTTCTTCCAAATTCTTTTTTGTTGTATTATCAGTTTGTCAACTGTGCAATCGAGTGTTGGAAGGGGGCTTCAAATGCTACATTAAAACAGAACATTAGAATTTAATTAAATAAAGGATTGGATAAGTAAAATGTGTACATTAATAACAGCATGAGATGCAAAAGACATTTTCTTTTTAGATTTTTGACATAGTTATGAGATACTACTAGGAGAAAACAAACTAATAATTTGAATATGAAAGCAATTCTTGTCTGCCAAAATAAAGAAAAACCAGGGGTCTGTTTACCGCAAACGGCTGTTAGTCACTGTGGATGTAAAATTGACTGAACAATAGATCTTGCTCTTCTCTATTTGCTTTTGATCGTAACAATTGAATGTGAATATAGATGAATAAATAAACTAATTTCGAAATTAAATCATTTGGATTTAGTCAGAGCATCACATTACTTTGTGAAGTTGAAATGTAACACAACAGATTTACAGTAAAGTCATCAAACAGATTTGTGTTGCAGTTTGTTACAGTATTCAGAGCTGTAACAGAGTTCCTTATTATGTTAAAATCTGTGCATGAAGTTTATATGAGCTGCTCTCTTTCAGAATGATGGTTCTGTACACACGACCTGTTATTTCTGTGAATAGAGGTTGTTCTGCCTCATGTGGCTCTGCTCTTATTTATAGCCTGCTGTGTTACACTACTTCCATCTCCCCAACATGAGCTAGACAAATAACATTGCCATTAATGAAGGCATTACTTCCAGTTTCTGTACCTATTGACACACGCTTTTATTTTGAAGTGTTTCCGGTCGGTACTGAAGCTGTTTAGTAGGTGAGATTTTTAACATGAACGTGTCTTTTTGTCCACTTTTAGCCGCCCGTCCTCTCGGAGACTGTGTCGCTGCTCGCTGCAGGCCTTGTTGTCGCTTCATGATGTCTGGTTAGTAGCGCGAAGCGTCGCCATTATTCCCTTTTTATTCATAGGTGAGTGTCATCTCTGCGGGCTAGATGCTAGCTGTGCGGCTAGCTAGGAGGCAGAGAAGGACTTCCGGTTGTACTTCAACGTAAAGGCCCGATGCGTCGTGTCCATTTGAAAAAACCCTAATTGTTGCTGAACACGCTGTTAAACACGCATTAGATATGTCCTGAAGGCATTTAATGCTTGTGTCATTGTTACTGGGTGATTCGGCACAGGACGTTTAGCTATTTGTTTATTCATAACTAGCAAACGTTGATAAACTGTAACGTTAATATTCCCCCAATAGCTCTGCCGAGCTAACGTTAGCTACTGGTGTTGGCACTCGTTTAATGTACTGTTAAATTAAACCGTGAGTGACAGAAGCCGAATTTATCAATAGTAATTGCTAATTGAGAAATGTGTAAAAGTTTGGCCAGATATGTAAGTTACATGAACCTACAGAGAAAATGGTCAAAATTCGCTAGATAATTTGTGGAATTCTGCGATACTTCCTCAGATTTTATTGCGTTAAATCGACGTTGTGCCACCACTTTGAAGACAGTAGCCTACTTGTTAAAATTACCTCCAGTTCGACAATTTTAGATCGTATTTATGCCTTAAATGTAACACTTAAGTTACTCCATCATGAAATATACATTAAAATGGCATTATGTGGTGTTAGAGAACAAATTCCACCTCTGAATTTTTAACATTTTCTATATTAATGAAATTTAAAAAATTTTTTTTATAGATATATAAAGGAATAAACACGCTGTTTGCAGATGAAAATAAGGTTCCGGAACACTGTTTAAAGCTAGAAAGGTGGCAGGGTCCGCCACAAATAAAGTAAAACAGTATGAATTGTGTTTCATTTGTTTGAAACGTAGTTGTCAAAACATACATAGTGCACTTTTACTTTAATACAACTGTATTAATCATCTTTATCATGAACGATTTGTGGACTGATTTTGTATAGCTACTCTGACGCCTTTTATTTTGAAGCGCGCTGTTTCTGTTTCCGGGCGGCTGTCTGCGCAGCTTGCCGCAGTTGTTTTGAAAACAGCGGCCGACAGCAGCTGAGCACTGCGGTGTTTCTGGGCAGCGGTGATTATCCGAGCAGCTCCACACCATCAGACCTCCGGACTTCTCCCGTTTCTCCACTTCTGCTGGGTTTTTTTCCCCCAGTCTGTATCTTTTCATACGCGTCTCCAGGGATTTAATCAGATATATAGTCACTAAATGACAGCCTCTCTCACCCGCTGGGAGGACAGCTGGTGCGGTGATAACGTCGGGGGGGTGATGCCCTTGACTTGGGGAGGAGGAGTTAGGAGGAGATGGGGGGCTCCGTCATCTAGTGCACCGAAAGAAGTGACATTGTAACTGTGATCTCCATTGGCAGGGCTGTCAGGGATGCGGCGCGGGCTCTGCGGGTTCATTTCATCCCTGCCGGCCGCGGAGCAGCAGCGTCCTGCTGAGAGAAGCCATCGAGTGGAAATGTTGTGCATCTGCAGGGAGCCCCGGCCCGGGAGCTCCGCCGGTCAAGCTGAGGAGGCCTGAGCGGCCTCCACCTCCGGATTAGATGGTTGCAGAAGGCAAATGTGCATGAGAAGATAAACAGAGCGGCAGGCTGCAGATAAGAGAAGCTGTGAGTCTACTGTCTGTTTGGTTGACATTATTGCTGTTTTTTTTGGGGCCTCTTTGTGTGCCAGACTGTGTTTGTGGGAGTAGATGTTCCTATCAATAATACATGTAATGGGCAGCAGCCCCTGAACTGTCAGTGTAGGCTTGGCTTATTCTTCTGTCTGTTAAAGAAAGGTGGGTTTGACTGGAAATAATGGCCGACCACGAGGACGCAGAGTTGTCAGAGTCCCTTCAGAAGGAGGAAGGATTTTCCAGCGAGCAGGAGGAGCCGGGCACGGACTTTAAATCTAAGAGTTTGCCTATTTTGAATGAAGAAGGGCCTCAGGAGGAGACCTTGCTGGCCAGTTCTGTGCGGATGTCCATCACGGCGGAGGAGAGCGCAGAGTTCATCCAGCTGCAGGCCAAGACCGAGTCGTTCCAGGCAGAGTCCCCGACGAGGACCAACTACCTGCCCAAGCCGGGGAAGTCGGCGCTGAACAGGCCGAGCTCGTACATGGAGAACACGGAGATCCGTAGGAGTAAAAACATGGCGAGGAGGAAGGCCCCGGGGTTTTTCGCTTCCAGGCTGGCTCAGATTCGTCTGCCCAGCAGGAAGTACCTGAGCGTTATCTTGCAGGACTCTCGCTGCTTCCTGTTCTGCATGTGCTACCTGACGTTCATCCAGTCGCTCATGGTGTCGGGCTACCTCAGCAGCGTCATCACCACCATAGAGAAGAGGTACAGCCTGAGGAGCTCCGAATCAGGCCTCCTCGTCAGCTGTTTCGACATCGGGAGCCTCCTAGTGGTCGTCTTCATCAGCTACTTCGGTGGGCGGGGCCAGAGGCCACGCTGGTTGGCGGTGGGCGGCGTGTTCATCGCTGTCGGCGCCGCCCTCTTCTCCTTACCTCACTTCATCTCGCCGGCCTACCAGATCCAGGAGGTCAACTCGTCATCCGGCAACGAGGGCCTGTGCATGAACAGCAACGCCAGCGGCAGGGACCGTGTCGACATCACTTCCTGTCCCAGAGACCAGGAGGGCAACGAGCACAACCTGTACGTGGCGCTGTTCGTCATTGCTCAGATCCTGGTGGGGATGGGATCCACGCCCATCTACACGCTGGGACCCACCTACCTGGACGACAACGTCAAGAAGGAGAACGCCTCGCTGTATCTAGGTAAGAGTCGCCGCCAACCACTCACTGAATTGTCAGTTCTGCAGTGATTGGTTTGAATGATACACAATTTTTGTTGTTGTATTCATGTTTGTTGACGTTCACACTGAGCACAATTCAGCGCCTGAACGTCTCTTCCCTCCGCACATCAGTAGAAATAAGGACACAACCCCAAAAATACAACATTTACGTTGGCGACAGCTGACAATAATCGTTCCTCGTGTTCAGAACGTCCAGAACAAATAAATTAACTGTTTCTTCATGTTATCTCAACAGAAAATGAGCAGGATTCACAGTTAGCTAAACATACCAGGATTACTCTGCGCAGTAAACAGGCCACGTGGTTTTAAAGGGGCAGCTCACACAGAAATGTAATTCCAGTCATCATCTCCTCCTCCACGAGCTGATGGTGAAGTCTCGTAATCCACAAAACATTTTTGGGAGCTTCGCAGCAAAACAGTGTTGCAGCATTCTCCTAAACAACTGAAGTAGCTGGAGACTCGTTTTAAAACGGGAAATAGATTAATAAAATGTCTCCATGCAGCTCATCTGGTTTGATTCAAGTCTCTGGAAGCCAAAAGATCTCAAATTTAGACTTTATTCACACCCTCGATGTGCAGTCGGGCTGGTGCGCTCGCTTCAGTCGGGGCGAATGCTAACGCTATTAGCTTAGCAACTGAAGTGAAGATGCGGTTTAAATTACATCTTTACAAATGAATCAGAGACTTGGATTACAACAGAATATTTCCTCTAGGTTGCGAGAACATACACGTAGGTAAATGTGATCTATTCACCTCCTCCAGTTCAATCAACAACCCAATAGACAACATAAAGGGACATTGTGCCATATTTCAAGTGAATAACATATTTTATAACCCATTAGCTTCCATCAGACAACATCAGACGTTAGCGCTCTTGGCTAATGTAACTGTCTGATAGTGTTTCAAAATAGGATAAGAAAGGTTCGATCCGTCGGGAAGTGGTGCAGTGAAAACGTTTGGTCAGCTTCTTCACATCATCTCGTCATCCCAGCATTCGAGTTTCCCACCCTGAGGGGAAAATGGCCGCCTTGTGAACGCGGTCTATTGTTTGGTTATCACATCTGGATGTGTGAAGCTTAACTGATCATTGGTTTTAAGCCCCGACAACTGTCATTTACATATTCAAATTAGGATAACAGCTTGACTTTATCCTGGTGTCTTTTTGAAGGTTAGTGTTCAAATATTATCTTCACCGATACTCGGATATTCTCTGGTAACGTTTGTGAATCTAGTTTGTGGTGGAGTTTTCCTTTAAGAGTCAAGGTACAAGACATTTTTAGAGGAAAACATCAAACTATTAAATATTTAATTAGCGCAGTAACATTAAGCAAATGATAAACAAATTATGAACAACAAACGTCGCAAGAAATTCGTTTGATAACGAGAATTTCACAACGTTTTATTCAATTTTTATTTCAGAATAAAACACACATTAAAACTACATCCTTTGAATATTCATGTGACTCACTTGTGGCCAAAAGTATGCAGACACTGATATATTACCCCCATATGTGTTTGCTGAGCGTGTCATTCTAACATCACGAGCATTAATCTGCTCTTATAACAGCCTCCAGTCTTTGGGGGAAAGGATTTCCACCAGATGTTGAACTGCATGCAGGGATTTGCTCCCGTTAGAGCATTAGTGAAGTCCGGCAGCGATGCTCTGTGCGGCCCGGTCCAGATCCTCCACACCAAACGGGGGAAAACCGATTCTTTGTGGAGCTGCCGTGCACACGGCCGGCTTTGCATTGTCGTATGAGCCAAACACAAACCGTTACCTCAAAGTTTAAAGCGCGCTATTGTTGAAAACATCATTGTACGCGGGCCAAAGATACACTGGTCGGCCTCAGTCAGCAGACTGGACAATGTATGACTGCACATACATTCACCATTCAGCAGCTGTGTGCGTTTCAGCAGGTGGCGGTTTGAAGATGCAGCTGCAGCGAGCGTCCAGCAGCACATTCGTCACAACAGTTTAAAGGAAACGTTCACCCAAAATGTTAAATTCAGTCATCATCTCCTCCCCCCCCCCGCTGCTGATGTGGAAAGCTGGGTGAAGTTGTAGAATTATACTTAACAACTGGAGCAGCTGGAGACTTGTTTTTAAACCTAAAAAAAACACCTCCCCCCTCCTAAAAAAACCCATAAACTGTCTCCATACAGCTGGTCTGGCGTAATCCACGTTTTAGAAGCCCAGAGATCCCAAACTGATTTGAAAAGACGTAATTTCCCCCCTGATAAAGTGAAAATCTTTACTTTAGCTGCTAAGCTAAAAGTGTTAGCATGCAGCTCATCTGAAGTGGGTGCTCAAGCTCCAAACGTGTCAACAGGGTAGATTTATTTAAAATCAATTTGAGATCTCTGGGCTTCCAGACACTTTGATTACACTGTACAAACTGTATGGAGCCATTTAATGTTTTATTTTATATTTTTGGATGAACTTTTCCTTTTTAAGTTACTCAGCAGGTGTCCGTGCCGTGCTCAACGAAACCTCAGCACAGAGGCCGTCATGCAGGAAGTGGAAAGCCACGCTGAAGCCACCGCCGTGGCCGACACGTCAGAAACTTTCTCCAGATATTTCTGTAGCCGAAACAAACCGTGTGACCTTCGAACCGCTCCCTCTTCCTTTCCCTTTCACATGCTTTTCGCCCCAGTGGACTCAAACAAGGTAAAGCCTAATTAAACCAACAAATGAGAGCTGGGTTATGAAAGAGAGGAGGAGGGGGGAGGACGGAGCGAACGAGGGGAAGGTCTTATGTGCATTCCTGTCTTTGGGGAGAAAAAAGTCCCATAGTTGCTTGGTGCTGGTCCGAACTCTTTTCTTCTTTTTAAAACAAGAGAAGCAAGAAGAGAGAGACTTTGATCAGTGGAGCTGCCGGTCGGTGGTACGATGTCACCTGTGAGGAGGCTGGATGGTGAAACGTGATTGGACGCTCTCGAGGTTGTAGCATGAAACACACAAAAAAAATGATAGTGTTGGAAAAGTTGAATAAATCTATCGCTTTTGGCTGCAATTTAACAAAAATAAATGAGCCTATTGGTCCTAATTTCAATGCAAAAAAGAAAATAATTACCATATACTGCGCGGCCAAAAGTATGTGGACACCTAAACAAACCCACACGACCTGAAAAGCATCCGACATGATGAAATTTAGAGCTGGAGAGCCGACAAATTTACTCGCCAAATGAAATAAATCGTAGGTGTTTAGTTTGGATCGATATGAGGATATAAAAATTTTAAATATTGATATCGGATCATTCAACTGAAGATTTTTTTCTGTGGGACGTAAATATTATTTCTTAAAGCCCGACCTCAGTGAGAGTCGTCCCGGTGATTTGCCAAATGCTGGTGAATGTTTGATCATCAGTGGAGCCGGCAGCCGGTGGTACGAGGTCGCCTGCAGGACTCCTCGAAATATGGACGACTGTCAGAAATGATTTCAGTAACTTTTTTAATCGTTAGAAGTTTGGAAGAAGCTTAAATAGTCACGAGTGATGTTCTTCCTCTTGACTTCATGTTTGATTGTGCAACTAGTTAAAACAGCCCTGATGAGGATGGTGATGATGATGATGATGATGCATGTTTACCAGGCGGGACAGATTTAATGAAAAGATTCAACTGAATTGCATCAAGGGGAAGTTTGAATTTATCTCCTCGATCTGTCGGTTGTAACTTTATCTGCTCTACCAGCCACTTTGGCTCAGAACCAAAAGGTGTCTGGCGAGACGCACTCGACCAGTAAACTCTGGAGTTCAGTTGCTTTTTGTTGCTGCTGAATGAAGACATTCGTTTCCCGGCATTAACAGTTTACGGTCAGCAACGGCAGCACAGAGCCGATCCGAGCAGCTCGGAGCAGAGTGTCCCCGTCAGCAGGAGTAAAATGCTGCTTGGCTGCAGAAACATGCTGCTGTGGTCGGTTGGTTTAATGGCAGCTGACAGCTCCTCCGGTCTCTGGAATGAGGACAGCGTCCACTTAAAACCATCACAGTCCAGGATCCTCTGAAACATGGACCACAGAATAAGACTGGGCTGTAATCTAGTTTATATTGTTACTGTAATATGAGACTATTTATGGTCTTAGATACATATGTGATGTCATTCCCTGGTTAAAGGCTGCATTGCAGTGTAATGATGTCATTTTACTGAACTCACCAGCCTGTTCTACTTGTTCTGATCATTGATTATTGATCAGAAATCTCATGCTGTTAAAATTTTATCAAAGATATAGTTTTCGTATTAGGCTAGGGCCCCGACACCGGAGAGTCTGTGGCACTGTTTCTTCTTCTTCTTCTTCTTCTTCTTCTTCTTCTTCTTCTACTTCTTCTTCTTCTTCTTCTTCTTCTTCTTCTTTCTTTTCTTCTTCTTCTTCTTCTTCTCTGGCTTCTTCGTGGACCTTTGGATCCAGAAGAATGTTCTCAATATCTTTAACGTTGAAAGGTTTTGTGAATTTGTCAGTATTAGCATCTTATTATCAATAATTTTCTTGTGAGTAAGACTGAATTTACTTTCTTTCTTCATGTTCTCTTCTTCTTCTTCAACTAATCTGCTGAAGTGGAAACATAAACTGCCACATGTGAAGCGTTAGTTTGCAGATTTGACCTCCTCAGACTTTACTTCCTGAGTTTGGACCTGCAGTGTGTCTAATATTGCCCGTGAAGCGAGCACAAAGGGCTGACTGTACACAGATAGGCCTCTTATGCTACTTAGCCTACTTAGGTTATTATGTTAGTGGCAGAACATGAGAGCGCGCAGACGGACGATGTCTTGAGCAAATCTGCAGCTGTACTGTGGATTCAGCAGGAATGCCATTGAGATGGACCTCTGCTGTCTGCGTTCAGCCCACTGCCTTATCTCTGCAGACACTTCTAAAACACGGATTGATCAAGCGTTTACAAAAGCAGAGGTGGAGGAATCTCCTGGCTCAGACCCGAGCCGAGCTAAATGCAAACCTAAATCAATCCGCAGCGTTTGTCTGGTAATCCCTCGTCAGATCAGCGGTGGCCTCTGGTTTATCTCCGCTGCTAATGGAGATAAAAGGCCAACTGAGAAGGAGATTTAAACTTTCTAGTGAATCTAAAGTCAGATGGCCGTGCCCGCCGGGAGCAGGCCCGGGAGCAGGCCCGGGAGCAGGCCCGGGAGCAGGCCCGGGAGCAGGCCGGGACCAGGCCCGGCAGCGACACAATGCACCATATTCTGTTTGGGTCCTGCTCCGCCTTCAAATATTAGCAAGAAAGGACGTCACAGCGGGACAAAGATGGTGCTTATTCCTGATATTCACACAAGACACAAGCTTTGTAGCCACTTCTGTTTTCTAATGCTGCTATTAGTGGTGGTGCAACTGGTCCAACACGTGGCCAGAAGTATGCGGACAGATGACCGTTCCACCCATATGTGATACTTGATAGTGTCGACAGCTTTCGCTCGTCTGGTTTCAGTCCGGCTGCACGGTTTTGCTCCTATTCAGCCAAAAGAGCATCTGTGAGATCCAGTAGAGTTTCAGTTAATGAGAGTTAGGCTGAGCTCACTGCAGGTCCGTCAAGCTGACACATATTAGATATATTATGAATTATATTATAAGACAATAAAAGTTTATAGTAAAAGCTGTTGTCCACAACTGAAAGATATTCAGTTTTCTCTCACAGAAGAGCAAAGAAACCATCATTTTATGCACTTAAGAATCTGGAATCAGAGATTTTTGACTTGTTTGAATTGACTGGAACCAAAAACTCTACACTGTTTTTGCTATTATCTTATATTTTCCAAAACATTGATGACAGTATCGGAGTCAGAAATCCATCGTTGGTCAGCCTCTAATGCAAGAACAGAGCAACTTAAGTGTAAGAAATTGTTTTTGCGCCCTCAAGATGTTTTGGCTTCACTGTTGTGGAGTTGCCGTTATATTAGTCAAGTTTGCAACCAATCATCGGCTCGTTCTTCTCTGTTCGCCTGGTTTTAACGAAGCATTTCCAACACCGATGGATCAAATGAGGAATAATTCACAGTCCACCTTTTATTTGATGGACGCGGGTGATTTCTTTTAGGTTCAGGTCAGTTTCATTCGCCATCATATATGTCAGTTCGTCTTTGTTTTTTTAACATCCTGGCCTACATGTTTGTCTGCAGTCAGGAGAAATTTTGACAAATGGATAAAACATGATGATACTTTATCGCTCTGATGCACTAAAGCTAAAAGGTTTTACAAGGTCTGTGAAGAAGATGTCTGGCAGACTGTGCAGTGCCTTCAAAACTAACAGTAATCGGTGTAAATCAGGCCTGAAACACACAAAACTGAAGTTTAAGAAGGATAAAATGGACCAAACATGATCTTGACCGTCTGTATTTACTCAACACTGCTGATAAAAGGTAAAGACAGCGATGGTCCTGATTCTGGACTAGTTTTTGGATTTACTCCACCGTTTTGTGCCTGTACGGGCATAACACACTTTCTGTCTGCTCTAGAACAAACACTCTGGTCCATTTTGGCCCTGCGTAGCGTTAGCCTACATATGAGATCATGCCCAAAGGCGCAACAGACATCCATTAGAATAATTCAACACAATATTGCTTTGTAACCCCAATAAGAGACGCTCTGTTTGGCTCCACACTGCTGCCACTTGAATTTTGAATGTGCCAGCTCAGAGACGCAATATGGTGCTCACTGAGCCCAACAGCGCCGGTTCGTGTTTGGCATGCTTTGTCATGTAGCAGCGCTGCGTAAGTGACCTCAGACGTGTGGTTTTTGTGAGTTTGTACACCATGTTCTGTACAACAGAGCTGGCAGAGCTGTTTCTATAGCAACATTGTTGTAAATTAGCTTTTCTGTCATGTTCAGTCACTTTTAATTGCCTCCATGCCAGACAGGAAATTGTGCAAGGTGTTTTACTAAAGAAGAATTCTGATTTCCTCTTCTCTCAATGGTCAGTAGTGGGTTGTGTTTTGCAGCTGTTGTCTCACTTTGGAGGTGTTCAAGGTTCGTCAGAGTAGCCTGACGATTATCAGACGACAGCAGGTAGTTTTCTTGAAAACAGAACCGATTCCGCCTGGGTAATATTTTCATTAAAACATTGGCAACAAACTTTTTGTCTTCTCTTTTCAATCATTGTAGTTCAGTGTCAGTTTGTGTATTTCTGAATTTCTGGAGGGAGTTTTTCCTAAATGTCAGTTTCCAGTGAGCTAAAAAGCTGTTTCTGAGCGTATGAAAGGACAAAACGTGAAGAAAACGTGTAAATAAAATTCATATCGGATAGATTTCCATCAGTAGTTGTGGTTGTTTTACAATGAAGACAACAACTGCCATGATCACACTACTTCTGTCTTTTGCCTTGTTGTGATTGTGACACGCCAAGTTTAATTTGCATGAAAAATGTCCGTTAAAGGGTTGTTAATTCTCTAAGTGGACTTACAACAATGTGTGTAGCTTTATGTCGGCTGTCGCTATATTTCACTTACGTGATGTATGCACTCTCAATCCTGCTAACAAAAGCGCTGATTGGTTGGTTGTTTTGTCGACTGGGGAAGCCGCAGACAAAGACCACCAAACCAACAGTTTCTGAAATGCTAAAAGAAGCTAAGATCAGGATGGAAACTTGGAGTTCTGAAACCAGGTCATCATCAGAGTGGTTAAACCCTCAAATGCAAAGAGGTCATTCTTCGTGTGTGCAAACTGTGCATCATTATAACAGTGTTAAAATAGAGTCTTCCTGGAGAAACATTAAACTGGTGACACTGTCATTATTTGAGGTTTACATCTAAACATTTTTCTCTCCTGAAGAGCTTCAGATGTTCTTCAAATCCTCGCGTCCGCTCTCCCAGTCCTCACAACAACCTCAAACACGTCCTGAGATTTGGTTTATGAGGAAAACTGTTTGTGTGCACGAATATTGATCGAGCCGCAGTCAGCAATGGGTAGAACGCGAGTCAAAGGGTCTTTACACCACTCAGTTCAGCGTGGAGCGCTTTTATCACCCCGGCAGATAAAAGCCCTCCGTGCCGAACTGAGTGGTGTAAAGACGCTTTGGGTGGATGAAGTGAAATGCGTCCCGCGGAGCTGAACGGTTAAAGCGGAGGCACTCACACAGACAGTCGGTGGTTAAATACCTGCCAGGGTCACTAATGGCGTAATGTATGCACTCACGCCAGCTACCATTTACCAAATGGTGTAATTTCTGTTCAAATAAAAACCCACCAGGTCATAAATCCTTTTGGAACTGGCATATATAAGTGAATGCAGCAGGTCGTGTTTTATTAAAAGCAAGGTGTCATGTCAGGTTTGGTTTCCTGTCGCTGGGTTGCAGAAGACAACAGAGGTTTTCGTTGTTTATTCCAGGCTGCTGATTTCTCATCTCTGTACTTTTGATTCCTGCAGTGACCGACTGAACCACAAAACTCAGATTGAAACGTTCACAAATGAGTTGGCGAGCAACAGATCTTGTCTTTCGTTCTCTCAGCCGAATATTTCCAAGCTCTTGTCTTTTTTTTTTCAGCATTGTTTTATTTAAACCCGACTTTGCAGCCGGTCATTGCTAAAGTAAAAACATTCATGATGCCTGTTCACAGATCCGATGTCGGCGCTGGCGGCCCGTTGGGAAGTTGTGGCGAGACAGTGCTGTGTCAGCAGGTTGTCATGACAACACTGTCGTCCCATAACATTTCATTGTGTCTGCCCTCTTTGATCTCGCCACGGACCGGGCCGGGCCCGGCCTCAGCTGTGTCTGTCTGTCTGTCTGCCTCCAACGCAGCGTCTCATGGCTCCTCTCCAGCATTCAGCTCTGACAGAATGCAGCTGCAGCTTTGTTCCGTTTAAATTGATGCTTGTCACAAAGTAAAAGCCGTCCCTCAACCAGCAAAGACGGAGTGAAACCCAAAATCAAACCCGGCAACTCACATCCTGATTTATGTGTTTGGTTTACGTTAAATGGATTGAAAGCTCACAAGCTGTTCTGGTTATTGATTGAGGTTCAGGTCTTCCTCCGGCTCTCAAAACCCTTTAAAAAAAAAACCCAGTAATTTCAAAATTACATTATACATTGATTGCAGCAGTGACTCTCACACAGCGTCTCCTCTTATTTACAGCTGCTATCACTCTTTTTAATGGCTGTGTTGTTGTCGTTGTGTGTCGCTGGTCCAGCAGGTCCTTTTCTCACTAACCGGGTGTCGACTGTCTACCATAAACAACAGCCTCGGAGCTACAAACCTACAGGCTGAAAATTAAGTGAAGTTATCCCAACCCCGACCTGGTTGCTATCGATACAAACCTAAACAAGCTAGCAGCTCTTACTATTTCTTTTGATGGGTTTGAGCCATTTAAATAGGCACTGTTTTGCCGGGACAATTTGTAAGTTATGACCAGAAACAAGACTGTTCAGATGGCAGCTCATACTTGCTTGGACATGGTCCAAGCAAGTATGAGCATATGAGCTGCCATCTGAACATTTGTGGCCTTTTTCTAATAAGTAATCATAATAAACTCACAAAATGTCAAGAAAGGAAATATTTTTACACCTTAAATTAAATCGAAGTCTAGTTTAATCACCTTGTTGTCTCATCGTAAAACAGTTCATTCAAACTCCACATAAACAAAATTTAAGAGGAGAAAACGGTCTCATTTTTATTTCCACAGTCATCTTCGGTTTGATTGAAATAAATCCTCAATTTACAGAATACTATGTGAAAATGTTTAGGCTCAGGTCCGCTGTAAATCGCCTCCATACTGTATCCGTGGTCAGCTTCAGTCTGGAGTCCAACCGTGTTAATTTCAGTTGAACTGAGACTTCCAGCTGTCAAACAAGGTTGAGATCCAGGCAGGCTGCTGTCAGCTAATAGTGCCACTTAGCTCCACGGCTAACTGAGCTACCTGATAATAGCAGCTAGTCATTAAAGCTAGCAAAAGCTACAGCAAAGAGAACATAGTGAGCAGCAGATAGCAGTTATAGACGTTGTTTTGGAGCTGTTGTAGAATTATGTCCATTTCTTACAAGAAATACAAACAACACCAGACCTTTCTTCATATAATCAGAGCTGTAGAGCTGCAGATTAGCACAGATGTGACTTTCAGTGAGGCAGAAACACCTGAGAGGCCTCGCTGTACTCTCAGGTCCCTCACCTTGGCAGCACCAGGCACCTGCTGAGGGTATAATGAGCCATTAGAGCATTATTACAATATATTCAGCAGTTACCAACCCATTATTATAATAGAAAGTTGCCTCTCAGTTGTGTGCACAGATAAGGAGAATAACATATAAGAGTTAATTAGCTACCTGCTGACTGCTAGAGCTGCTGTTGGCGGCAGTAAAACATGAGTCACAGCACCATCCAGAATGTGTTTTAAACCAGATCTGACCAGATCAGACTGCTCGGCTGCATCTACCTGTTGTGTAACAGGCAGTGTACTGTATTATAAGGCACATAGTGTAACTTCAGCCCGCTGGATGACATTCTGCAGGAATCACTTTACGTTTATGTCTTTTAGAATTGGCCGCTGTCAGTTTGACACGATGTCAAAGATGTTTTATTTCTTCAGGGTCTCAGGAAGTATCGACACACAGGCTCCACACGAGAAATTGTGTCGGCTGATTTATAGTTTGTCTGAAGGTTGGACGACGATGGAGCTAATGTGAAAACACTAAAAAAGTCGCCAGCCGTGGTCGGAGGATTATTTTCCCCGTTGGTTTGTCCCATTCTTGTGAAGGCGATATCTCAGGAACGTCATGACGAAATGTCTTCAAATTTGGTACAAATGTTCACTTGCATTTAAAGAAGAACTGATTAGAATTAGAAAAGTCAGTGGTCAAGGTCACTGTGACATGCAGTTGGCTCAACATTCAGTTTTGGTTTTGAAACTGGTCCGTACAGTCTGAACACACCTCAGACTCTTGTTTTGAAAAAAGTGCACGCAGAACTGTGGTATTTGGGAGGTTGTTACGGATTAATTGTCCTGATGTTTGTGGCTTGCGCGCTGTTTTTGAACATACACATAGAGAGCTTTTCTAAAAATGCCAGTATGTTAAAGCGGGAGAAAATGGCGAGCCGAGGGAACTGAATGATGCTACATGTCGTTGTCGCTATAAGCCGTCACCCAGCACAGTTAGCTTGGCCAGAGTTGGCGAGCAAACGAGCGACAGTTACATCAGCTATGTTGATAATCGTGACATATGCGTTTCGGTTTCCAGCTTACGGTTTTTAGACGAACCTCGGCATTCTGTCTGATCAGAAATGTCAGAGCTGCGACAATTATTTCATTTTCTGATCAATCTTTTTAAAATGTTGCAACACAGTTTATATCCACTTCTCACTTTATTTTGCCCCTCATATTTTTAATTTCTGGATCAAATAATGTCCGTGTAAGTTTCCAGGAAATGAGGCCTCGCACGGGAGGATCGGACCGTGTCAGGCCTCCGGCTGTGGTGGATTTTCTGGCTATAGATGTGGAGGAATCAGAGTCACAGCCTGCTTTCAGTAAACGGGTTAAAATGCTCACCGGCGACGAAGCTGAAAATCAGTTTGCTTTGATACCAGAGGAAGATTTCCCTCCATCAGCACAAAGACCGCCGCCCGTCTCCCTCATTCCTCATCTTTCTTTTTCTTTGTGCTTCACTCGACCTCGTTCTTTTGTTTCTGTCAGTCTTTTAGTTTCACCTGCTTTATGCACATTTTAATTGCTCTTGGACTTCCCAACGCTGTTACAGATGTTCAGTCCGCCAGAAATGCCAAAATATGAATAATCAAAGTTACCTAAACACATTCTCGCAAAACCCTCCCACTTTTCCTGGGAAACTCCTGTTTTTCATCGCCTTCTCTCAGTTTCCTCCCTTCTCCTCCAGATTCTCCTGTATTTCTGACAGATGTTCACAGTTTTTCCTTCTGCGTTAATTCCCATTGAGAGGCTGACGAACAGCGCAGTGGTGTGCATGGACTCTGTAAAGGGCAACAAATGAATGAATGCAGAGTGATAAAGTTAACTCTATGAGGGAAAGTGTTTGCTCTCCTCCTCCATCGTTACGTCTTTCTCTCTGGCTCCTCACATGTCAGCGTTTCCAGCTCATCTGCACAGCGGCAGCCCGGTCGTCTTTTATCCCTTCGGCTGATGTTCGGCATCACGTTGCGTAACCCGGCGGTCCGCCAGCCGCGGGTTTTCCCTCCTCTCCTGCTAGATAAGGGATTATCCTCGGTGCTGACGGGTCCCCTTGGAAAGCCCAAGTCCTCAATCCCATTGCTTTATCATCCCAGGCTCTGGCTTTCCCAGTCAGATGATGTAATAGTCGAGTGGAGAGACGTGATGGAGGCTCAGAAAATATGTTTCTGTGAAGATTCTCTGCAGATGACTAACTGCAGCGCTCACACTGAGGCAGTTAAACATATCCCACCTAGATTTATCCTGCTGGTCCGGGGATTTGAATTCATGTTGCATATGCATCATAAGCCCTCGACAATATCTTATAACTTTATTGGATAATTGATAAATTGACGAGGTAAAATTTGTCATCATTCTTTGGTTTTAGCTTCCTAAATGTACAGATTCTCTGTTTTATTTCAGTTTGAATTGGACAAGTGCAGTTTGGAGATGTGATGATGAGAATTTCTCTTTTTTATTGAATGATTAATTGTTTATAGAATCATCAGTGCAGCTTTGTGCTGCAGCGATGAGTTAGTTAATCAATTCGTCAGTTATTCAACTCTTCGCCAACTATTTTGACGCTTTTCTAGCAAAAATATCAAACATTTGCTGCTCTGGCTGAATAAATGTGACGATTTTGAAGGAGCCCTGATAACTGTTCATGCAGTAATAGCAACTTGTCATTTTATTTTGAAAAGCACAGCCATGGCTTGTGCAGGAGACGTCTCTGAAACTACTACTGACATGAACCCGGAGCTCCCGGTGAGTTTCCCAGGACTTTTAGGTAACCTTCAGTCTGGGCCGGCGCCTGAACCCGGCTTTGAGTTTTTTATGTCACGCCACCGAATTTCTGTGTTCGCTTTCAACTTCAGCCAAATACTTTAAGATGTTAATTCCCCCTAATTGGAGAAATCGTACTCTCAGCCTCGAGCAGGCTCCTTATTACTCGATCATATGATCTGCACACATGACCCACACACATGGCCTTTTGTACGCCGCTGTTAATGCTGGATTAGTTTCATTTAAAGCCTTACGTAACAGGTTAAAGTTAGGCAGTTTGGATCATTGAATAACTTTGACACACAAGTTTAGATGCAGTAGAGCCTCATCTTGAATCATAAGGAGGATACAGTCCAGGAAGTGATCAGGACGAGACGTCTGACTCAAAACAATGATCAGTCGTGTAGAAGAAACATGTCATGTCATTTCACATCATACCTACTCGTTAGTCACTCTGTCTGCTGACGTTATGTGTGTTTCCCTGTCAGCTTCTTCTGTCTGCAGGAGAAAGACGGGAATAAACAAACTGAAGGAAGTTCTGAGTAAAAAGTAAAAGAGAATTAAACTAAAAATAACATATTTCAGCTCTGGAAGTGGATGAAGGGCAATTATGTCGAGTCTATCCTGAGCAAAAAAGATGAAGGTTAAACAGAGAACGCGTCTTCTTTTTCAACATGCTACGAATTATTAGCTAACAGACTGATGAGTGTAATACAACTTTATTTATACATTTTTCCCAAGTGAAAGGTTGGACAACATATTCAGCAAACATTGGCAGAAAGTTAGCTGTGTAACGTAGTTTAAAAACACCTGGGAAGTTAATCCTCTCACTCATTCTACTCCAAACATTATTGATCCTGTGTTTCGTCTCAATAATGCTCAATAAATAATTAGAAAATCAGCTTCTTTCTCATGTTTCTGGCGGCGTTTTTGTGTTTTTGTACTTCCTTACGTTCAACACTCACGCAGAACAAAAACTGTATAAATGAGCAAAGGTGACTGATTCTAGCTTTGATGTTTGAACATTATTCTTACCTCTTGTGTCCACTTCTGTCCTCAGCCATCATGTATGTAATGGGAGCACTGGGTCCAGCTGCTGGCTACCTGCTGGGAGGAGTCCTCATCGGGTTTTACGTGGACCCCAAGACTGTAGTGAACATCGACCAGAGCGACCCGCGCTTCATCGGGAACTGGTGAGAACAATCTGTCTGCTTTATAAATGTGTTTTCTGTCTCTTAAAACTGATGTGTGTGTCGATGCTGTTTTGTGGCAACAGAAAACATTTTGTTCCGGCTCCGTTCGGTGCAGAAAGTGTGATTCAGACGCTGTTTTCACACTGTGGGCCGGAAGAACCCTCACTTGTTTTTTCTTGTTTTATAAGATGCATGTTTGCTCTTTCTGTAAAGTTTTTGTACATCCATCTGTAAATCTGTTGGCGTGTTAGTCATCTATTTACAGCTCTGAATGATATCATCCTCTGACTGTCAGCATAACCAGTGACTCACCCGCACAGCCATGAGCTTCCTACATGAATTATAGGTGATGATTGCAGGAAGAGGCTGGATGAGGGTACCGGTGAATTTGTAGAAGCCTGACTCAGGTTTATTTATTCATATTTATGCACAATAATGAGGCACTTCACCTCCTGACGGCTCTTTGTTTGTCTTGTATCTTCTTGTATTTGGATCCTCCAGGTGGAGCGGGTTCCTGCTCTGCGCCGTGGCCATGCTGCTGGTCATCTTCCCCATGTTCACCTTCCCCAAGAAGCTGCCGCCCCGACACAAGAAGAAGAAGAGGAGGAAAAAGGTGAGCCTGGACGACCTGTCCAGCGACGACGACGTCCTCAAGGAGAAGAGCAACAACAACAAGAACCAGACGGTCACGTCGTCCATGGGCTTCGGAAAAGACATTAAAGGTAGAACAACAGCAGGACGTGTCAGCGGGCGACGCTGGTGAAAATTTAGAGCTACGCTATTCCAGTATTGATTCAGTTATGGATAGTTCAGTTACAAAAACACTTTTGTTTGGATATGAAAGAGATTCTGAGAGAAGTGATGTTAATTTTACATTATTTGATGATTTTAACATCTACTTTAGCCTACATTTGTTCATTTGCTCAAGATGATGTGTAAAACCAAAGTGTCAGGAACAGATGACACTAAACAAAACGTTTCTCTCTGTCCGCCTGTCGTCTTTCAGACCTGCCCAAAGCGGCGGTGAGGATCCTCAGCAACGTGACCTTCTTGTTCGTCAGTTTGTCGTACACAGCAGAAAGCGCCATCGTCACCGCTTTCATCACCTTCATCCCCAAGTTCATCGAGTCTCAGTTCGGCATCCCGGCCTCCAGCGCCAGCATCTACACCGGTAAGACGAACTACCTCAAGCAATCTGAAATCTCTGATGTCTGTTTCGTTCACTTCCTCAAAAACACGATTTATTTCTCAAACTCTGGAGGAATTTGATCATCTTAAAGACGTGACTGTCGTCTTCCTTCTTCTCTGAACATCTCTGCTTTAATATCTCTGTGAGCAGCTCAGACAGGACGCAGACAGACCAGAATATTCATACAACACGCAGGACTTTAATTTCTGCCGGTTCAGCGACGCTCTGCGGGTTTTATGTTTGGGAGAGGCTGTCGGCCCAGAGCAGCAAGCCAGCACACATTAATAATAAAGAAACCGCTGGTCGTCAAATGAAGGGGGCACCTGGGACACAGAACCAGAGCGCTGAGTGCATAACACACACACACACACACACACACACACACACACACACACACACACACACACACACACACACAGTAACACGCATGCTTAAAAGGGCAGTTAAGCTAATACTTCTTCCTAACATGCTAACTGCTTGTTAGCAAGCTGAATTAGCCATATAAAATGCTAATTGTGAGCTTTACAACATGCTAATGTACATTCATACATCTGCTCATCACACACACACACACAATGGAAGATCAGTTTGGGTTTCAGCATCTTGCCCAAGACATGTAGACAGGGAATCAAACCAACAACCTTTTGAGTCACAGCCACGCCACAACTCTGCTCACCTTTCTACTGTACCGATGAATGCTACTGTGTGAATAGTATCTTGTCAGTTCTGCAAAGTGGCTGCAGGAAAAGATTTGACTCAGAAGCTATTCGACTTTGACTGCGAGGTAAATCGTTTCAGCGTCGACATCACAATGTGCACATCGCAGGATGTGCAGTGTCCAGAAACGCTCACTTAAACATAATGCAGCATCTTTTAGCTGCTTGATACAAAGCAAAGCAAATCTTTCATGACTAATCTTCAAGAGACGTCTGACTAATGGAGCTCTTGAATACACAGAAGTGTGTTGATTGTGAGCGACATGCAGGTTTTGCAGGAGCCACCAATCACAAACACAACCGGGCCTTCTTTGGTACTTTACATTATAAACACATATATGTATATGTATATATAAATATATATCACAATGTCAGTTTTTTCCAGTATCTTTCAGCCCTCTATTATCAAACAGTTCTGATGGAGTTCACCGGCAACTTAAGCAGCTGACATGTCCTGAAATAGCCGTCGTATCGAGGATAGACCACTTGGCCTCCAATTACAACGCCGCCTCTCTTCTGGCGCCACACATGATTTTATTATCATCAGAGCTGAATACGATGTGGATGTCCCGGTTTGCAACTGTGGACCTCCGTTTATGAAGCGGTGTCTGTAAAAACGCCTCAAACTGCAGACAAAGACGAGTATTAATCTTTACATCGTGCGTTTTTTCTGTCAACATCATGAGACGTTGTGTGAAATCTGCAGGAAGAGCTGGTTGTTTTTCAGGGACGCGACACCAGAGGAGCCTGATGGAGCCGCCAGACTTCAGCTCAGGCTTTAAGTCTTATTGAAGAAAAGGTCGCTTCCTTGTGGACGCAGAGAGGTTAAGTGACGAACAGTGGGGGAGTATGGCGTCAAAGACGTCCTCTGTCTTTCAGGAGTGTATCTTTAAAGATAGAGAGGCACTCAGAGGCGTCTCGCTGCTGCGGCTGATAAGGAGATGCTGAGAGGACTGAAGGCCTATCGGAGTGATGAGGACTATTTTGGTTTTCTGCAGCGGCTGATAGCAGAAGTGTTTCTACATGGAGAGGTTTATGTGGCGACTTTGCTTCTGTCTATAGGATTGATTGACGTGTTTGCAGATAATCAGAATCTGAGAAGTAGCTTCCACTTAAGAAATAAGTTGATGCCTTTTGATTGCAAAATAAGTCGCTCGCCTTTTAGGGAAATCAAAACGTTTTAGGTGCAGCTCGTCATTAGTCGCACGTTCAGGTAACGCGAGTCGTCTGAACACAGAACGATCAATTACTGAACAAACAAATGTTACCTACAAAAATCCACATTTCTGTTGTTTTGGAAAGCTTTGATTCTGAAGTCTGAAGTCTGATTTCAGTCCCAAGAAATTCCATCTTTGAAGACTTTTGTTTCACTGTGGAGTTGCATAACTGTCTCAGCTGTAGGTGGAGTGGGCTGTGAAGCCTGAGATTAAAACTGCCACTCTTACATATTCTCACATCATGCCAACGTCGAGTGGCTGAATCTAAATATTTCTCTGGAACGTGCTCAAGGACATGTGAAGGTCACAGTTTGGTGTCCACAGATGTTAAGACTGTGAGGAGTCTGACTGAAGGTGGAGAGGAAAACACGATAAATCAATATTTCTCTTGATTCCAGCTTCTTAAATGTGAATATTTTTTTGGTTTCTTTTCCTCCTCTGTGACAGTAGACTGAATATCTTTCAGTTGTTGTGGACAAAACAAGATGTTTGATGACGTCGTCTTGGGTTTTAGAAAAACACTGAACACATTTTTCACCATTTATCTGACATTTTATGAATCAAACAACTAATCAAAGGTGGATCAGGTAAAAGTAATAGATTACAGGCTCTAAAATGTACTCAGAGTATCAGAAGATGCATTCAAAGACTATTAAAGTTAAAGGTAGAATCAGTAGGATTTGTCCCAGCTGTTCCTGAACGCACCACAAAGACAGCTGATTGTTGAGTCTCATTCCCAGGACGTCAAACAGACACATGTTGGGTTGGTAAAGCGTCCCGAGCAGCAACAAAGAGAGAAAATCAGAAACTCTCTGCAGATACGAGACACTAACACGCATTTTCTCCACATTCCAGTCTCCCTCTCTGTCTGTTTACGGCTTCTTACGGCTTTTACGTCTTTGTCTCGTCTCGCTGCGTCTGCCGTGTGTGATATGCTCTGATTGGTCCACATCAGTCTGCTGATGCTGGGAATGTGGCGTGCGATGGCGGCAAAACAAATGTAGACAGAAAAGCTTGTGTATGTGTGTACTGATGGAAACTATAAGATGTGATTGTGCTGCTCCGTTCACATGATCACATCAGAGAGCTGCTGTCATTAGCTGTAGCTCGTCTCTGGATCTCTGACCCGTCAGCAACAAACAGATATTATTCCTTCTAGATATCCAGCAGATGTTGGTGATGCATCCTGATTGCATATGTCATCTCACACAGGAGTGAGCGCTGATCTGCGTCTTTTTGTCTGCAACCTCCAAAACACGTTGGCGGGTGGAAGATCAGTGGTGAAATCTCAAGCAGAAGCTCATCAGTTTTTAAACTCTGTTTACAGAAAATAACCAAAGCACAGATGTTTTGCATCAGATGTGAGAATTGCACTGCACCAATTCACCACTTGAGCGAACATGTGAACATTTGTCTTCGAAGAATACGCAGTGAATCCAGAATTAGCTCCTGCTCTGCTCTCCTGCAGTAATAATGGTCCTGAACACAGGATGTAAAGCTGCACAGGAGAGGACAAACATTATCTAACAGCTACTGAGAAGACACCAACTCTGCCTGGGTTAGAGGCTCCGCTCCCTCCGGGGCCACCCACACTAAAAATATGTGCTGTCATGGTAATACAGGGCTGCTGGAGGAGGATGCTGTTGGGATCGCTGCATTTTCTTTAGGATTTTTCTCGTCATTGAAGAGAGAGTGAAATCTGCAAGCTGCAGGATGTTCTGCTTTCTCCACCAGTCAGTCACTTGGTGGGTCTGCTGTTTGGTTTCATCAGCGGTTCTTGAAAACAGCTGCGGAGAAAATGTCTCAAAACTAAAACTGTGAGATCGAGACAGGAAACATTTTCTGTTTGGTTCGTCAGTTTGAGTGACGGAGATGTCACTGGGTTCATTGTAAATGTAGAGAATCGTTATTTGTGCAGTTTTTAAGCTGAACAAACTGATTTTATGATTTAATGTAAAAGGAGATGATTATTCAGTTATTATTAATTGGCTTTACAGCAGAAATGGGTCGCAGCATTCTCCTGAACAACCTTACAGAGCGAAGGAAAGAACAAAATGCCTCCAAACGCCCCAAATGTGTTTGAAAAGATGTTCTATGCACTCGTTTTTAAGCTGAAACTTTCACTGTAGCTGTTAAGCTAAAAGCGTTAACGTGCGACCCGTCTGAGCTCGAAACCCTTGTTGAGGGTGTAGATGACGTCCTTTCAGATCAGTTCTGGATCTCGAGGCTTCCAGAGGATCACACTGACGAGCTGTGTGGAGCCATTTTGTGTTTTTCTTGTTTCTCTGTTTTTAAATCAAGTCTCCAGATGTTTCAGTTGTTTAGCAGAAAGCTGCAACACTGTTTTGCTGTGAAGCTCCCTGAAGATGTTTGTGTGGAAGTGTTGTTGTTGTTGTTGTTGTTGTTGCCGTCCTGCTTGTTGATTTTATGAGACCAAAGACAAATTTCCACATTGTGGACAATAAATGAAACAAAATAACTAACATGTTTTGTGGACTTTGACACTTGGAGATAAGTAGATGGCAGATAAAAACTGTTCCTTTAAGATTTATCTTCTCAGACTCTCTGTCAGATGCTTTGATGTGACTTCTCTGACTTTCTGTTTTTTGTCTTTCTCTCTCCTCTCCTCAGGTGTGATTATCGTGCCCAGCGCCGGCGTGGGCATCGTCCTGGGCGGCTACATCATCAAGAAGCTGAAGCTGGGAGCTCGCGAGTCGGCCAAGCTGGCGATGATCTGCAGCGGCGTCTCCCTGCTCTGCTTCTCCACGCTGTTCATCGTGGGCTGCGAGAGCATCAACCTGGGAGGCATCAACATCCCCTACACCACCGGGTAAGGAAGGGAGGGATTCTGGGAAGCGGTGGGTCGTTGTCACGCAGCGCTGCTGACGACGAGCCGCGTCACTGCAGCGTTCGAGGCTGATGTGGATCTGAGTTGAAGACTGTGTGGAGTTGTTTCCACAGTGATGTGACGGTGGAGGACGGAGGGGAGACGGATGAAGGAGGGAAGAGATGAAGACAGAGAGCAGTAAAGATAAACAGACTGCGGAGGACGAGATAAAAAAAAAAAACACCCACGGAGAGAAAAACACAGAATTATGAAAGAGGCTGAGAGAGAAAGAGAGAAGCCAGGTGGAGAAAGATACGACTGTAACGTCATCTGACACATAAATAGTCTGTTTCTCTTTCTCCTCCGCTGTCTGTCCTTCTGTCTGTCTGTCTGTCTGTGATTAACATGTCATGTTGATCCAGTTAAACAAACTCCGTTGTCGTTTCCTGATGGATGTTCTCTCTTAAACCGCAAAACAAAGGCGACATCTGCCTCAGCTCGTTCTGAGCAGGGCTGCGTTTTCTGCGTTCTGTGTCACGGTTTCATATCCAAGTTTAAAAATGAGCTTTGTTATTGTAATCATCACAGCTAGCTTAGCTTAGCTTAGCGTTAGCCTGCAGCTAACACTTTGTCCGGGTAGGACGAAGACGATCAGCTGACTGGTGCCGTTGGTTTTATTCTCCTTATCAGAGATCCTTTATGGATTGTTTTTGGGAAGAGGGTTCACTCTGGACAGATTTGAGACACTTGAACTTTGTAACAAACTGAATTTGAATCTTTTCTGTTTATTTTTGAATCCCTGAAAGGTGGAACAAGGCTCGACTTCTGGGTTCTGATATGTAATCACGATGCTTCTTTTTTTTTCATTAATCATGTAGTAAACAAAATGTCAGCAAAAAACAAGCGAATCATCTGGCAGCAAAATCTCTGCTCTCCTTTTGTATAAGGATATTAACATTATAATGTTTAGTATTATGTTATAAAATGTTATTTTTAGTAAGCGATTTGTCAGTTTTTTCTTCGCCCCCAAAGACAACACGGTTTGAGGTGAAACAGTTAATTGATTAGTTGAATTACCCGACATTTGCTGTATGTAGCTGTTTGTTACATGTTTTTGGCATCGAATGGTGGTTAACTGAGTATTTTTTGGGTTTTGCTCAAACAAAACAAGCATTTTGAAGACGTCACCTTCGACTGTGAGGAACTTTCTATATGACACATCGATTAATCAAGAGAAAAAGAACCAGATTAATCATTAACATGAATGGCGTTTAGATACAATCTAGATTTGATCTTTCGATGGAGGCGGGTGTGTTTTATTTTTGCCTCATTATACGTCTTAAAGCTCCTCTCAGGTCTCGTGGTAATTCTCTGGATCGTTCACTTGTGTCAGAACCAGCCGGTTTGGCCTTTGCCGTATTAAATCATTTCCCAGTGTGACAGAGTCAGTGGTAGTTTTTATCGCCCCATCTGTGGTCGATGTCGGGGAGGAAGCGAGTGTTCAGATCAGGATAACAGATAGCGAGCCAGTAAATGGAGGCGTTTTCTTTTGGACGGAGTGTCCCTGCGAGCGATTACATGGCAACCATGGAAAACGTCCAAGGACAGCTTGGAAGAGGATCTTTGGCTGACCGCCCTCTTTATTTTCCTCTCTTGTGTTTCTTCCTCTGGTTGTTTTTATTTCCCTCCGTCCGTCTGTCGCTCGTCCTTTCTGCCCTCCTCTCTTCATTTTGTCGTTCTGTTTTCTTTAATGCTTTTTTTATGTCCTCTCCGGATGATTTTATCTTTGTCTCATGATCTTTGTTCTTATATCTCCTCTCTCGTCTATCTCTCTTTCTTCTCCATCATCCTCTGTTTCCTTCCTTTCTTTTCACCCTCTTTTCCCTCTAACCTCTCATCCTTCACTTCCTCTTTTCCTTTGACATCTGTCTCTCCTCATCATCGTCTTTATTCTCTCTGTCCTCATCCATCACTTTACTTTCTTATTCCAGCCCGTCTTTATTCTGCCTTCTTCCTTCTTATATTTTCCCTCCCTCCTTCTTTATTTCGTGCCAGGTTTTGTTTTCTTTTGCTGTAACAAATGAGCACTTTTGCTTGATCAATACGAGACATTTAGTTTGCTGTCCGGCTCATTACTATTGATATTGAGCCACGCTGTGTCGGTCCGGATCACCATAAAGACTTCATCGTCTAACAACGAGTCAAACTGTCCACTTTCTCCGGTCCTCAGGAGAGATTGAGTAACATCGACTGTGCAGAAAATAACTCCACTTAACTCTGAACAAAGAAAGAAGGCGTAGACGTAACATGAGTCATAAAATGCAAATGCTTAAGAGCTGCTTTGAATTTTTATCTTGCAGACCGACTCTCACCATGACCCAGAGGAACCTGACCGGAGGTTGTAACGTCAACTGCGGCTGTAAAATCCACGAGTACGCTCCGGTCTGCGGCTCCGACGGGATCACGTACTTTAACCCCTGCCTGGCCGGCTGCAGCAGCGTGGCCAACGACAGCACCGGGGTGAGAGACGGAGGGCGGACCGGACCAGAGAACACAGTTTTACAGTCATGATTTCAGACACATAAATCTCAAAAGTGTTGTGTAGGATTGTAGATGTAGGGAGGACGATTCTGGAAGAAGATGTTGATTGTTGAGCCTCTTTCCCAGCACGTCAAACATCGATGTTTTGGATCAATATTCAGCCTGGAAATGACCCAAAATGTTGTGATTTGACGACCTGTGAAAGAGACTCATCTCTCTCCAGATTCTCTTTCCCTCCTTTAATAAATTTGATGGATTTCAGCAGATAAAAAATTCTGATTTCAAGTCCTGAAGAAGTTCAAATGTTCAACTTTAACGTGCAGACTGTGAGAGAGTCTTCTTGATGATGATTTTGAAGTCAAGACTCCTAAAACTCTTCGTATGTCGCTGACTTCCCTCCAGATCCGAAACTACTCGGACTGCGCCTGCGTCCAGAGCCGGCAGGTCATCACGCCGTCGTCCAGCGGTCAGGGCAGCAACCAGCTGCAGCTCGTCATCGTCAAGACCTACCTGAACGAGAACGGATACGCCGTGTCAGGAAAGTGCAACCGCACCTGCAGCACGCTCATCCCCTTCCTCATCTTCCTCTTCATCGTCACGCTCATCACCGCCTGCGCTCAGCCCTCCGCCATCATCGTCACCCTCAGGTAGGGATGTTCAAAATGTAGCTGTGACATCACGATTGGGATTTCTTTTTCCAATCTTTAATCTTCCAAAGAGGCTTTAAAAGTTATAAAGCTGTCGACATAAAAATCTGAATTTCTTCTTGTATCTTCAAATAAATGTAGCTTTTAGCAGCAAAATGAAACATTTTATAACTTCAGTGATTCATTAGCCCAATTATTTCTTATTCAACGACCGCTTTTACATTCTACTGCTTCACTTTTCATATATTTTAATAAGCAGATTCCATTTTTACTGATCTGTTGAGCTCCGAACATGATTGTTTAAAAAAACTTGTGCAAAGTCCATCTCATGGTGGAGAATTTGACTTTAATTACGGCATCTTTAAAACCGTTCTCTGAACTTTGAGTCGCCACACATACAGGAATAACAGACTTCAGGCTGTGTTACCTGCAGGCTGGAGTTCATGTCTGAACCTGTATCACCATCTTTTCTGCAGTTCTACACTCATTATTGATCTCAGACGTGATTATCACTTAATTTTTCAGATTGATATGAAGATTTAAATGCTAACAAAAAGGTACAAGTCGGCTTTTCTGCTATAAAAACATGCAGTTTCTAAGATGGTTCTGATAAAGCGTCTCACTTTGAATGCTGCTCGACAAACATTAAATTGTTTTGTGTGTAAATCGCTTGGATCTGGTGTGTTGCAGGTCCGTAGCGGAGCAGGAGAGGCCGTTCGCTCTGGGAATGCAGTTTGTTCTCCTCAGGACTCTCGGTGAGTAAAAACAAACCTCCTTGTTTTTATATATTTTTATGTTCACAGGAGATTTTATCCATCAATGTTTTTACTGCATTAGTGATTAACAAGTCCAGATGAAATCAGGGTTATCTGAGGAGACCTGAGCAGCTGAGCGCAGGATGAGAGCGTCAGCTAAATGCATCGATTGTACAAACAGTGCACACTCAGAAACTGCTGAGCCGCGAGCTGACGAAGCGTCAGGAAGTACGATGTTGTTTGTTTAATGCCTCGACGTCTCCTGATGGAGGAGGAAGGAGCTCCGTTAGATCTGATTCGCTGGATGCTCAGAAAGCTTCTGTCGGTGGGAATCAGTCAGGAAGCAGTTTAAAGGATGTGAGCAGTAACCCATCAGGCGCTTTGCATTATGGGAAACGTAGGAGCTGATGATTTTTCTCATCATCTGCTGTAATTTTTACTGTTTATATTTTTTGTTTCTTTTCATGTGAAGCTCAATGACAGGAGTTGAATTCACAAGATTTAGATTTACGTTTTGTCTAATTCAGATTTTTCTTATCTCTCTCCGTCCCTGTTGTCTTTTCTTCTCCTTCACCTTTTATCTTTCATCTCTCTCTTTGTACTTCATCTTCTCTCATTCTTTACCCTCCTGTTTCTTCTTCTCTCCTGTTTCTTCTTCTCTCCTCCGCACTCAGCCTACATCCCGACACCCATTTACTTCGGCGCCGTCATCGACACCACCTGCATGTTGTGGCAGCAGGACTGCGGCGTCCACGGCTCCTGCTGGGAGTACGACGTCACCTCCCTGCGCTTCGTGTACTTCGGCCTCGCCGCCAGCCTCAAGTTCTTTGGCTTCCTCTTCATCTTCCTCACCTGGTACTCCATCAAGTACAAGGAGGAGCGGGTGGAGCGCTGGCTCAAGCGCCACCTGTCGCCCGTCGACACCGTGGGCAGCCTCGTCTGCCACCCCGGCGGCCACAAAGGCCATGCCCGCACCCGCTCCTGCCCCGTCAACATCCCCCGCACCGACCCCAACACTCTGGTTGCTAACGCTCCGCCTCGCGCTGGTGCCCTGAACCGTGGAGTCAGCACCCAGAGTTGCCCCGGCAACGAGCTTAAAGCAATAACTCCTCCCCCTCCCGCCACGCCGTCGCCTGCAGCGACGCCTGCTCCCACACCGGCCCGATCACTGGAACACGTTTCAGTCCGAGTCTGAGTTTCAGAAGGGGGGCGGGTGGGCGACGAGGCAGGTTTCACCCACTGACGTTTCTTTTGTTCTGAAATCCAGTCGGCTGGATTTTAGCTGCTGTCAAAGGCACCAATCATCACGCGGAGGTCCTGCTCTCATCACATAACTCTGGTTGGCGGCTAAAACACATGAAGTGGCTTTTTTTTAAGTTTGGGTCAGAAAAGAAAGAAAACACCAGCTGGGTGTCCTGGGTCACTCAGAACCTCCAGGTCCAGGTGAGGAACACTTGGACTCGTTTGGGGACCGACCAGCCCGGAGACGAACAGATCTGCGTGGTCGGTGAAAACGCTGAAAGCCGCCAGGCGAGTTTTCTTTGTGATCCAGCAGCCGGACAAAGACTCAGCTGGACGGAGGAGAGTTCATCGTTCGTAAACACCACCTGCCCCTCCACCTCCATCACCTCCATCACCTCCATCACCTCGGCAACATGTGCCTTCTGTCACCGCGGTCCTCACATGTACAGCAAACATCCAGACGCACTGACGCACTGGACGTCCCTCAGATAGACTGTGGTCACCTGTCGGAAGAAGAGTCACCTGACCAGATACCTCAGCCTCCCTCTCCTCACCTCACGTCCGCGTGCTTCGTCTTCATTTGTGTGTTTTTTTTATTTCTTCACCATCACTTGAATGATATTTTGTGTGTGTGTATGTTTTTTCCGGACACTGCATATCAGCGCTCTCACGGAAAACGGGAAAAAAAAAAAACAGAAAAAAAAGAAACCCCTATGGAAAATGTGATACACTTCTTCAGTGAAGTGTTCAGAACTGGAAACCGATGGCATGGTGCTATGTGAAAAAAAAAACAATGTTTAGTGTCCATTTTTATGTTCTTATTGGTCGTTTTTTGGGGGTTAAAACACTTGAAAAGAACCCAACTGGACAACAGGTCACTGGGCTAAGCAGCTTGGCTCGCACAGAATGCATTCCTGTCGCTCCCCTGACACAATGACACGTAGTATTACTGCTGGAAGTCGGATTGTGTGGCTTTTGCCAGCTTCCATACAATGCATCCATACATCCCTCCCTCCTGACTGGCACCCTGATAAGTGGTTTAACCTGAAAAGAACAGGATTGGCATTTTCTTCCCCCCTCTCCTGACCACATTCCCGGCCGATACGAGGCACCGGGTTTCCTCCACGCGCTCGGAAAGAAGACGGGGGAAAAAGAAAAGACTATGCTTGGAAACGCTCCGGCGTCCTCGACAGACTGTCTGACTGCTTCGTGTGAGATACAGCCGATCATTCGTCAACAGCAACGTGTACGACCATCAACGTAGAAGTCCTAGTGTAGTCGTCTAGTCTCTCCGTCAGCTCTGGAAGTAAAAAGCTGCTGGTGATTTTTGTGTCTGATCCTGAGAAGAGAGTTTACAGAGAGCGCTGCATCATGTTGGTTCACTGCACCAATGATTTATGGGTAACGGCAGAAAAATACTTTCTTTCTCATGTCGGATCGGACGAGAAGTTAAAGTGAGGAAAGCCGACAGTTTGCAGGTCGAGAAGAGTTTAGAAGTTAATCAAAATGGTGATGTCAGAAAAAAATGCTACTGTTCACTGTGGAGCTGCAGCTGATGATTGTTTTCTTCATTAAATCACCTGATTATTCTCCACCAATCAATGAAACGCAGTCAGAAATAAAAGATCAGAGTTTTTTAGTAATAAAACAACTGAGAAAAGCAGTAAACGATCACAATAAGGAAGCTGGAAGTGTTGAATGTTTAGTTTTTGTTCTTGATAATTGACGTTAATTATGTTGACTAATCGTTTAGCTCAGAATCAGTCCCTCGTTTAGGTCCAGTCGAGGTAACTAATGCAGAATAATGTTCGCTGCAGTCGTTTCAACGAGCAGAACAATCTGCGTCTTCTCGTGTTGTTTGTCTTGTTATTGAGCTCTTAAGATTCATTTTTTGTTGGTGGAAAAACAAAAAACAATCTCATCCGAGGCTTCGTTTCGTAGCTGATCTGACCACAAAGATGGCCGATCATGATGTGCTCTGATAGGTCGACATCAGTCTTGTAAAAATAATCTAGAGTTCACCTCAAATGCATCAAACTAAAGTAACAAGGCTGTTTTTAAAATATGAGGAGGAGAAAGTTCAGATGTAGAATAAAAACTCCAGTAGATGTTTCAGGTATCTGCACTTCACTGAAGTACAGTAATGAAGTATTTGTACTTGATTACTTTCCACCTCTGAGAACAGCTGCAGTGTTAAATGGACCGTGAGCTCAGATTGTTTCGTCTGCCGACTTAAAACTGGTTGATTTGTTGAAACGATGAAGATCTTTAAGGCTCAATAACAAACAGAAACGAGACGACTTTTATCACATCGCAGCCAAAATCCTCCATTATTAAAAGGCAGTCTGGCGTTTTGAAGAAAGCTGGCAGAGATTCTGCTCTTTGTTTCTCAGTTCCACCACATTAAGATCGTACTCTGAAGTTAGTGAGATGGTAAAATAGTTTGAGATTCAGCAGCGTGTGGAAGCCAACAAACGCCGTCATGATACTAAAAAGCAACTGAACGCCTCTTTGTGAAACTGAACCACTGCTGAAGACTCACAAAATGAAATATGAGCAGATTTATAGAACCAAATGTGAAATTTGGGAATCTTAGATGTTCACATTTGAATTTTTCCGTCTTCATTTCGTTGAGCGACCTGATTTTGACTTAAATTAAACGTCAGTAAATCTGCTTTCACTTAAAAAACAAAGTTTTCACTCATGGTTCAGCTTCACTGTCAGACGATCAGTGACGCAGAAGAATCATTCAGGTGATAATTATCCTCCTCTGTGGTCTCCAACATTCATGTGACGTTTTAAAGGATCAGTTTGAGGCATTTCTGAGGAACACAGGAAGTATTTCTCAACCCAAAGCAGCGTTATTCCCCAGTAATCCTCTTATTTCCTAAAGAACAGCCTCCTCGGTAAAGTCAGGAAGTGTGAATCACTGATGCTGAGACCGGATTCTTTACATTTCTGCTGTGTGAAGACACTTTGTCCGGGTCTGTGGCGCCGCCGGTGGAGGTTCAGTGTTACATGTATATACGCAGAGAAGATGCAGTAGTCGTGTGTTGTCCTCTGAGGACGCCTGCTGGGTCGATACGGAACAACATGTACAGACGGGACGGCCCGGAATCAAAAGAAATGTTAATCTGCTGGTTTACGTGCAGCTGGTGTCTCCTGCAGTCAGGAGTTTTTATATTTGAGACTTTTAAACTGTCGGTTATTTGAATCATTGTTAAATTAGATATCAGAAAATAGAGAAAATAGCCAGTTAATGTCTTTAACAAATGTCTGGAACCAGTGATTGCTCATTGATATTCTTAAAAGATGATTTAATCTCTAAAAGAAAGCAGAAAAATGAATAAGAACAACCTGTTCCACATGTGTAAGCAGTGCAGATTCATCAGAGCAGTTAGATTTATCAATGAGGCTGCAGTGACAGATTATTTAATTATTGATTCTCTCAAACATGTCAGATTCTTTCCTCTGTTAGCTGTGCAGGAGCTTTTCCTCTATGATGTCACAACAGTTTAAGATTAAATTTCACGCTTCATTTCTTAATTTTGTCGCAACCAAAAGTCCTTATAATGAAAAGGTTGAACAGGGTTCCTACAGATTCTTTAAAAGTTGTAAAGCTGTTTTTGTTTTGGGAATAACCTTGCAGCAGAATGTAGGTGAGCGTCCTGCAGGAAGGAGATCGACCTCTAGACTAACTTATTGTTCGGTTCTGTTTGACTTCTGTGAGCAGTTACGAACTGCACTTGTCTTGTTTGGGTCGAGCAGCCGACGGCATCTCATCACACTGGATTAAAAAGAAACAAGATTTTTAAGGATGTTCAGAAATGTGTTTGTCGACAGTTCAGGAGTCTCAAATGTAAAAAACAAACATTTTGATACGAGACGAGAGCTGAGCTGATGTTCAGACGAGTTTCAGAACTGGACTTCAGTCGGGCCGTGTTGAATGTTCTGCAGGAGTCGATTGGAGCTCCTGTGTGATGCAGAGATGTTTGTTTGTGATATCTAGACTGATTCTAAGAGGAAAAACTGAAGATAATGACCGACCGTGAGCAGTCTGAGGGACAGAACGTAGTCCGGTGTTCGTCCTGCAGTTCACCTGCCGACAGAACAGAAAGAAAACTCGACGCATGGTTTCATTACTCAACACAGTAGAGACAGTAGAGTAGAGTAGAAACACACAATCGTTCCATGTTCACGTGAAGAACAATGAGCTCTGGTGTGGATCCGTCTCATCCAGCCGCCTTCTGTCTCTCCGTGCCTACATTTCACTTTATTATCTTCTGTTTCAGTTTGTTGACACGACGCTGACGTTCAGCCGAGAGGATGAAATGTTGAGTCCACCTTCGTCAGAACAGAATCTGAAATCCTCGATCGCATGAGCTGCTGTTAAACTTTCACTCTCCTCCCGTCGATCAGTACCGTCTTACTTCCTGTCTGTTTGTCGCAGCTCGAAGCCTGTTGGTCCGTACTGAAGATGAAACGTTACCTGGCAACATGTTTTAAAAATAGCCCCAAAGTTCCCTCAATAGAAAAATACTCCAATATTATTTAATGATAATCGCCTGTTTTTTAATGGATAAGAATTTCTGGGAAACTTCCGAATGATTTCTGCTGAACTTCTGCTCATCATGACATTTTTAATTTCCAATTAGTTGAACCAGTTTCTATAATTTCAGCATTTTACGGATGCAAACATTTTTTTAAAAATTAGTAAAATTGTCAGTCTCTCAGAACTTTGTGTTTCTTCAGCTCTGAGCCCTTTTTGTTCCCACTGAGGATACAAATCTTTAATGCAAATACTTTTTTACAGATCCAGAAAGTTCTGTAAGTAGGTGGTCATTACCAAGTAACATATTTTAAAATTCCTCTTAAATCTTCCACATTATCATATTAATTACGTCTCGATCACGTCCGTCCAGCTTCTGAACATTTTCCCTGAACGTGATTGTTGATTATGAGGTCGTGTTTGTCTCTGGTGTTAATGCAAAAGGTTAAAAAAAATTGTACATACTTCAGTTTACTGACCTGCAGGAGTTTGACAGAAACTAGCGGGAAATTAAAATATCATGATCAGCAGATGTAGAGACCGGATGGAAGTTAACTGGACAGAAGAAGCAGATTAATCGATGATCAAAGAAGAATAATCGACTAATTGATGAACAAGTTTACCGTGAAGAGGGGACGTCTTATTGTATCTGTGACTGTAATGTTTTAATTTAGTTAGAGATTCTCTAAATCATAAAATAGTAACGAGATAGTTCGTGTAGATCGTTGGTTGTTTAATTCTCAAACTGTGACGAGACTTGCAAAACAATCAGAGTTTTATTTTATTTTATTCTGAAAATTGTGTCAAATTAAAGCGGCTGTTTAAAAGATAAAGAGGACGTTTAGGTTGAAGAGATTCTGAATTTTTGGCGTTTACATTTTTAAAAAAAGCAGAATTTTGGAATTCTTTGTGGGATTTTTTTGGCTTTAAAAACCCAAAATATCCTGAAACTCACACGACTCTGAGTTCTAAAGTGTTTTAGCCAAAAATCAATTAAAGAGAAGACGTCTTGTTTGAAATGCGTCGTGCCGATGGTCTCAGTATTTCATCCTCGTGTTGTTGATTCGATCTGAAGCCGTGGACTCTGCGTCACTCTGTTTGCGTCCTCCTATGCTCCTCCCACCTCCTATGCTCCTCCCACGTCGTATGCCCCTCCCACCTCCTATGCTCCTACCACTTACTCTGCCCCTCCCACCTCCTCTGCTCCTACCACGTCCCCTGCCCCTCCCACGTCCCCTCCCACTTACTCTGCCCCTCCCACCTCCTCGGGTCGTTCAGCTCCACGTCGTCGCTTCATGTCGTAACGTCGCATCGTTTCCAGACTGTGACGACAGATGTAGGATCTGTTCGAGCTCCTTCAGGCAGACGTAGTTTAGAACATTCTGAGTTTACTTTCTTCTTCTTCTTTTTTGTTTAAAAAAAAAAAATCAGTATTGTATTTATTTGGAAAGAACAGTGTTTTTGACTGAGCGGCCACACTGATGAGAGGCAACGTGTAGATCTGTGGACACACTGTTTACAGCTGCCTTGGATACTTGTTGACTTCTGTCAATGAAAATGTGAAAAAACAATAAAACAGTATTACAGAAAAAAGGGCTGGTTGTGAGTTTAATGCTTCGCCTTCATGAAAACTACAGAAGCCCTGAGAGGCAAGAGAGGATCCATTTTAAGTTCCTAATGTTTTTTGTTGTTTTTTAATGTTCTTAAAATGTTTTTTTCCAGAAGGTTTTTTTCCTCTTTTCATGTGTTGATTGAAAAAGTTCTAATTTGAAATCATTTTCAAAGAAATTAATGAGAATTTGGCGTGAAATTTGGTGGAGGTTGTTTGGTTGTTTGTTTTTCGCCAGAATATTTTTTCTTAATTGTAATCTTTTTTTGTCTTTTGTTTTTTTCTGTGAAAACACACAGAAGCGGGAAAAAAACATTTTTTGCCACAAAGTTTCTTTATTTTTTTCCATTGAAACCGTAAGAAAACAGCGCTGTCTATGGTTCTGAATCAACCGCTCATACATCATGCAAATCATGATAAAAACAGAATAAATCAGTTGCATCATAGTTGGGGAAGAGACTCACATAGCAATCATAAAAAATACATCAATACTAAATAGGATCAGGGCCAGTCCTCACAAACACACAGGTCAAGCAAGCTCAACATCGTTGAACAGGCCAAGTGACGAGTCTGCCGACTCTGCGAGAGCACCGCTGCTCCATCAGTCGCAATGCAGATGAGATCTTTTTGCAGATGAGATCGTCATCCAGTTCCGCTTGTCTCAAGCTTTTCCTCAAACTTCTGTAAATCGATTTGGCACCGGTGCTTTCTGAAAGCTCAACAGTATCCAAAGAAACATTGTTCACTCCCTCCCTTCCATGTCACACTGCATGTAAATGATCATGTAAGCCAGGCCATGAACTCTGCTCTCATCTATCGTGATGCTGATTCCTGACCCCAGTTCTTTTACTTCTGATACAAATTTAGCTCTCATTTCACTGGTGATGTGTCCGATTATTTCAGCACAAGCATGGTCCGATTTGTGCACATTTCCCACGTTTTTGAGGGACATTACAGCAGGGAGCTTTCTGTAGGCCATTTTCTCCTTCGCCACCATACAGGCAGATCTGAAAGACGAACCTGTTTCCTGCATTAAATTATCATTTACTTCAGGTACCTTGTTTGGGAGTAAATCATTTTCCCTCATCTCTGAAATCTCATCTGCTCTTTTGTGTGCCAAACTGTCTCGATGCTTGTAAATCTTTTTCCGCAGGTTATTCTGTGACTCGCTGCTGATCTCTCCATTCATCCATTCCTCTGAAAGATGAACTCCAGTTGCCCTCCTTTTTGACATTCTTACGATTATCCATAAAGCGTTAAAAAAACCCTGAATAAAGTATGTTTTGAAGTTGACATTCAACTACCGCGCCAACTCAGTGGTGACGTAAACGTAGTGATTTGAGTGCAGCGCCGCTACGCATGGATGGCCACAGCAGGAACAGACACAGCATTGGATTTATGACACATTTTTACTATTATTATTTATTTCAGGAACCTTAATGTACAGAAAATCCAAATCTAGCCGAGCTCCCCTTTGCTCCCCAGTAGTTCGCACCATGGAGACGATGGTGTCATTCAAGTTGGAGACCGTGGTGACGGTCATCGTTCGGTCTCATAGATCCATAGTTATAGTCATAACTTACGTTCTTCACAACTTTCCTTCTCTAGTTCCACGTAAATAATGTCAATACTTTTAAACAAGATGAAAATGATTTTAGACTTCCACCAAAAGATTCTTATATCAAGAGTTACTGAAAGTTGTGGCAGTGAAACTCATTGTGACACTGACAGTAAATGACAACAGCTTCATGGATTCATTGCGGCCTCTGATAAATGTTCCTTGTTATCTAAACCTCCTGACCCAAAGGTCCGGGGACACGTTGGATTGGTTCCTGGCATTTCTGTGGAATAGATACGAAAAGTAAATATGACTGTTTCATGAGAAACATGACACAGTGAACAGCTGTAAACAGTCATTGCTGATGTGCTGGTTAATTTTTGATCCAACGCTTAATGATCATCAGATGGTATTTTTGTTCTGTGTGCTGTTTAAAGTGATGGTCGTACACATTGGACCAATGATATGACACCTACACTGTGCACACGCACACGCACACGCACACGCACACGCACACACACACACAAACTGTATGGTGCTGTAATCTGATTACAGTAATGCCCGTTTTTTGCCATAATTTCAGAAAGTCTTCAATTCAAATTCACAGCAGCTTACTGTAATATTCTAAATATTCCAAATAATTTCCCATCATTCATTGTAAAAGCATGCTTGCAGTAGATGTCAGTAACACTTAGGGTTTGTTAACAGTGTAGTTTTTGTGTTTTGGATATTTTTATGTTTGTATTTCTACCTAAAGGCATCAAAAGCATCTGATTAGATGCATTTATCTGCCCACAGCAAAGATGAGTAGAATAAATGGAACTATTAATTCAGGCATCTCTTTAAATAACGTTGTGCAGCACTGCATAGATAACCTAGAACAGAACTGATCCTGCATTGATTTTGGAGTTCTGGTTAATGTTTCACCAACCAGATCAGTTCAGTTTAAATCACAATAGTTGTTAAAGGTGACATATGGAACAGTGTTAAACATTATCAGCAGGATGTGAAGAAATCATGTCTCTAAAATATTTTGGTGACATGTCAGACACATGTGTGTGTTGCAGAGATGTCCACTGAAGTTAGCATGCTAACAACTAGCCCCAGGCCTGAAACCTCCTCCCGCCAGCGGCCCAGAGCTCTTTTGCTAGCTGCGTAAACACCAACAGCATTAGTGCCGCGTTGCACAGCTAACTGAGCTAACAAGCTAACAAGCTAACAGTAGCTCCAGTCTGTTTTTAGGAGTATGAATTCAACAGGTGACCACATCTAACATGTTGCACCTTTAGGACCAAAGACACCTGAAGGAGGAACCTTGGACTCACGTGAAAAAAACTGGTCACAATCAGGACCAGCATAAGTTGTGTTTTGGTGTTGGTTTTAGTGCAAGTCTATGCTGTTTTTTCAGCAGAGCTGCTCCCTCGTTTCCTTCACAAGGAAATGTGTACGATATATATCGAGACAAATTTATGTTTTTGTACGGAGCAAAAATAAAAAGAAGCCTCTGAAAAATGTTCCTTGTTACATAAACCTCCTGACCTAAAGGTCCAGAGCCACGTTGGATTGGTTCCTGGAATTTCTGTGGAATAGATATGAAAAGTAAATGTGAGTGTTTCATGAGAAACATGATACAGTTAACAGCTGTAAACAGTCATTGCTGGTTAATTTTTGATCCAAACACTTCATGATCATCAGATGATGTTTTGGTTCTGTGTGCTGTTTAAAGTGATGGCCGTACACATTGGACCAATGATACGACACCTACAGAGTGAACTCCCTCTCTGAGACCTATAAAAGACAGCGGGCTCTCTTCTGTCTCTGCACGATTCTCACTATCATCCGACGGTGCAGATCACTGCGACTCCAAAGACTTCAGAGACTCTCCAACCATCACATCAGCCCCTCGTCCTGCAGCTGCGACAGAGACTCGGACTCCAACATGTTCTTGTTCCTCTTCCTGGTTGGTCTGGCTCTGGGTGCTGCGGCTCCTTCAGATGACAATCATCAAGTGAAGCTGCAGCGTGGCGACTGTCCCATGTTCTGGTCCAACTTCAACGGACGCTGCTACAAGTACGTCGCTACAGATTTGACCTGGGCTGATGCAGAACTCAACTGTCGGTCACAGGGAGCCAACCTGGTGTCGATCCACAGTCAACAGGAAAATGATTTTGTCAAGTTCCTGATAAAGAACTTTGACTCAGCTCAGGGATTCACCTGGATCGGACTCAGTGACGTCCACAAAGAAGGAGGATGGATGTGGTCTGATGGTTGTGCACTGGACTTTGTCTCTTGGGGTGCAAAACAGCCAGACAATAGTGGAGGAAATGAACACTGTGGACACTTCTGGTCTGGCACGACTCTGGATTGGAATGATCATTTGTGTTCTTATACTTATCCCTCTGTTTGTGCATCTCGCATAATGTGTCCAACTTAACTGATGGTTGAAAATGTCTGATTGAAAATAGTCTCAGTTCACCTGTTGCTCTGTTGACATGCATCAGAACAATAAAGATACACATGTGCACATTAATGTCTGTGGACACAAGTTGTTTCACTTCATGAAATGAATATTAGAATGTGTAGAATAATAATCTGCCTTCATGGTGCAAAATAAGCAGAGAAACAAAATCATTTACAGTTGACTTGATAACAATCAACAGATTTATAGACGATCGTGTAGATTTAAGATTTATTTGTTTAGATTTAAGGCAGGAGGCATTTAACAACATGTGTTCTTCTGCGCACGGAATTCTTTATCGGAGACAAAAAACATGTTTAAAAGTGAGTAAAGAAACAAATTAAGAGAATTTAAAAAAATTTTATTTTGAGAAAATATTGTTTTTGTGTGATGTTCTGTGAACCACCATCCCACCAAAACTGTTTTTGTAATAAAGATTTTGACCACAAGAGGCTGAAGTGCAACGAACCATCAGATTAAAAACAAAATCTCTCTTTTTGATCCATTTCTACATTTGATCTTACATAATTTTTTCATAACTTGCATACCTGTGAAAAAATGTTTTGCCTGAAATCTTTACATCTTTAAATATTTATTCCTTCATTTTTTAATGTTTTACATGTCAGCAACTGAGCAAAGAACTTGATTTTACACGTGAAAATTATTTAATTTAATTTACTCAAATCAAGACAATATTTTTTAAGAATGTTTTTTTTCTTGTGTGAGGGAAGGATGGAGCGTGAGATTGACAGGCGGATCAGTGCAGCAGCTGCAGTAATATGGTCGATGCATCGGTCTGTCGTGGTGAAGAGAGAGCTGAGCAGAAAAGAAAAGCTCTCGATTTACAGGTCAATCTATGTTCCTACCCTCACCTATGGTCATGAACTTTTGGTCATGGCCGAACGAATAAGATCCCAGATACAAGCAGCCAAAATGAGTTTCCTCCGCAGGGTGGCGGGAGCGCTCCCTTAGAGATAGGGTGAGGAGCTTTGTCACCCGGGAGGAGCTCGGAGTAGAGCCGCTGCTCCTCCACATCGAGACGAGCCAGCTGAGGGGGCTCGGGCATCTATATCGGATGCTCCCGGGATGCCTCCCTCAGGAGGTGTTCCTGACATGTCCCGCGGAGAGGAGACCCCGAGGAAGACGCCTTGGGATCCTCCAGGAAGAGCTGGAGGAAGTGTCCGGGCCGAGGGAAGTCTGGGTGTCCCTGCACAGGCAGCTGCCCCCGCGACCCGGCCCTGTGTAAAGTGGAAGAAAAAGGATGGATGGCATTATGGCTGATGAGGCCAATGATGGAAAGACAGAACAGTTGGCACTCTGTGTTCAGTATGTGTCAGTTGAGAGTGCTGTCTAAGAAAGCTTCCTGGGGATGCTGTTTAGCTCAGTTGGTAGAGCGGGTGTCCCATGTGCAGAGGCCCCGGTTTGGAGTCCCAGCCTGGGGCCCTTTGCTGCGTGTCACTCCCCCTCTCTCTCGTCCTGTTTCCTATAATATCTTCAGATGTTCTATTAATAAAAGCCCCCCCCCCAAAAAAATATATATATATATATAAAAAAGAAAGCTTCCTAGCCCTTACAGAGGTGTCACAGTTTGATGCTACTTTGATAACAGCTGCAATTGAAAATCAGTTGGTAAAGAAGGGAACTGATCAATTAAAATGTGTCACAGACCTACGATGGGGCAGCTGTCATGAGTGGGGATGTTGGAGGTGTACACACCCATTTTTTAAAAATAGCACCCTGAGGCAATTTATGTGCATTGCTATGCACGTGAGTTAAATCTTGTTTTGTGCCACACATGCAAATCTGTTTCTGAAGCCACAGAGTTCTTCAACATGCTGGAAAGTCTCCATTCTTTCTTTAGTGTCTCCCTTGTAAACCACCATGAGTTTGTAGACACTGACATGCAGAAATGCAGTGACTGACACCATGAAGCAGGAATGCAGTGATACCACTGCTGCAGATCTGTACTCCAGAACAAAAGCTATGTGTGAGGCAAACCAGACAGCAGTCTTAGCATCATCTGAACAGAGGCGGAGGACAAAGAGAATAGACTGCAGCACCGAGCTGTGATGTCGATTGAGAAGGAGTTGCTTGAAAGAACTGAACACCAACGAGTCATTGACAGGTTTGCCATCCTCACAGTGCGGCGACATAGATTAACTCTCCTGAAGTAGAGTGTGTTACCTGCATACATGGAAGAGCCAAACAGTGATTCAGGGGAAATACTGTCAAAGATTTCCCTCTCTTTCTTTGTTTATTTCTTTACTTTGTATGTATTTTCAAGACCTGGGTAAATAATCTGGATTTTTTCGGGACTTTTTGGTTTTACCTTCTTTTTTTCCCTTTGTTTTTGCTCTTGATGTGAAGCTCATTTTATTATTAATTATTGATGACTTATATCGGTTTATTGAAGCTCAGACAGGTGTGACAACCAAGTAGGTTAGTGGCCATTTATAAATATTTTACAGAAGATGACCTATATTTTGTTGTCCAAGTACTTTGTTTCAATGACAATAAAGTCGAATCTAATCTAATCTAATCAAATCTAATCTAATAATCCTTGATACAGAAGGAGGCACATGGAGTTAACGGTCAGGAAAACCAGCAGAGTGAAGAAGATTACAGGAAGCTGTCTGTGTGAACTGTCACAATAAAGGTGGTGTTCTGGAAAAAAAGATCCGGATTCTGGAGTTAGTTGAACCAACGTTAAAATGAAAATTAAATTTTCAATAGACATATTTTTTGTTTTTGTGTGGAATAATGGTGGGTGGTGGCAGTGGGGCTCAAAGCTCTGACCCTAGAATCGCCCCTGGCTGCGGCAATGAAACTTCAGTGTAATATTGAGAGTAAATGACAACAGCTTCACGGATTCATTGCGGCCTCTGATAAATGTTCCTTGTTACATAAACCTCCTGACCCAAAGGTCCAGGGACACGTTGGATTGGTTCCTGGCATTTCTGTGGAATAGATATGAAAAGTAAATATGACTGTTTCATGGGAAACATGATACAGTTAACAGCTGTAAACAGTCATTGCTGGTTAATTTTTGATCCAAACACTTCATGATCATCAGATGATGTTTTTGCTCAGGGAAACACCTGGATCGGACTCAGTGACGTCCACAAAGAAGGAGGATGGATGTGGTCTGATGGTTCTGCACTGGACTTTGTCTTTTGGGCTGCAGGAGAGCCAAGCAATGAGGGAGGAAAGGAACACTGTGTACACTTCTATGATGCCATCAATCTGAAATGGAATGATATTCGGTGTTATTATACTTTTCCTTCTGTTTGTGCATCTCGCATAATGTGTCCAACTTAACTGATGGTTGAAAATGTCTGATTAAAATAGTCTCAGTTCACCTGTTGCTCTGTTGACATGCATCAGAACAATAAAGACACACATGTGCACATTAATGTCTGTGGACACAAGTTGTTTCACTTTATCATATGAATATTAAAATATGTAGAACAATAATCTGCCTTCATGGTGCAAAATCAGCAGAGAAACAAAATCATTTACAGTTGACTTGATAATAATCAACAGATTTATAGACGTTTGTGTAGATTTACATTACTTGTGTTTTTGGAGCATTCACACTATTGTCCTTCTGGAATTTATTATTATTGGCTGTGAATGCAGGAGGCGTTCACAACCAAAATAATCATGTTTGAGAGCAAGTAAGAAACATCAGGAGATTGTTTCTCTGTGAGCAGTTCTTCTTTTTATTCTACGGAAGCCCTGAGGGACAGTTAAGAAATGTTATTTTTCCTGTCGTCCATTTTCTCACTCTGATCTAAACTGATCTCTCTTCTGTGTTCATGACCTGAAAAATGGTGGGAAAAAAAGAAAAAATGATTTTATGGGGATTTTTTTTGTGTGTGTGAGAAAATAAAAAAATCTGGAGAAAATATTTGTGTATTTCTTCTTGTGTGATCTGAAAACTGAAAACATTCCAAAACTCTTGAATTCAGGATTTTTTAACGATAATCTTTATTAATTCCTTGATTTTTTTCCATTGATAACATGAGAAAAAAAACGATTTTCAGGAGATTTGTTTTGTGAATCTGAGAATCAGAAGAAAATGTTTTATTTATTTTTTTCAACTGAAAACATTTTTCTAAGGGAAAAAAAAGACTGATGCTTGAAACTGAGCAGAAATAAGTGATACAACAAATAACTTTTTCTTTTTCACCTAATTTTTAAAAAGAAAACTTACACATGAAAATTTAAATAAATTTGTCTGTGGAAAAATATATAATTTTCATGTGTGAAACTGATAAATAAAAAAAGTTCAGTCAGCAGAAATTGTTTGTTTTTGTAATACTCATTCTGACCACAAGAGGCTGAAGTGCTCCATTTCCTCATGTTTTACATAGAAATTCTACTGAAGTAATTTCTCTCTGAAAATATATTTAAAACAAAATTCTTTAGCTTCTGCTAAACGCTCTGAATGTGAATGTGAATAAAAGACTAAATAAAACAGACGAGCACACAAGATTTCACATTT
>CAEMYA010000400.1:480128-501966 GCA_903131615.1 Diplodus sargus | reverse complement strand
AAATTTAATTTTTAAGTTATTAAATAACTTCCTGCAGATTTGCTTCAAAACAGGAAGTGTCGTATATCTCCACATTGGTGTGGTCTATTGACATGAAACTCAGGATACTACTTCCCCATGATCCCCTGTGGCCCTGTGCAAAATTTTAGGCGATGACCACAAGGTGGCGCTCTTTTAAACAAACTATTTTATATCTCCACATCTGTTTATCAGATTGACACAAAACTTTGTTTACTTAATGTCAGTGCCCTCCCGAGGAGAGCTTATGAAGGGTTTACCAATTTGACATTAGATGGCGCTGTGGTGACACTTTAATTTTATATTTGGCCCTGTGCCCACACCATAACACTAATTCATAGAGGTGCTATAGAATGGCCCCTGTGACTCACACGCCAAAAATGACCAGCAGGGGGCGCTATTTTCAATGCAAAGCGTTTTTGCCAAATAACTCCCACATTATATATTGCACATTGTTAAACCCTATATCTACGTGCTCCCTGAATTCAGCTGAATGCTGTGGTATAGGCCACACCCACTTTTGTGGTAATTTTGTATTCTTGACAAATGAAAAACCTACTTTTTCGAAGTCCTCCTAGACGATTTGACAGATTTGCACCAAACTTTGCATGTAGCATATGTGGACCCTCCTGAAAAAAGTTATTAAAAGAATTTTGATAGTCCATAAAATGCCTGAAATATAAAACAGCAAACTCCTGCATCTTGTGTTGAAAACAGACAATCTTGCATATCTTTACAGAGTACTGTCTGATTAGTCGCAGTCTAATTGGTGTGAATGGTAAGTAAATCGGAAAATCTTCAAATCCCCTTCAAAACTCATCGACTTTCAACCTCTCCTTGTCCCTCATGCTTTGAGCTCAGCCTCAAGCCTCGAGATTCCCCCCTCTCCATCCCTGGTTCTTTGCCCAGGATCAGAGCACTTTGTGTGGGCTACAGACCTCCAGATTCCCCCCTCTCCATCCCTGGTTCTTTGCCAGGGCTCAGAGCACTCTGTGTGGGCTACAGACCAGAAAAATGTGAGCGGGGAGCGGAGCGTGTGCAATATAGTTGGAGCGCAGAGTGGGTTTTATTCCAAAGGCCAGAGCGATGGTTCCGTTTCGCTCCAGTTCTGTTCCGATACCGCTCTCCACGAGTCTAGGGCATGCAGAAGTCCAGACTCACGTGTGCCTTAAACGGTTAGCTTACATCAGAGGTTATTCGTTGAGAGATGGTGTTTGTAAAATATTTCTCAAAGCAAGCAGACAGGTCACAGGAGATGCTCCCTCTTTCAAATTTGAGCGAGCGTGGAGCGATTTCACCGGAGCTGAATGAAATTTTAGGAGAGCGGAGAGTGGTCTTGCAGCGGAGCTGTCTGGTATAACTTTGAGTGATGGAGCGATGGAGCGAAGGAGTGAACGCTCACGTTAGTGGGGAGTGGAAATTCTCGCCGCTCAGCTCCGCTCAGCTCCGCTCACATGCTCTGCTACGGACATACATTGCTGGTAAGAAACCAGCAATGTATGGGGTGTTTTATCCAAGACGTCCACTAGATGGCATTGTTGTCTTTCAAATCACATGTATCATGTATCCCAAGCTTCACAATGATACATGGCCACAAATACAATTTTGAAAGAAGGCAACTGAAGCATTATTTTATGCTCATTTATGTGCAGTGATGACAAATATCAACAGATGTACATGGCATTTGCAGGTAGTTTTCTCCAAATTGCACAGTACAACATGGCATAATTGATGGGTGATGTTTAGCACCACATAATGGATAAGTCAGTGGCAGTTAGCCACAGCACACAATTTTCATATAAGCCAATTTGCTAGGAATGTCATTTGCAAGTAGTGTCTGCCCTGTGAATGTGGCAGGCAACAACATGTGTGTAGTTGTAATTCTGCCGGGCTTTTCCGCGATGAACGCAGTGGCTTCACCTGCAATTTGAAGCAAGTGAGTGATTTCTTTGGTTAAATAACACATACCACAGCTACTGCAGGACGCTCGCCAAACCTGCTCACTTGACCGCTGTCCCTTTCCAAAAGAAAGAATCTCATCTCTGCATCAATACTGATTTGACCATTTTGCTTTTGGCAACCATTTTGAAATCTTGCCAGTCCTCGTACTTAAATAAAGCATCAAGTCCTCATAACTTAACCATACAATGACCAATCTGCGCCAAATCCCTCGGGAATGTAGAGGGAGTCGCCCTGCATATATCTCTGCATCAAACTGAGTCATATCCATAGCGCCACCCACTGGACACAGGAAGTCAGACAAAAATCGTGCGAATGACATGACGTTTACTTGCTTGATTTTCCCCCGTCGTGACATGCAAGTAACAGGCGCCGCAGGCCGACGCGTGCCGACGCGTGTGGACTGCGAGGGCCCATTCATCACTGCTTGCAGTTTTAATTAGGGCCCGAGCAGGTCTCGACCTGCAAGGTCCCTATTGTTTTTCAAATGATTATTATTATTAGGGAGCCAAGCCCGAGGGCCCGAGGGAACGTGTATGCAAGCATACACGTAAGATGACCAATTTGACTGTAGATGGCACTGTGGTGCCAATTTAATTTGATATTTGGCACTGTGCCCACACCATAACACTTATGGAAATGAAATTCATAGGGGGGCTCTAGAATGGCCCCTGTAACTCACACACCAAAAATGACCACCAGGTGGTGCTATTTTCCACGTGAAAGCGTTTTTGACACATAACTCCCACATAATGTGTCGCACATTGTTGAACCTTGTATCTACGTATTCACTCAATTCAGCTGAATTGTGTCTCATAAACCACACCCACTTTTGCGGTAACTTTTCGTTCGCAAAATCGCGAAAAGTGAAAAACCTGCTTTTTCGAATTCCTCCTAGATGATTTGACCGATATGCACCAAACTTTGAATGTAGCATCTGTGAACCCTCCTGACAAAAAGTTATTAAAAGAATTTTGATACGCCTTAAAATGCCCGAAATATAAAACAGCAAACTCCTGCATATTGTGTTGAAAACAGACAATCTTGCATGTCTTCATAAGATACTGTCTGACTATCACGTAAATGTTCATAATTATGTACCATGGCATAATGATGGTCTGTGTAAAGTTTGGTGCGAATCGGCCAATAGGTGGCACTCTGGTCGCAGTCTAATTAGTGTCAATGGAAAGTAAATGGAAAAATCTTCAAATCCCCTTCAAAACTCATCGTCTCTCAACCTCTCCTTGTCCCTCATGCTTTGAGTTCAGCCTCAAGCCTCAAGATTCCCCCCTCTCCATTCCTGGTTCTTTGCCCAGGATCAGAGCACTTTGTGTGGGCTACAGACCTCCAGATTTCCCCTTCTTGATCCCTGGTTCTTTGCCAGGGATCAGAGCACTCCTATCCACACCAAACTGCTCATAAGTGTGGATATTACATTGCCAATCTTCGTACTTAAATTATCTCCTCCTACAGACGTAGCACCACCGACTTCACAGTCACTCAGGCCAGGCAAGCTTTTCATCTTCAAGGTCAGAGGATGGCAACTTCAACATACAATTCCCCTTCTACACCAAATCTCTGGAGAATGTAGAGGGAGTCGCCCTGAATATATCTGTGCATCAAAACTGTTCACAATCATAGCGCCACCCACTGGACACAGGAAGTCAGACAAACATCATCCGATTGACATGACGTTTACTGCTTGTTTTTTCCACAGCATGACATGCAAGTAACAGATGAGCGTGCAATCCGACGGCGTTGCAGCCTGACACATCTGCTGGCCGTGGTGGTGCCGTCCATTTAAATCCTTCGCCATAAAGCATCAAGTCCTCGTAACTTCACCATATAATGTCCTATCTGCGCCAAATATCTCAGGAATGTGGAGGGAATCGCTCTGCATATATCTGTGCATCAAAACTGTGTCATATCCATAGTGCCACCCACTGGACACAGGAAGTCAGACAAAGACCATCCGAATGACATGACGTTTACTGCTTGATTTCGCCCTATTGTGACATGCAAGTAACAGGTGAGCGCGCAGTCCGACGCGCGTGGACTGCGAGGGCCCGTTCATCACTGCTTGCAGTTTTAATTCGAATTGAAATGTAAACAAAGGCACACGATATGTTTAGTTATAAAATAGTGCAACCATAGTTAAGCTGAGAAAGTGCCATTGTTTCTGGGACTGCATGGTGCATTTTTGTCTGATATAAACATAGACATGACCGCGGTCCCTCGGCCCTCCGGCTAGACGCTAGGGGGTAAAATGCTGACACTGAACCCCCCTCTCTCCCCGGCGTACGGTGCAGCGGCCAGGGTGAGACCGACTGCACGGTGAGTTCACAGAGTCCGAAAGAGTAGTGCGTCAGACATCGGCTATCCGCCTCCGCAGCTCTGACGTTTTCGCGGCACATCACCCTCCGACCGTCGAGCGAGGCGCTTCCAGCTGCTGGAGGCGCGGACCGAGAGGCGCCTGGTGAGGGACAGCAGGTGGTCGACATCTTTAGTGTCCTCCCCTGGCTTCATGAATTTGCGGCCCATCCTGACACTACGGTGCGCGTTGCCAGCAAGGGTGTAGGTTTGGTTTGTAAAGTGGTGGGGACATAAATTTGCCATGTGGTCAGTGGATCAAATTTTTTTACAATATAGTAAGATCCGTCGCTAGAAAATTGTGAATGAATAATGCATCGTAAATAAATAAATGTTCTTCATTAAAATACAGAAAGAATGAGGATGTGAACGTCTATGTTAATGATTGGGTTAAATTCCCATAGAGGAAGGTAGATTTTTATTTTCAAAGGCCATTTATTTCATGGATCCAGGATACTATGCATCCTGATAAGGTCACCTGGGCCTTTGGGATTAAAATAGCCCCACATCATGACATACCCTTCACCATACCCAGAGATTGGCATGTGTTATTTAAGTTATTCCATTCGCTGGTTTGATTAACATTGATAAATCATTAGGCTAACTAGCAAGCTAACTAGCAATTTGACAAACTGGAATAACACCATGTCAATCTCTATAGGTATGGTGAAGGGTATGTCATGATATGTGGCTCTTTCAATTACAAAGGCCTAGGCGACTTTATCAGGATGCATATTATCTTGGATACATGAAATAAATGGCCTTTAAAAATAAATCTGACTTCCTCTATGGGTTTTAACCCATTCATTGACATAAGGGTTCACACATCTTCCTGTATTCAATGAAGAACATATTTACTTCATTCACAAAGAAAATGTGTGGCCTAAAAGGTTGGATTTTTCCTCATTTGTTTAATTAAAACATTAATATCAATTTCCAAAACGTGATTTTTTAAATTCCTCTTTTAGTCAACTTTCTCCTCTCTCCTGTCCTACGCTAAGGTGCTCAATCTCAGGTGGTTCAACAACTCTGTCTGATGCAGCCTGTAGTATGGACAGCCACTATGTAATCATTGCCAAATTAGCCTATAACATTACAACTCACAGTTGAAGTCCTTACCTGGTCACCCTTTTCTCCCTATCTCTCATTATGTTTTGCTCTCTCATCGCTATCTGATGCCTGTAGTGTGAAAAGCACTTAATATCACAATACAGGCCTACGCAATTTGTAGGTAACATTTTTAGTCTTCATCTTTGTGAATTTGAAAGATGTTATTGATGGAAGATGATCTACAGTGTAATAAGACAAATCACAGCGCTGTGTTGGCTAGCTTGCCTGTTCAGTGCTACTACTTTGCTTTCTCCCTGTCTGATCTGTAGTGCTGCTACTTTCCCTGTTTCTCTTCTTGCCCGACGTCTGTGTACAGCAAAACAAACTGAAATCTTCTGGAATTCATAGGCTAATGCAATACAAATTTCGAAAATAACAAGCTCACATTTTCTCCATCACTGCCAACTGTTTAGACTGCCTACTTACATTCAAGAAATAAGACCTTACATCTTTTGTCCCAGTGTCCATGATGCTAGAAGCTAATCCATCTGCTAATGCAATCAGCCCTGCATTTACATTTACATTTAGGACATTTAGCAGACGCTTTTGTCCAAAGCCACAGACAGTAAATCATACATACATTCATACACTGATGGTGGTGGCTGCTGTGCAAGGTGCAGACCAGCACATCAGGAGCAGTTTGGGGTTCATTATCTTGCCCAAGGACACTTCAACATACAGACCAGGGGAATTGAACCAGCGACCTTCCAATATCAAGATGCTGGCTCTACCCACTGGGGATTTCGGGGACATGCCCCCCTCCAGTTACAGTTTGGTGAGGAGAGAGGGTAACATTATAACATTGACACTATCACATTTTATCAGGGATGTCTCTCCCCCTGTGTTTTAGGCAATCTGCAGCCCCATTGAAGGAGAACGTTCCCCAACACAACCATACAGTATTTTTATAGTAAAAGGGATAAAGCCCCTCAAGAGGCAGTACTAATTGGAGCAAAGAAGAAATGAAAATAGGTGCTCAGTGATGTATGTCTAAATCATTGGCTGTATAAAACATGGACAAAGCTGCAGGATTTGAAAACTGAGGAGAATAATAGAAGTACTTTAACCAGCATTTTTTCTCATGGTCAGCAGGAGATGCTTTCACTGGTTACAAAGAGAACTATTATTGTATGTAAGCCTATGAGAAAATTAGCCTACTTCTCACTTGATTAATTATCTCAGTATATGGTTTCCTAATGAATTAATGTTCTCAATTGCTAGTTTCAAGTCTTCTTCAACACAGCATGATGGTCGCTTAGTAAATTATGGTCACATTACATAAAGTAATCCATAAAGCAGGGTATGCGTCATGTACTAACCTGTGATTGACCAGTCGCTAAAGTCAGTGTTTGCTTTCGTTCTCCAAGCCAGAGCCAGTCAGGAAATCGTCCCCACTGTATCCTTCTGATGGCAGCTGTAATGCTGCTAAATTGAGGTTTTAAAATGTTGGTCTGCAAACTAATGAGTGATGTCACGGAGGGTTTTGCACTCGGTCCCAGTTAGGAGTTGATATGTTTTTCATTTTAGTCTAACTTATAGCAATTTGTTAAATTTGGCCCCAAAATTAAACTTCCGTCATTATCAACTCACTCCCATGCTGATAAGAGTCAGGGGAAGTTTTATTGCCTGAAACACATTTCTGGCAGAATAGTGTTTCAGCATTCTCCTAAAAAACAGAAGTAGATGGAGATTCAAACTGTACAAAACAAAATGAACAAAAAAAATAACATAAAATAGCTTGTCCGGCATTGCTGGGAGCTCAGACAAATTGATTTGAAAAGACCTGATTTACACCCTTGATGGGCAGGTGAGGTCTTGCAACCACTTCGGATGCAGTGCATGAAAATCCTTTTAGCTTAGCAGCTAAAGTGTACATTTTAGCTTTGAAAAGGTGTAGATAAAATGTGTAAATAATGTTTTTTTCAGTTTGGAATTGCAGACCTCCTTAGTCCCTGTATACTTCAACTATTTAGCAGAATGGTGCAGTGCTGTTTTGTGTTCTGTGAAGCTCCAGAACTGTTTTGTGGGATACAAAACTTTACTCAACCCCTGCCAATGGTAAGCTGGGTAATGGATTTTTGGGTGAACTTATCCTTTAAGAAATGCCTGTTACCAATTCTAAAAAAAAATGTAATGTTGTGGTTTTGTCAGCCGAGTATACACAGGTACTTATAAGCAAACACACACACAGGCACACACACACACACACACACACACACACAGTCTCACAAGTCTTGCATGCAGCAGCAGTACTAGTGCAGCCATCCTCCTCCCTCTCTCTCTCCATCTCTCCCCTCTCTCCTCCTCCCTCCCTCCCTCCCTCCCTCTCTCTCTCTCTCCTTCCCAGTCTTGCCCGGTCTCTGCTCCGTCAACAGCTCCTGCATCTCTGTCTCTCCTCATTCTCATCTGTATATCTCCCCAGCGTCTATCACCATGCGTCTCGGCATCTCCTCCTTCATTTCGGATATCCTGAGCACATCCAGTAACATCTGTTTCTGCTGGACTGAGGGCAAGGTAGAGTCAGAGCTTCACTTCCTCTGCCTTGCTGCTGCTGTACTCTAGAGCAAGGCAGCAGCCGGAGCAGCTTGGGGACACGCACACTCTTATTTAATCACATAATGTTCCAGTGGATATACTGTGGTGTGTGTGTGTGTGTGTGTGTGTGCGTGCGTGCGTGTGTGTGTGTGTTAAGAGTTTGCTGTGTGTTTGTTTGCAAGGAATTTGTCATTATTGTCAAGAGTTGGTTTGCCCAGCTTCTGGGGATATGCTATGGTGTGTGTGTGTGTGTGTGTGTGTGTGTGTGTGTGTGTGTGTGTGTTAAGAGTTTGCTCTGTGTGTTTGTGTGCCAGAATTGGTTGCTTTTCTCTATGCTTTCTCAGTTGTCCACTTTTAGTTGGCTGATTTAATATTCCAATAGGTTTCAATATATAGCCAGTTTGCGAAATATGTTTGTATTTGTGACAGTGTGGTGTGTTGAGACAGGAACTGTACAGAGTTACAAATTTGGTTCATGAGGCTCTTGTGGTTTTTAATGTCCTTATATCGGGATGCATTTAACCTAGCTTAGCACAAAGGCTGGATGTAGGGAAAAACTACCATCATAGCACAATTCCCATGGCTCTGTCAAAAGTCAAACAAATGCACCTTCCAGAAACGTTTTATCTATATAGTAAATCTTTTGTGTCTTCACAGTCTGGAATATATTCACCAATTACCATATATTATCATACTAACTCACAGAAACAACTGCAATGTAACAGTATGTTGGATCTGGCCTGATTCAGGTCCTGGGGTGGGTCTTGGTTTGCTAGGAACCAAGAGGACTTGTGAAGATGATGTATGCAATCACTGTGCCCCACAGCTGTTGGTCAAGAAACTGCTTATAAAAGACAAATTATTGACTAGGGATGGCAATGCTGACCAGTCAGTTAGATAGATAGATAGATAGATAGATAGAAATACTTTAATGATCCCTGACTGGGAAATTATTTTGTTATAGCAGTAGTGGGTCCACAAATAAAACACTTCGTACATAACATAAATAGAATCCAATATATACATAGTGAATGTATACAGTCCGTACAGAAATATCTCAATGATTTCATGGTGAACCGCTATAAAATATGATAAACACTGTCATGTTCCTCTTAGGATTAATTGTGATAACTTAGATAGTCCTCTGACTTTTCATACAGCGCCATCATCAGGCAATTTGTCCAACCTTTTGGATTCCATCTAAGAACCTGCAAATTAATGGCATTCCCATCAGCCTGTCCTAAGTGCTAATTAGCAAATGTTAACATTCTTACATGCTTAAGGCTTGCTGAAGGCCTGCCTATTTACTTTTATTTATCATACGCATGTTAGCATGTTAGCTGGAAGCATTGCTGTGTTTGAATACAGCCTTGAAGTGCTCTACACAATTGATGCAGATGCAGAATCAGAATACTTTATTGATCCCAGGGGCAAATTGTTTTTGTTACAGATGCTCCATGCAAAGCAGAAATAGAAATATAGTGTGAATGGAAACAAGATAAAGATATAAATAAAATATTAAAGAAGACAATAATAAAATGAAATAATAAAGTAGACAATAAAATAAGGTATTAAATAATAAAGTAGACTATGGAAGTATATACAATACACTATACAGTGAGATAATATATTCACTATGCAGAGAAATAGTTGTATTGTTGAATTACAGTTTTGCTTTGTCTTTTGTGTATTGTTTTTTGTTTTGTTTTGTTTTTTATATAAAAAGTCCGATCATCAGAGGGAGGAGTTGTACAGTTTAATGGCCACAGGCAGGAATGACTTCCTGTGGGCTTCAGTGGTGCATTTAGGAGCAATCAGTTTCTCGCTGAAGGTGCTCCTCTGTTCAAAAAATTCTGTTCAAATGTTAGTTTAAACACATCCTGACAATAAGTAGTGTACATATAACTATAAGTAGATCTAACCAAATGTTTTTTTTTATGTTTTATTTTATTTTAAACATTACAGTATTCCTCAAACCAAACTTTTCTCACTAGCATTGCCCCCAGATTCCACTGGACACATTTGTGTTGTGTTCCAGAGCTGATTGTTGCCGTTGCAATGCTCACAGATCGATCATCCATGCCACAGAGCATTTCAAAAGCGTCCCTGAAGCATCCCTCAGCTCTGCTCCGTGGAGAATACGGGCCAAGTCTATTTTTGACATAAGTGGACAGAAGACGCATGAAGCGTTACAGAGCAGATTGGGCTAGGCAGGAAGTCACAGACAGGAACAGCATAGAGCATCCTGTCATTTTTCAAAATAAAACGCCCTACGCAGACTCAGCATTGCAAACATTAACAATTAACACACTTAGACGAAAACCATCCGACTCTGTAATGTACTAACCTGTGAAAGAAGCAAGAAAATCAAGAAAAACTGAATAAAGAAACACAATCGGAGCAATTCCACAATATTAGGCAGGCACGACGCTCCACTTTCAAACGCTCCTGGTGGGACATGAAGTCATGTGGAGGACAGAACAACCCTGCATTGCTCATGCAGGGTCATTGAGACTGGAATAAGGGCACTAATCTCAATCCAATTGCAAACTCAATTAAATTCCATCATTGCACAAATTTAAATTTTTGTATAATTATTATTGGACTACTTTGTGCAGAAACTCTGGTCACCAGTACTTTCTGAAGCTGTGCCAGTCTTTCTCACGTCAGCTCATTGGTGCATGCAGGGAAGAGATGATAGGCTATACGATGTTTAGTTGTTAAACACATATACATTTTACCTGTGTTTGGCTCGGCTGCTTAACAAGGCTGTTTATAATTCCTCCACTGCTCTATCAGCTGTATCACAACATACTGTATCTAGTGTGTTTGTGGGCATATGTGAGATCATGATGACACAGAGATAGAGAGATGACTTTATTGATATTGACAGACATCCTCTGGCTGTGTGTGTGTGTGTCTGAGAATTGGTGAAAGAGAGAATGAGACAGGGATATATAGAGAGAGTCGACATTTTAAAAGTAATGTAACCGTGATACAGCTGCTTGAAATGTTACTCATATGGTGCTAGTGCCGTGTGTGTGTGTTGGTTTGATTGATGGATTTGTCCTGGGATTGGAGCAGTATCAGATTCATTGCTAGGTATCAGTGGGGGAGTGCAGGGGTAGCTACGGATCTGTCACTGATAAACCAACCAACACTACGGCAGCCTCTCTGCCCCCACAAAGCTGGAGGAACACATTGTCAATCCTGCAATATGTATCCGGTTGTTATTACTGTAACACAGCCTAGGGGCATCGATTCAGCTACAGCTAAGGTGTGGCAAGGTCACCTGACAGCAAACACTCTCTACATACAGATAGCAAAGGCAATTGTGTGTACACCTGCATCTTAGTTAATGTGATTATAATTCTTCCAAACTAGAAACATTGTTACATTACTCTTCAATCCATATTATGGTATGATATAATGAAAACCACAGTGAAGTGGTGGAAGTAAAGTTAAAAAAAAAACAGCAAATAGAGAGAATGATATAAAGTAGAAATATAAAATAAAGTGAAAATAGGTTAGAGTTAATACGTGGATAGGGCTGGCCACGTTTCACGTTTTTCACCGAAGATCATTGAACCAACAGACCCTCATATGTAATCAGTTGTCGTCGATGGTGTTAATGTAAACAGATGCAACATAAAAATTTCATTTAAAAGACATTAAAAATTTTGCATTGAAAAGACGTTAAAAATTGCATTTAAAAACAAGTAAAAACATTAAGAAACAAACATTAAAACAAGTAGACTAAAATGGAAAAGCTGTAAAAGAAACAAGACTGTGGAATCAAAGTTACAATGCAGTTCAAAGACTTGAATTACTACATTAAGAAATGTTTTAAGTCTTGATTTAAAAGAGGTGAGAGTTGGAGCAGACCTGCAATTTTCAGGGAGTTTGTTCCAGATATGTGGCGCATAGTAACTGAATGCTGCTGCTCCATGTTTAGTTCTGACTCTGGGGACTGAAAGCAGACCGGTACCTGACGATCTCAGAGGTCTGGATGGTTCATAACGCGGTAGCAGATCAGAAATGTATTTTGGCCCGAAACCATTCAATGCTTTTATAAACCAACAGCAGGATTTTGAAATCTATTCTTTGATAGACAGGAAGCCAGTGTAAAGATCTAAGAACTGGAGTGATGTGATCTATTTTTTTGGTTCTTGTTAGGACTCGATCAGCAGCGTTCTGAATCAGCTGCAGCTGTCGGAGTTTTTAGGGAGTCCTGTAAGGACACCATTACAGTAGTCGAGTCTGCTAAAGATAAATGCGTGGACAAGTTTCTCCAAATCCTGCTGAGACATAAGTCCTCTTATCCTGGATATAATTTTTTTTTATTTAATCAAAGTTTTTATTAATTTTGGTTTTTCAGAAAACACAACATACACATCATGTAACACTTTGTGCTATACACGCACTTCACATCCATTCCGGCAATAAAAACAGAAAACCAGTAATACAATTACATCACCTTAAGAAAATAACAATGGATAAAATAATACAACCTAAATAAAGTAAAATAAAACACACACACACACACACAAAAAACTTATGGGGCACTACTCAGTTGAAATTGGATAAAAGTGGGACCAGACTTGGTAAAATGTACCCCTACCATCATTCAATCTTGCAATAAGATTTTCAAAGGAGGCTGTGTCTGTCATCAGCTTTAGCCAGTCTGTGAAACCAGGCCTTACTTGGCTTTTCCAGTGTTTTAGGATTATTCTTACAGCTGAAATAAACCCAGCTAGTGCCAAAGCAGATTCAGCTTTAGACATCCCTGGAGGTAGATGGGACCTGTCTCCTAATAGACATAGCTGTGGAGACTCTGGTAGTGGCCTATTTAACCATTCTCCGATAGTTTTAATAATTTGTTTCCAAAAAGGGAGGACCAGAGGGCAACCCCACAGAAGGTGGAGGTAAGAACCTGTGTCATTCATACATTTCCAACAACGATTGTCCTTCATCAACCCCATTCTATGAAGTTTGACTGGTGTATAATAATATCTGTGGATAACCTTATAGTGTGTAAATTTACTAAGTGCATCCCTCACAGGCCACCCTGCATTGAAGACCACTTCTTTCCATGCCTCCTCCTGAATGTTTGAGTTCAGATCCCTCTCCCAGATTTGCCTTAAATGATTGTATTGACCATACATACTGTCTGCCATAGTTTTATGAAAAGCAGAGGGGTTAGGCACATGCTCAGGCAATTTATAATAGCAGAGTAGTTTATTCTTGTCATCGTCTCATGAGTTCTTTAAACACGTTATACAGCTCCTCAGTTGTAAATATTTCCAGAAGTCAGCTTTATCTCTTAAGTTAAATTTTTGTTTGAGTTCTTCAAATGACTGGAACAGCCCATCACCATACAAGTCGCTTATCCTACTGATATTTTTGTTCAGCCAGGTTGTCCAAACAAAGGATTCCCTCCCTACTTTAATTGAGGGGTTATTCCAAATTGATGAATATCCTTGCTTGTATTGGGATATATGCAGTTGCTTATGCACCTTTACCCAGATCTCTCTAGAATACTGCAGGATTGGATTTGGGTGTCTCTTCTTCTGAACTGTTTGTGACAGAGCCTCAATTGGTCCAAATGGAGACACCAGCTCCCTCTCTATATCCATCCATCCCAGATAAGAACTGTCGCCACACCAGTGTTTAGCAATTTTGAACAACTCAAAGGCTGTTCTGTATAACTCCACATTAGGCAAAGCCAACCGTCCCTTGCTTCTTGTTGTATACAACTTTTCAAGCTTTATACGGGGCTTCTTGCCATTTCACAGAAATTCTCGGATTATTTGATTGTACTTTTTAAAGAAGGAATCTTGAACAGTTAATGGCACCATCATCCATCCATCCATCCATTTTCGTCCGCTTATCCGGGGCCGGGTCGCGGGGGTAGCTGCCTGAGCAGGGACACCCAGAGTTCCCTCTCCCCGGACACTGCCTCCAGCTCTTCCGGGAGGATCCCAAGGCGTTCCCAGGTCAGCTGGGCGACATAGTCACACCAGCGTGTCCTGGGTCTTCCTCGGGGTCTCTTCCCGGCGGGACATGCCAGGAACACCTCCCGAGGGAGGCGTCCCGGGGGCATCCGAAACAGATGCCCGAGCCACCTCAGCTGGCTCCTCTCGATGTGGAGGAGCAGCGGCTCTACTCTGAGCTCCTAGTACCCTGGAATAGACTTTCCCAGGGAGGCTGAGGAGTGTGATCCCCCGATAGTTGGAGCACACCCTCAGGTCCCCCTTTTTGAATAGGGGGACCACCACCCCGGTCTGCCAGTCCAGGGGCACTGTCCCCGACTGCCACGCGATGCTGCAGAGACGTGTCAACCAAGACAGCCCCACAACATCCAGAGACTTGAGGTACTCAGGGCGAATCTCATCCACCCCCGGTGCTTTGCCACTGAGGAGCTTCCCAACTACCTCAGTGACTTCGGCTTGGGTAATGAATGAATCCACCTCTGAGACCCCAGTCTCTGCTTCCTCTATGGAAGGCGTGTCAGCGGGATTGAGGAGATCCTCGAAGTATTCCTTCCACCGTCCGACAATGTCCCCAGTCAAGGTCAACAGCTCCCCACCTCCACTGTAAACAGTGTTGGTGGAGGACTGCTTCCCCCTCCTGAGGCGCCGGATTGTTTGCCAGAATTTCTTCGAGGCCGACCGATAGTCCTCCTCCATGGCCTCCCCGAACTTCTCCCAGACCCGAGTTTTTGCTTCTGCGACTGCCCATGCTGCAGCTTGCCTGGCCTGCCGGTACCCGTCAGCTGCCTCAGGAGACCCCCGGGCCAACCGTGCCCGGTAGGACTCCTTCTTCAGCTTGACAGCATCCCTTACTTCCGGAGTCCACCACCGGGTTCGGGGATTGCCGCCACGACAGGCACCGGAGACCTTACGGCCACAGCTCCGTGCAGCCGCGTCAACAATGGACGTGGAGAACATGGTCCATTCGGACTCAATGTCCCCAGCCTCCCTCGGGATCTGGTTAAAGCTCTCCTGGAGGTGGGAGTTGAAGACCTCCCTGACAGAGGGTTCCGCCAGACTTTCCCAGCAGACCCTCACAATACGTTTGGGTCTGCCAGGTCTGTCCAGCTTCTTTCCCTGCCAGCGGATCCAACTCACCACCAGGTGGTGATCAGTTGACAGCTCAGCCCCTCTCTTCACCCGAGTGTCCAAGACATACGGCTGGAGGTCAGATGACATGACCACAAAGTCGATCATTGACCTCCGGCCTTGGGTGTCCTGGTGCCACGTGCACATATGGACACCCTTATGCTTGAACAAGGTGTTTGTTATGGACAAACTGTGACTAGCACAGAAGTCCAGTAACAAAACACCACTCGGGTTCAGATCAGGGAGGCCGTTCCTCCCAATCACACCCCTCCAGGTAACACTGTCGCTGCCCACGTGAGTGTTGAAGTCCCCCAGTAAAACAACGGAGTCCCCGGTTGGAGCACTCTCCAGTACCCCTCCCAGGGACTCCAAGAAGGCCGGGTACTCTGCACTGCTGTTCGGCCCATAAGCCGAGACAACAGTGAGAGACCTATCCCCGAGCCGCAGGCGCAGGGAAGCGACCCTCTCGTTCACTGGGGTAAACTCCAACACATGGCAGCTGAGCTGGGGAGCTATAAGCAAGCCCACACCAGCTTGTCGCCTCTCACCGCGGGCAACTCCAGAGTAGAAGAGAGTCCAGCCTCTCTCAAGGAGTTGGGTTCCAGAGCCCAGACTGTGCGTGGAGGTGAGCCCGACTATTTCTAGCCGGTACCGCTCGACCTCCCGCACCAGCTCAGGCTCTTTCCCCCCCAGCGAGGTGACATTCCATGTCCCCATGGCTAGAGTCACCGTCCGGGGATTGGGTCGCCGGGGCCTCCGCCCACGACTGCCACCCAAATCCCTCTGCACCAGCCCCTTCTGAACCCTCCAGCGAGTGGTGAGCTCACAGGAGGGCGGGCCCACGTCGCTCCTTCGGGCTGGGCCCGGCCGGGTCCCGTGGGCAAAGACCCGGCCACCAGGCGCTCGCCTGCGAGCCCCAACCCCAGGCCTGGCTCCAGGGTGGGGCCCTGGTAACGCCAATCCGGGCGACGTAAACTGCCTTGATTTTATGTCTGTCATTAGGGCTTTTGAACCGATCTTAGTCTGACCCGTCACCTAGAACCTGTTTGCCTTGGGAGACCCTACCAGGGGCATTAAGCCCCGGACAACATAGCTCCTAGGATCATTCGGGTACTCAAACCCCTCCACCACGATAAGGTGCCGGTTCAAGGAGGAGTTGATTGTACTGTTTAAAGAAGGAATCTTGAACAGTTAATGGCACCATCATGGATGTATAATTCACCTGTGGAGCGACTATCATTTTGATGGTATTTATTTTTCCCCATAGGCTAAGGTTAATCAGTTTTCCACTTCCAAATTAGCCTTTATATTCTGAAGTAAAGGAAAAAATTTGCCTGTACCATGTCAGCAACAGCTGGAGTAAGACGAATCCCAAGATAATGCGTCCCTGAGTCTATCCATTTGACCTGAAGTGTATCATTTATTGTTGGGAGACAGGTTCTGGACACTGGCATTACTTTAGACTTATGCCAATTAATCTTGTAGCCTGATATTTCAGAGAAAGTTTCCATAATTTTCAAGAGCCTGGGAGCTGAGGATACAGGATTCACAGACAGCCAAAGGATGTCGTCCGCATAGAGGAAAAGTTTATGCTCCCTTCCTCCTGATCTTACCCCCTGTATGCTTGTGTCTAATCTAATTGCCATTGCAAGTGGCTCGAGAAACATAATAAACAATAATAGTGAGAGGGGGGTCTCCTTGTTTTGCGCCTCTAGATATATTGAAAAAAGGGTTAGAAGTGAAAGTACCCCATTGGTCAACACTGATGCCTTTGGTTCCGCATATATCAGCCGAATCCATTTAATGAATCCCTCTCCAAACCCAAAGCTCTCCAGGACATGGATCAGAAACCGCCACTCCACCCTATCAAAGGCCTTCTCTTCATCTAAAAAGAAGGCCGCAATAGGTTCATCAGACTCTCTGCTATACCACATAAGGTGGAGTAGGCGTCTCAAATTGTCAGAAGATGATCTGCCCTTCACAAATCCCACCTGATCAGGGTCTACAATACAAGGAATTACATTTTCAAGCCGCCTTGCAAAACTTTAGTGAGAATTTTACAGTCTACATTAGCTAGACTAATGGGCCGGTAACTAGCCGGGTCTAGAGAATCCTTGTCCTTCTTAAGAATAATAGAAATTACTGATTCATTCAAAGTATTCGGCAGCTGACCAAGTGATAATGACTCTGAGTACACCTTTGTCAAAACAGGCGCGAAGATATCAATATACAGCTTGTAGTACTCAACAAGAAAACCGTCCAATCCGGGGGCCTTGCCTGATTGCATTGACTTAATAGCTTTCCTAACCTCCTCCTCTCTGATTGGAGCATCCAATTGCTCCACCTGTTCTGGTTGCAAACTCGGAAACTGAATCTTGGAAAACCACGTTTTCAATTTTTCAGGGCTAAAAACTGTATCGGATGGCTAGAGATTGTTGTAAAACTCCATAAACACCTGGTTAATTTCCTTGGCTGAGGTAACTATCCATTCCATTTAATACCAGAAATTCCGCGAGCAGTCTCCTGCTTTTTCAGTTGTCTAGCCAAAAGTTTGCCAGCCTTCTTCATAAAAGCTGGCCTTAAGTCTAAACATAGCATATTCAGCCTTCTTGCTATATATACAATTTAGGCTAAACTTTGATTCACACACCTGTTTCAGCAAGTCTTCACTAAAATTTTCTGAAAGATCTATTTCCTTTTTTTTTATCTCATTCTCCAGCCTACTGATTTTCTCTCTATCTTGTTTCTTCCTTTTTGATGCTTCTGCAATAATTTTGCCTCTGATATATGCCTTTGAAGCCTCCCATACTGTGCCTTTTTTTGGAGTAGAGCTGATGTTAATCTGAAAGAAATCTGTGAGATCTTCTGAGATCGTCTGCTTAAACCCAGCATTTTGTAGAAGAGACGTATTGAGTCTCCACCTACTACTCTTGATTTTTCCCATGCAAACAGAGTCACACAGTTCTACAGTTGCATGGTCAGTTAATGCTATGACACCTATTGTAGTATCCACTATTGATTCAATCAAGTCTTTAGAAATAATGAAATAATCAATTCTACTGTGTGACTTATGATTATGTGAGTAAAAGGTATATTCCCTCTTACTAGGATTCATCAGTCTCCAGATGTCGACCAACCCAATGTCTTCCTGCAGGTGATCTAATGCTACTCGCCCCCTAAATGGTGTATGAGAGTACCTTGACCTATCCAACACAGGGTCTGGGATCTGATTAAAGTCCCCTCCAAGAATTGTATATCCATCTTCAAGTGTCCCTAGAAGCCTATTGATTTTGTGAAAAAACTCAGGATCATCCTCATTAGGGGCGTAGATATTACATAGGTTAATTTTTCTTCCATTAATTACTGATTCAATACAGACAACCCTCCCCTCTTCGTCCTTGTGCTCCTTTAGCAAAACAAACTGCAATTTCTTATGCACAAGTATTGCAACACCTCTTTTCTTACAATTAAATGAACTATGGAAGACGTGGCCCACCCAGCTCTTTTTGAGTTTCATTGCCTCCGAGTTCTTCATATGAGTCTCTTGTAGGAACACCACGTCTGCCTGTCTTGATTTTAGATAGAGAAGGCACTTTTTCAACTTAGTGGGATTGTTTGTCCCATTTATATTCCAGGAAATAACTCTTATATGACTGTTACTGTTGCCCTGTATATTCACAGACATTATGCTCCCTTGAGGTATGTTGCCAACTCCTACACGTAAGGACAAGGAAAAGATAAAGGAAAAATAATAATGATAACAACAACCAAAAATATAACAGAGCATGCCCACACACGGTCAAAAACCTGCACCTTTAAACCTGAACAACCCCTTGAACCTAGGGGAAACGAAATAACCAACACCCTATCTTCGCCCACATTAATAACCAACACCCTATCTTCGCCCACATTAAACAAATCACATTAAATTAATCAAAACCTGTCCGCACAGCTTCATGGGGGAACCCCCTCCCTTGATCCGGTCCAAGAGGCGCTTCTCAAATGGCTACCATTCAATCCTCCTGTTCCCCATATTAACATTTTAAGCCCAATATTAACATAAGTGGTCCACATATGTAAAGCAAACCCAGATATTAACTCCTCAAATAGGCTATAGGCTAGCCTAAATCTTATCATTAGTTGGCTGTATTTTTCTTATTCAGATGATTAATTAAAATGATAATTGCAGCCTATATTTTGTTAGTATTCTGAAGGTGACTTGACTTAGAAAACACAGAAACAAAACAAGATTTGTTGTCAAGCCAAGTAGTGATCAGAGAGCACTGATGCAGTAAATATTAGTCTTAGTATGCTGCTGAGACATCTGTCATCTCCAACATCTGCATCTGTATTAAGACAAGCAGCCTACCCACAGTCATTCAGCATCTTCCGTCTCCTTGTCAAGGAACTGCAGCGTTTTCTTATGGTCCTCAAAAGTCATTTTCTTTCCCTTCCAGCTAAACAAAAGTTTTGCTGGGTATGCCAGTGTGAATCGGATGTCCATCGTGTGAAGTTTCTTCCATACGTCAGTGAATTTCCTCCTCTTCTCAGCAACAGCTTTCGTCGCGTCTGGAAAGAATGAGATCTTGGAGCCTTCCCATTCCAGCGATGTCTTGCTCTTGTATTACCCCTTAATAGCGGCCATCACTCTGTCCCTTTCCAGTAGCTAATAAAATCTAATAACAGCCGGTCGCGGAGGTGAATCCTCATCCGTCACAGGCAGCCCTGGTCAATAAACCTGCTGTAGCTCGTTGTCAGCCAGCTTCACTCCCAGGATGTCATTTATGAGCTGCTTTGTTAGCTCCCTCAAATTTTCACCTTTCCTCTCTTTTAATCCAACCAGCCGCAAGTTCAGTGCTCTCTACATTTTGGATAGCTCTTTCCATCTCTTCACAGTGCTTTGCTCTTTTCTGTAGTTCAGAGTCCAGCCTCGCATTTTCAGTTTCCAAGTCCATAATTTGGCCGTCTGCTTCATCCTGTCTCTCATATATGGCTGACATGTCCTGGCCAGTTTTAGCTTGTGCTGTCTTAACGCTGGAAACATCCTCTTGCAGCCCTTTAAGTATAGTGCTAACCTGAGCCATCTCCTGCATTGTTTTTCCAAAGTTGCCTGAAGTCCTGTTACAGCATCTGTTGTAGGGTTGGGCACGCCTGCAGAGCTGGATCCCGTCTTGGGTGTAGCACCACTAGCCATGCTAGCATAGTTTATTCCTTGCTTAGCTGTTCTGTTCTTCGAAGAAGATGCCATGAGGGGAGAAAGTAAGCGCGAAGAAGACACGCCTAAGCACTCGTACTTTGCTATACTTTACACTTCATTTGAACATAAAATATGGGCAAAAGCTATCGAATATACATGAAAAAAAGGAGAGTTGGTCGGGAGGAAAGTTCTAGGCAACCATCACCCCAAGCGGTCCCACGTGACTCCCCTGGATATATTCTTAAGGTGATAGTAGGATGACTTTGTTACCGTCTTAATGTGGCTGCTGAAATTCAGGTCGAGTCCATGATTACACCGAGGTTCCTGGCTTGGTCTGTAGTTTCCAACATTACAGACTGAAGCTGAGCAGAGACTATTAGTCGTTCTTTCTTGGATACAAAAACAATTATTTCAGTCTTGTCTTTGTTAACTGAAGAAAACTCTGACACATCCAATCATTGATTTGTTCAGTGCATCTACTCAGAGTATGTATGGGATTATAGTCCCCTGGTGATATGGTTATATACATTTGTGTGTCACCTGCATAATTGTGATAGCAAATTTAATTGTTTTCCATTATCTGAGCTAGACCAATTTAATGTTGTGCCAGAGAGTCCAACCCGGTTTTCCAGTTGGTCCAGTAGTATATTATGGTCGACTGTGTCAAACGCAGCACTGAGATCCAGTAATACTAAGACTGAGATTTTTCTGCTTGTAAAGCAAAGCTTTCAGAAGATGCAGATTACAATTCAACCTGCTAGTACACCTATACACACACACACACACACACACACACACACACACAAAGGTACAACACATAACAACACAACAAGGGGCCTTATTACAGTTTTTGCCGATTGCTTGCACACATGTTGCAGACTTTGGCTCACTGTGTCATAACTTAACACACAGGTCGAGTAAGACACAGCACATGTAGATAAACTCCTAACTTATACGGCAAAATGAAACTCTTGAAACAAAACCTAACAATCCCATTTCAAAACTGTTTTTAGCATCAAAACATTAAACACATGCACTTTTGTTTGCACTCTTTCCTAGCAGCAACAACACACAGATGTTGCAAAACTCAGCTGTATTCAGTACTTTGGATGGTTTTTGACTTTAAAAGTCTCATACATTTTTTTGAAAGATTGATCCACAACAGTTGATCTAGAAACATAAAAACAAAATGGAGACACTTCAGATTTTTTTTTGTATTTCAGGTTTTTGCAAAAGTAAAAAAAACAAAACAAAACACAAAGACATGGTACAACTAGAATGTTCTACAAAACCTAGTGTTGTAAGGGAATGATTGGAAGACATTTAGGCTATGGATCCTGTCTCCTGTTGGCACTTGGCCACATCACTCATCCACATCACAGACAATGTCCTCCCTTGCCAAGCAAGGCAAGGCAAGGCAAGGCAAGTTTATTTGTATAGCACAGTTCAGACACAAGGCAACTCAAAGTGCTTTACAGGCACACACAAATTACATTAAAAGACATAAAAATGTCATTTAAAAGACATT
>CAEMYA010000400.1:445054-473983 GCA_903131615.1 Diplodus sargus | reverse complement strand
ACAACTTCCTGTTCCTCAACAACCAAACTTGCTGCTTGGACACTTTCGTGACAAAAGCCTGTTTTTACCGTTTCTTCTGCACCAGACACAAAGCAAACGTGACGGCAATGTTCGCGAAAAAGCGTGGCGGACATTAATTACCCTAAATCTGGTTTTGGACATGCCGGTGCGTCCGGTCCGTCGACTCAGGAGGTGGGCCGTGTGGGTTGGCTAGCAGCTAGCAGCTAGCTACACACGAACATCCACAGATTCCGATTCCACTTTGTTGTCCGCGCGTCTCCGGATCTCCTCAGACCCGAACAGACTTGGTCCGGACTCGTTTAGTCTCATGAATCCACAACAGTCAGTTTAGATGCACAGAACAGAACAGGACCGAACCGCCGGCAAAATCCCGGTCCAGCTCGTGCCGCTGCAGGTATAAATCCGCTTGTTTCTTAACGTATGTCGTAGCCTTGAGCTCTGCAGTGATTGCTCTGGTGCGCACGTGGCTACGGTGTGCAATGATTGGCTGTGGTGCGCACGTGACTGTGGTGGCTCCGGTGGACAATGCTTGCGGAATTTGTAAAGCATTTATGAAATAATTTATTCACGGTATCATTGCAGTCCAAACAAATGCAAAGTTGCACACCATTGAACCAACAGCAGCCATGTTGAAACTCTCAGGTCAGTCTGATCCTGATCTGCAGAGATATTTGAGGCACATACACATTCACAGACAGACAGACAGACAGACAGACAGAGATTCCTTGTTTTTATAGAGAGATGTGTCATTGACCACCTGTCTACCTTCTCACCTGGTTCTTGCACTTTCTCTGTCCTTTATTACAAAATCAACTATGCCTGGTATTATCACAATGTTATTTGCCATTTGTTGAAATCAATGGAGAATATACATTTATTATTGACTATTAATTAAGTTATTAATGTTAATCAATGAAATACATGTTATTACTATTCATTAATAATCACCGGAGCAACATCCTGGAAACAGGGATCAGTAATCAAATGATATGCTTTTAGTCTCAAGGAATGAAGTTTTATCAAGAATTGTTAATATTACAGAAATATCAATAATTAGAAAAATCAACCAGCTATTTTCACAACATTAAATTGTGCAAAACAATCACAGAAAACTGCTCAGTTATAATCAACAGTGTTAATTAAAGCTTGTCCTCAATCTACAAACCACTTACTCAACAAACAGCAGTTGCTTACTACAACTAGCACTTTTGCAAAACAACATAAGCAAGCACAGATATGTGTGTGTGTGTGTGTATGGAATCCCTTGAAAAGACTACAAATTTGGAGGAAGTGACTTCGGGAAGTCAGGCATGGACGCAAATTCAGAGACGATGATATTGATTTTGCTGAATCATGTACCTTGAATTAAAACAGGCGAGAGTTGAACAATGGCAACACCACTGTTGGCTTCATGCGCACCTTGATTGCACATAAGATGAATTTGGTAGGAAAGTGACCCACTGTTTCAGAGAGGTAGACGTGCTACCACAAGGCGTCCACCTCTTAAGTTATAAAAGGGAGATATCACGAGACGCACGTATCTTATGTTATAGTGAGGTTATTAAGTATACAAGTATCCAACGATTCGCTCATAAAATTACGTGTTAGATGCACAACAGTCGTCTCTCCCTCAATCAGAGGCCAGCAAGCGAACCAAAGTTCGTTTATGTCCACCTGCTAATTGGACAGAAACACAACGTATGGTGTTCACACACAGCAGCAAGACTACATTGGCTATCCACCAAGTGGATCAGTGCAAACAAGCTCCTAGAAAGCGTAATAACACATATAATCAACATACAGTGCATTATACCATAGGTAGGACTCAGCGCTTCTTTCACAACAAACGTATGCAACACGCTATAAACTATTTGTCTCTGCCCAAACAAAAGCCTCTTACTTGGGTCGCTCGTTGCGACTAAAGTGTGTCCCGTCCAACTTGAAACTCCAACTCGTTTTTGATGCGAGTGTTGGTCAGCTGCAGCGTCCTGGCAGCGAGTGATGGCAGGCTCTCCTCTCATTAGTGGAAGCAAACAGCAGAATCGATCAGATTGGAGAACCAGACCTTGGTGGTCCTGTGTTCTTCTGAAGAAAATGTTCTGTCTTCTGCAGGTGGTTAAGAACGACTAACTTTTACAGTGCTCTATGGATAAAAAAAACAACAATAAAGACTATATTAACGAATAGAAAAAGAAAAAATATCTCTGTCTCATCCATTAAGTTAGGAACTGTAGCCTAGGTCGAAGCAAATTGAAACATTTCACAAAAAAACACACCCTTATGGTAACTGCTGAATAAAAACCAGAGTTTCTTTACAGCATCATATTACATTGGTAATGTGACAGGCAGCAGGGCTTCCCTGATCTTTAAGCCCTGAGTCACGTCATGGTCATCTTGCCCGAGTTTTATTGATTGCGGCAACTTTCGTCTAATAGGGAGCAGGGTTTTGGTATGGACATTATTTCGAAGTACAGCTTCCCAAACATTTGGGTGTTGGGTCAGTTTTTTGTTCTTTAAATCATGCTGGTTTGCGAGGGCCTTGTAGTAAGACTTCTGGTTTTCCTTCCAGCCTCTCCTTTGCTTGCAATATTGTGGATGAGGCCCAACACATTTATCTGACAGAGATAGAAAAGTGGACACTTGCAATTCGTTCACAACCTCATGCATTCAATCAAGTCAACAACAAAAACACTGCTTTGTTACCTTGCCAAAAGCGGTGATTTAAAGGCTAACATTGTCAACCAGTGCTCCTTCCCTGCCAGTCTGTCCTGATATTAGAGGATAATACAAGTGCCCCAACTTCACTGCTGGACAAACTTCACTGCCACCAAAAGAAGCCACATACAACGATGATATATGTGAAAATGCAGGGCTGTTATGTTCAAATTGGCAATGACAATGTAGCATTAGCTAGCTAGTTAGCTACAGATGTCAGAAAACTAGTTGCGATTGTTTTATGCTAGTAATTAAGAAATAACCATAACATATTGAGATGACAGAGAGTTCTCATCACCCTTGGTTTGAAGTATGCATATGAAAAAGCTCTGTTTGGAGGGCTACGTAGCCCCAACACTTCACCCTACCCCGTCTATCCCAACAAGAATTGGGACACCTTACCCCCTTGGCGTGAACATGCAAAACGGAGAGGTAGCGCTAAGTAGAATAGAATAGAATAGAATGGAATACAGCGCCTTTAATGTCACTGCACACAGTTATACAACAACATTTTGCTGTGCACTGCCTAGAAAAAAAAAACCTTGCTGTGGTATAGGAAAGGGTTCTATTGGAATTGGGCCTAAATTGATCTATGTACAGCAGATCATCAGATCATTTTTTTTTTATTATTCTGTAGTGTCACATGATGGTAGCTGACTGAAATCTGTCTTGTCTCAAAACCTCTGGTTTATTGGCTAGTCTCGGTTCTGTATATTTTGTGCTGCTGGGTTGCTGTGCCATATTTTGCGTAGGTCTGTCTACATTATTTTTTATTTTGTGGGAAAGCCTTTCCAAAGCAAGGATATAACCTTGTCAAGGAAATAACAACAATATAGTCCTGGTTAGGCTTGGATCTCAGTTGTAGCAGTACTGGCATAGACTCACATAACGACACAAATTATTCTGGTATAAAATAAAACAAATAGGATGCTAACCAAACAAGTATGTTGTGAGAGAGATTCACACATAGCATCAAATGTGTCTTGGGTGACTGGATCTCTTCTCTGCTGTAGGCCTACAGAAAACGTTTTTACACAAAGCAAGACATGTGTTCCTGTATAACTTGTGCAAAATGAACAAGAAGGTGGAAATATTTAAGAATTTACTGCATATAGCGTTTCTCAATGTTTATGCTGTTTCTGTTAATGCAACAAATCTCAAAATCAAGCGTTTTTTAAGGGTTAAGGTTAACCCCTAACCCTGGTACAGGTGGCTTGTAGTGGTGTGGCCCTGTAACTCATGTAGGCCAGGAATGGGTCAGCCTGCTGGAGAATCGTCTTTGCAGTCTGCAGTGCTCTCTCAGCCTCTGGACGTATGGAAGTAATGTGTTTTGAAGTCATAAGCCACAGAAAATTGTCCTCTGTTGTCTGTATATAGCTCATCTGGATACCCCCACCTGGCAAAGAAGTTTTTCAGCCGTGCACAGGTGGTCTCACTTGTCATGTTGATAAGCTATTTCCAGATAGTGAGAAAAATAGTAAATGGTAATCAGGTAGTTCTGCTTTGCATACTTACAGATGTCTGCTCCGAACTTCTGCCAGGGTCTCAATGGTAGCGATATTGTCATCAGAGGCTCCTTCCTCAGTGTTGGTCTGGTCTGCATGCATTCAGGGCATTTTGTCACAAGCTCTTGGATCTCTTTCTCGAATCCGGCCACCACACACTCATCCATGCGCTTTCACAACACTTGGTGATACCCTGGTGCCAATTATGTAAATTATACAGTACATCACCTCTTATACTGATTGGGATGACAATGTGATCCCCATACAACATAAGTCCTTATGAAGTTGACTGGGTGTTACCCCAATAGGGGTTTGGTTTTGGCTTGTACTGGAACGTTATTTGCATACTTTGGCCATCCCTGGGTCATCAATCTGCTCACTACCTGCAGGTCATGGTCCATGCTTGTCTCGTGCCTGATAAGTTCCAGCTTAGAGGGTGACGCGGGCCATGCTTAGTACAGGCATTATACGACATTACCCCACACAAATTGCAACAGAAACTCTTTCAATTGTTCTAGTGTCATTGTCAAATTTGTCATTTAGAACATATCAAAAGTCCTAAGAAATCCAAGTGGTGGAAAGTATTGAAAAATACTGAAATCGGGGATGCCACAATTTCCCATTGCCGCCCATGTTAAAAAATAGATTTATGCATGTCTTATTGTCTGATGTCCACACAAAGGATTCAATACTGTCCACAATTAACCAGAAACTGTGTTTTAGCTTTCATAAGTGGGCATCTCTTTGGAACCTTGGATTTTTATCAACTGTAACTGTCAGGTAAATTTACTATGGCCCACATATCAATAGTGTCACCAAGCTCACAACAAGATACATGTATTATCTCTTTTACCTCAGAACATTTTTGATGTCATCAAATTGATATATTTCAACAACATATTTTCACATTCATGACTATTGTGTGAAAGAGTATGTTATTATTATCATGTACCATCAAATTAGCCTACTTTATAGTTAGCTAACAGTTAGGGTTGCCAAATGTCCCTAGAAAAACGGAATCGTCCCATATTTAGAAACAAAATTACGCGTCCCTTATTGAGCTGAAAAGGGACACACTTTGCCCCGTATTTCGGTGAGAATCAAAATGGTCTTTAAAATGTCAATGGCGTTTTATATGAAAATTTACGGTAATCTTATTGCCAGCCCTCTCCTGCTCTGTGACCAATGAGCTGACAGCACACTCACACACGAGAATCACAATGCAGAATCTGGTTCTTCTCATTGGTCGAGGTACTGTTGCTTGCAAGAAGATACCGAAAGACAAGAGACTGGGGCAACTGGGAAAACAAACCAGCATGGTACGCCTTCCACCACGAGCAGTAACGTTACTCCTCCGAGAAAAAAACAGAAAAGGCTGCAAAAATACTGACTCGAATGGGAAAAAAACAGATAAGATAATGTCTACAAGGCGCACTGCACTGTATACCGGCGCACTTTTTCTGTAGCCCATGGTGTAGAGTTTAGATTCTCTGTCCAAGACCGAGCCCGACCCTGACCCGAACCGTGGTGTTACACGTTTGTTGTCCACATAACGAAAACGGGACTTGTCACGTACGTGACATCACTCCCTGAGACGCAAGAAGCAAGCAAAAATGTATATTTTTACTAAGGAAAATGACAAAAATAATAGTACCGCACAGTGACTTGAAAAAGTAACTTTAATCTGATTACTGGTTTGGAAATATTAACGCGTTGGATTACTCGTTACTGAAAAAAGTGGTCAGATTAGAGTAACGTGTTACCGGCATCACTGATTGTGTAGCTTAAGTGCAACATGGAGCTCGAAGATGTTAAGAAAAAAATAAAAACTTAACTTTGAGCTAGTTTGGAGGGAAGTCGTGGGCAGTGATAATAACATATGTGTCGGCTTTGTCGAGTGCAGTAAGTGTGGCACTTGTTGCATTATTCATTAAGATAATTGTGAGCAGATTTCTGTAGTTCAAACAACTTGGAATTGTAGCTGAGAACGTCAGTTATATCAGCCCATGTATTAAAAAATGTTGGATTTAAATTGGGCTCGGGCTCATAATTACAAATAATATGTCTGGCACAAACATGCATGGGCTCGGGTCGGGTCGGGCTTTGTTTTTGGGCCCTATCTAAGCTCTACCATGGTGGATTGTTTGACGTGAAACAGCATGCTTCTAGTGGTCGACACATCTAACCGTGAGGGACAACCAGGTGGACCCTTGACCGATTTGTTGTCCACCAGACAACACCAGAGGCAGATATTGTATGTAAAAAAAATAAGATATATTTTTTTCAACCCTCTGGTTGAGGTTAATAAGGGTAAGTCCAATAAATGTCAGTATTTTATGGCCAAATTGTTTAGTGAAATAAACACATACAATTGATAGATGAATACATAAAATAGACAAATAATACATAAAAGTAATACATAAATGATATATATAATAGATAAAGAATACACACTATACTGTATGCATACACATATACAACCTTACACATGTCAGTTCAAAAGTCCATAGATAGATAGATAGATAGATAGATAGATGTGAGGTGCATAATCCATACTGCACAGGCAGTAGATATACTACACATGAACTATATATCAACAAGAAAGTAACAACTTTCTATTGTTTTCTGTTATTTTATACTGTTTTCAGTTAAGCAGGACAGTTCTGTTAAAAAAATATTTATTTCATTCTGTCAAGTTAAGCAGGACAGATTTCTGTTAAAAATATTTTTTTATTTTGCACTAAAAAAATAAATTGCTGAAGAATAATTTTTTCCTATGTGTAACTATCACTCAAAAACATGCATCGAATTGAATTCAGATTCGAGTCAAATAATTTAAAAATCATTTCACACACACAAAAAAAGGCAGGTCGGCTGGCCCTGCCAACTAGGTTTCCCTTATTTATTTTTCAGGGAGTTGGCAACCCTACTAACAGTAGCTAGCTAACTAAACTAGCTAACAATACTGTAGCTAGCTCACTGTATATGGTTGTGTTGTCGACAATCGTTTAGCTTGATGTGGGTAACATGGAGAGACAGACTCTCACTATGATATTTCTAGCTTAGCTAACACTAGCTAGCTTAATACAGGCCATCAGATGCACCTGTAAGACAGACTGCAGCAGCCTGAGGTGCACATGCAAGAAGCATGACAGTGACTGCTCTGTTTCATGTAGCCACTGTAAAGGATCGGGGTGTGCAAATTCATCTCAGGCTGCATGTGATGATGATGAAGATCATGGAGATGAGTCAGACAACTTAGGCTGATGATGACCAGCAATGTTAAAGTTCAAGTTAACATGTTTAAGTTTATGTTCATCAGTGCCAACATTTATGTTCTGCCAATCTGCCAAAAAGTATTTTGAAAGTAATATAAAAGTGCTATTTTAAGTGACATTTAAATCATTTAAAACATTTTTTATGTTAAACAATCAATAAATTAATCAAACATTTATATGGATTAGTGCAAATTTATGTTGCCTTGCATACAAGTATATAGTGATATTGCTTTAAAATATTATTTGCGGAGGCAAAAAAGTGGTACCAGGGAATGGTTAAGAAACACCTTTGAAAAGTATTTTCCACCACTTGGATTTCTTAGGACTTTTTATATGTTATAGAGGAGACTTGTATGAGTAATAAACATTTGTTAGATATTCTGTTGCAATTTGTGTGAGGTTTGCCCCTTTTTTCTCATAAAATACCTGTACTAGCTGTGTTAGCTGCACCTTCAAATACTGAAACCTCACATGTTAGTTTTAACACTTTGCTCTGCATTGCTGGTTGTGGCTGTTGGGAAACGTTTCAGCATCAGTCATTGTTCTCAAACAGAATGCTACTGGTTTCAGTTCATCAGCATATCGCTGCAGCTGTAGGCCCTCCAGCTGCACGCATCTACACTCACGATCATCGCTTTTTAGCATCACAGAATGCGAGAATGGGTGTGGTGGAGATGAGTTGCTTTACCTTGTTGAATGTGCTGGCCTGTGCTGAGTCCAAGGTCCATTGTAGCCTCACATTTCAGCAGGCTGTTTAGGGGTCTTATCACTTCTGATAGCTTGGCCAGGTATCTCCCCATGTAATGAACCACACCTAAGTAAGTAAGTAAGTAAGTAAACTTTATTTGTACAGCGCCTTTCACAGACCAGGGTCACAAAGCGCTTTAACAACAGACAATACACAGTTAAAAAGTAAATACAAATTAAAAAAGGCCAAGACAACTATACAATGTCAATCATAGCAGACCCAAGACAATTAAGAAAAAGCCTGCACAAATAAATACGTCTTGAGTTGGCTTTTGAAGGAGTCAACAGACTCCATCGAACGCAGAGCGAACGGAAGATTGTTCCAAAGCCGGGGAGCAACGGCCTGGAAGGATCGATCTCCTCTGGTCCGGAAACGAGTGCGTGGAGCCATCAGCAGATTCTGATCCACAGACCTCAGAGCCCGAGCTGGGGTGTAAGGCTGGATCAGATCGCTGATATAGGGTGGAGCCTGACCATGCAAAGCTCTGAAAGTTAAAACCAGCATTTTAAAATTGATCCTAGAGGAAACTGGCAGCCAATGAAGAGCTTTAAGAATAGGGGATATGTGAGTCCACCTATTAGAGCGGGTCAGAATTCTCGCTGCAGAGTTTTGCACTAACTGCAGGTAAGACAGCTCCTTCTTGTTCAGACATGAAAACAAGCTATTACAATAGTCTAAACGTGAAGACACAAAGGCATGCATGATCAGCTCCAAATCATTTTGTGACACCATTTTCCTTCGTTTTGAGATTTTCCTCAGTTGAAAAAAAACAATTTTTGGTCAGCTGTTTGCAGTGTTGCACTAATGACATGTCTTTGTCAAAGACAACACCCAGGTTTCTTAGGCTCGGTTTAACAGACTGGCCTAAGTCACCCAAGTACTGGCTCAACCCTGGAATTGAGTCATCAGGGGCAATAACCAGCTTTTCCGTTTTGTCCACATTTAGCTGCAAGGTGTTATCACTTAGCCATTGTTTTATCTCCACCAAGCAATGAACTAAGGAATTTAGCCTCTGGGGCTCAGTTGGCTTAAAAGAGCAGTAAAGCTGGATATCATCAGCAAACATGTGGTACGAAACATCAGAAAATCTCTGGATGATTTTTCCCAAGGGGATCAAATACAACAAAAATAACACAGGACCCAAAACAGAACCTTGAGGGACTCCACACAACAGATCCGCTGACTCAGACCTTATTTGATTAGCTGTGACACTAAAGCTACGGCCAGATAGGTATGACAAGAACCATTGCAAAACTGATCCTGACAGTCCTACTTCGTCCCTCAGTCTTCTCAGTAGGATCTGGTGGTCGACGGTGTCAAAGGCTGAGGACAGGTCTAAGAGAACTAGAACAGTGCATTTTCCTGAATCAGCAGACATCATAATGTCACTGGACACTTTCAGTAAGGCTGTCTCTGTAGAGTGATGTTTGCGGAAACCAGACTGAAACGTCTCATGGATGTTGCTCTGATCCAGGAATGATGACAGCTGTTCAGAGACCACCTTCTCTAGGATCTTGGACAGGAGTGGGAGTTTTGAAATAGGCCTGAAATTACTGAGGTCAGTCGGGTCTAAGCCTGTCTTTTTGAGTAAAGGCTCCACTATGGCATGCTTAAATGTATTGGGAAAACACCTGTAGCAAGAGAGAGGTTGACCATTTTGGTAACCCAGGGGCCAATTACATCAAACACTTTCACAAAGAGCCTACACGGAAGGATGTCGGATGAGCAAGAGGAGGGTTTCATCTTGGTCACCAGTGCCGAGACATCAGCCAGAGTCACAGCCTTAAATGAGGACCACAGGCAGGAGACAGGCTCAATGACAGCAGGGGTTCCACACAAAAGGGGAGGGATTTTCTCCTTGATCATCTTAATTTTGTCAGTGAAAAATCTCAACAATGCATTGCTGTCAGCTTCACAAAAGACAGGGGTAATTGGAGCAGCAGGACATACAAGAGAGTTGATCATGTCGAACAGCACTTTGGGGTTTTTCTTATTTACTGTTACCAGTTGACGAATATAGTCAGATCTGGCATTTTCCACCATCTCATTGTATGAGGACACAAGATCCCTCAGATAAAGTCTGTGCACCTCAAGGTTAGTGGATTTCCACAGACGCTCAGTCTTTCGACATAGTCTCTTCAGACTCAGGGTGTCTTAGTTTGTCCAAGGGCACACTTTTTTCTGTATTGAGAAGTTCGATTTAACAGGTGCCACCTGATCCAGAATTTCGACACAATGACTGGTAAAACAGTGAATGAAATTGTCCACATCAAGGTAGTCCATGAACAAAAGAGGGTCGAACATGGCAGAAAAACTGTCTGCAGTATTAGCAGAGATAAGACGCCTCTGAGACCTAACTTCTGGGGGCTTAGGTTCAGGGCTGAAGTGCAGATCAAACAAAACAAGACAATGATCACTCAGATGGACATCCTGTACAGACACATTTGAAATGTCTAGGCCGAGCGTAAAAACTAAGTCTAAAATGTGGCCTTTTTGGTGTGTGGGCTCAGACACATGTTGCTCAAAGTTAAAAGCATCAGTCAAAGTTAAAAGTTCCTTTGCAGAGCAAGATGAGCTGTCATCAACATGAAGGTTAAAGTCTGCAAGAATTAGAACGGATTCCAACTTAATTATGGAGGATAAAAAGTCACTAAAATCCTTCAAAAACACAGCGGCAGGACCAGGAGGACGGTAGATTGACACACAGTAGAATGGACTTGAAGAACCAACCATGACCATCTGCGACTCGAATGTAGTGTATTCCTGTGTCTGAATCACTTTGCATGTGCGACTGTCCCTGTATACAACAGCCAGACGCCCCCCACGACGACAGGGGCGGCGCTTCCCGACAACAGAGCAGCCAGGTGGACGAAGATCATTGAGATGAATAAACTCTTCCTCTCTCTGCCATGTCTCAGAAAGACACATTAAATCCAGCTTTTCTCTTGTGAAAAGATCGTTCAGAGAGAAGGATTTATTTGCAATGGACCGAGCATTCAACAGGCCGATATGCAAAGTTGATGACTCCACGGAGGCAGTGTCCGTGGACCGCTGCGGGACTGGTCGAAGGCATGTCCAACGGTCACGTGGGCTCCAGCTGGACCATGCGGGCAGAACCGGTGTAAATACGGAAGAGCGTTGAGGCGATGAAAGCCACTGACCACCACTCCAGCGATGTGTAGGCTCCAGGACCTCCGTTGTTGCCCAAGCAGACGGCAGCGTTGACGTGCTGCCACATACACTGAGGAGAGGGATCCGGCGCAGTCACCTTGCGCGTTCTCCATGGCCGAGGATGGCAGAGCCCAGGCGTGCTGCAGCGCGTCTTCTCTTGACCTGGACTCCGGACCGCGAGCCTCTTTTCCTCGATTTCCTGCGGACTTTGCCCGGCGCTCGACAGAGCAGCAAGTACTCAGGTGAGTCGGGGTCGATGATAAAGGGAGGAGGGAACGCTTGTTTGTACCTGCCTCGTGTGTAGAACAGGCCCTCCATCGACTCTTTGATGCTAAACAGAGAGTCCCGATCATAGATCCGTAAGGCTGAGACACATCCATTTGCAATACGGGCTGATATGATCACATATGTTGTAAAGATGGCCATTAGAAAAATATACAGCAGGAGACCAGCCGTGGCACTGCCAGTCACAGGCGCCATCTTGCTTCACCTCCTCCGTTCACAGGTTGTGACCAACCTTGAAACCTCTGCAGGCTTGGCATATTACCCGGTGGCTGTAGCTCTGTCATGGCACTCACCTTTGAGGGGTCAGGCCGGATGCAATCTCTACTGATGCAGGTGCCCCAGGTAGTTCAGCTGTTTTTGGCACACAGTAAAAAAGAGAGTTGCGTTGTGACCTTTGAGGAAAGACCAGATCCTACGGATGTTGCAGAGGGCAAATCTGCAGGATTGGGCCACAGCAATGATGTTGGGGGCGCAGGACACTCTGTCTTCGAGGATTATGCCCAGGTTCCTCGCAGTTGATGAAGGCGATACCGTGACATCCTCGACAGTGACTGACAGGTCCATGCAAGGGCAGTCTTTACCCGGGATGAAGAGGAGTTCAGTTTTATCTAGGTTGATGGGGAAAAGAGATCGATGGTTGTTAAAATGAACGTTTCCCTCTTTACAGCCATATTCAGTCACTTTAATTCAACACAGATCCTCACCTTGGCTGTTTTCTTAGGGGCTGGGACCATGGGGAACTCCTTGATGTCTCTGCACTTGACCATTCTTTTCAGCTCTGATTTGACCTTAGGAAGCAGGGGGGCAGACATTCTCGCAATGTTAATACTGTATGGTACAGCATCATCTCGCAGGCATATTTTTACACACGTTATTTTTAAGAGGCCCATATCTGTACCGAATGTGCCTTGTACTTCGTCCATTCTTTTCACCAGCCCCAGTGCCACTGCAACCTCACAGCCTAACAGTTGGTGCCATTAGCTGTTTTGATGACATGGATGGTGATCTTTTATTGCTTGCCTCTGAACTCTGTTAAAGTAATCAAGAGTTCTAAACAGTTGAGCTCACCTCCAGGGCTGCTGAAAGCTGTGTCATCGCTGTCAAACGGTGTCTGAGCTTGTGGTAGGTTTCATCCAATATCACAGTTACGTCGTCACCCCGGTTAATCTAAAAGGTTAAAGGAGTGCCACTGATATTTGGTTTTACAGTCCATGGCGTATTGGAATCTGCAATGTAGCCAGGTAACCTGCATCAAACGAGCTAGTCTGCCCTGCATGTCTCACTATCTCCAATGCTCTTTCCAGTGTTAAGCCAACGTCAACTGTAGTTTTTCCGACAATTCCTCATCTATAATCCCAATGACCAGTGTATCCCAAATGTTCTCTTCTTTTGCTGAAATAAACTGGCAGGCCTCAGCTCAACCTCTGAAACCATTGCTGCCACTCTGGCCACTGCTCTGGTCAAGTAAAATCCAAGTCTTCAGGAGGGTTAAAATTCGACATGATCAATGTCCAAGTCATGTAGCTTCAGACACCATCTCAAGTTACTTCTTGATGAATCAACACGGACCATATACCATACTTGAAATGCATTATTAGCACAACTCATGAGCCAGTTAGACCAGTTGACAGACAGGAACCTTTTTTGACTTCATCGGGGTAACACTATGATACTTCTATCTAATGCAATTCTCATTTAATAGTCCCTGGACAGTTCACTCATGTGACATACATGACTACAATAATCCGATAACTGGGAATAATCAGTTAATGTTAATAATCTGATTTGACGTGTTTACATGCACCTTTGTAATGCTATATGGAACAAACGGTTTTACATGATTCTTCCAAGTGCTGTATCGTAGGCAACTGGACTTTCAGTTTCAGTTTCTTCAAGACATTTAACCTCTCATCCTCGAGGCTTCTCCAGTTCAACGAACTAGAGGGGAGTTGCAGGCTTTTAAACTCTCTGTGGGTGTGTCCTTACAGAGTCCTTAAGGACACGTGTGTTTCAGAGTCAGGGGCACTTCATGTGGGTTACTGAGCCCAGGTGTGAATGGTTGTTTCAAACCATCTGTCATCTCTGGCCATGATGCTTACATTCAATGTGTTTACATGACACTCAAGAAACCCGAATTACTGGGTTAGTCTGACTATGATCGGATTTTTTAAATGCATGTACACACCTTAGTCTGACTAAGATTGGACCGGATCGTAATTCTCATAGTCGAATTAACACACCTAGATTATTCGATTGATAGTCGCATTACTTGCTCCATCAGATCGGATCGGATTTTGCATTCTGCGCAGGCTCGGGACTTTTTCTCCCGGGGCTGTGAGCCGGAAGTAGAAGCACAGCGGTGGCGGCGGCTTTCCTCCGAAATCACCGTCCGCCGTTGTCCATCTAGTTTGTGTAATTATCATGTACACCATATACGAATTGTACAAAGATGTAGCCTCTCCTTGTACTTCGTACAGCATCTTTCTCGAATGCCGAGGCAGCTGGTGACGTAAGGAGGTCAGCCGGAGGTGGCTCTGTTATCACTAGTTGAAATGGGTACTCCTATTGTACCGGAGTATGACATCCTCTGGCCAGTAATTCGACTTTCTCAGCTGCATGTATACTCGGACAATTGCAGTTGTCTGATTGAGCAGCATAGTCGAACTATGGCTGTAATCCCACTAAGCTGTGCATGTAAACGCACTGATTGTTGTCCTCAAAGGAAGGATATTTATCCTTCAGATGTAAGTGGACAGCAGTCTTGACCTGAGGAGTTTGCCCTCCTGTGTTGTGCCATTCGACGGAGAGGTTGTTTTGTCTCTGTCAAAAAATTAACAGCAGACAAAGAAGAGGAGATGAGAAAACATAAAGACATTATCATTTCATCATCTGTACAACACAAAGGTCCAGTTTGTGTAGCCATAGGTTATAAGTGCTCCCCTGAAGTGCTTCTATTCCTTCTCTTTCCCCATCTGACTTAGTGGGCATGGGCTCAGCCCGATGGTTAAAGGTTAAAGGGTTAGCCTATATCAGAGGTCATTCGTTGAGAGATGGAGTTTGTAAAATATTTCGAAAAACAAGCAGACAGGTCATATAGGTGCAACGTCAGGAATTGCTCTCTCTTTTAAATTTGAGCGAGCGTGGAGCGATTTCACCGGAGCTGAATGAAATTTTAAGTGAGCAGAGAGTAGCCTTTTAGTTAGACCACTTTTTTGTGGTCTTGGTCTTGTCACGGCCTCGACAGTCTTTGGTTTCGGTCTTGTCCCGGTCTCGGGTCTCTCGGTCTCGCAATGTCTCGGACTGGCCGAGCAGTATATGGATATCCTGGATATCCAGGCAGGCACAGGTTTTTTTTTTTTTTTTTTAATATCATTATACGCCCCCTTCAAGTGGTTCCAATCACATGCATTTTGTGAAACAGACGGCGTTGGCGCTTGTCCTTTCACCCGCCCCCCCCCCCTCCAAAGCACGGTCACGGATCCATGGAGGAGAACGCAGAATGTCGGCGAATTCTGCACTTGTTAGGTTTGGTTTTACAGACCATAAAGAGTTCATTTGCCACACAACAAAGAAGAACAAGCATTCTGCAATTTGTAAATTTTGCAAAGCGTCGGGACAGTACGGTACGGTGTTGCTGCACACTGTCTGTCATTCCGTGAGAGCACACACACACACACACACACACATACGCTTGCTCCCTCTCTAAGTTTGAATAAATATATGGCATCATTGGCCTTTGAATAATATTTGCATATCGTCGTGATTGATTAAGCATTAGGCCTATGCCATTTCAGTGATGCTGATATTTTACAGTGTAATTTGGCTACTATAATGGGAAATAATGCAATTTCAAGTTGATAATTGTGTGTATCTTTAATATTTAGAATTCATCTACAAATTAAGTACAATTTAAATCAGTAACATATTTCCCATTCATTAGACTTTTTTTGAGGTGCAGGGTGATGTTGGAGGCTTGTTATTTTGTTGATGACTTTGGGACTATAGTCATGTCAGTCCTTAACAGCGCTCAAGAGTCAATCCTCAAATAGTGTAGAAATAGCGGTCATGCAATTGCTACACATATTTGATTTCAGCCAATTGATGAAAACATTTATAGTGAGTTCACACACAAGACATCCATTGTCTCTGTATTATTGTAACTGTAGTTGAAATAATACAATCTCATATTTATACTAAGCAGCTAAACCCAGTATGGTGTTTATGTTCTACAACTCATGCAAAATGGCAAAAAAACTAGTTTTTTTCTGGTCTCCGTCTCGGTCTCGGTCTTGAGCTGAACTAGTCTTGGTCTTGACTTGGTCTGTCTTGGTCTTGGTCTTGTCTTGGTCTTGATGCTCTCTGGTCTTGGTAGTGTCTTGGTCTTGGTTTAGGCGGTCTTGACTACAAGTCTAGCGGAGAGCAGTCTTTGAGCGGAGCTGTCTGGTATAACTGAGCGATGGAGCGAAGGAGCGAACACCCACGTAAGCGGGGAGCGGAAATTCTCGCCGCTCAGCTCCGCTCACATGCTCTGATGAGAGTCAAACAGTAGGTACTGAGCTGAGTAGGGTTTCTGTAGACCTCAATTTTGAGGCTTCTGTCTTTTACAGTGTGTGCTGCACAGTCCAAGAAAGGCAGACTGTCTCCTCTGACCTCTTACTGTGTGAACTTGATGTTATTGTCCACATCATTTGTATGTTCTGTGAAGGCTTACTCTTCTCCCACTATGATTTTGACCCAGGTGTTTTCCACATACTTGACCCAGTGGCTAGGAGCAGTCCCTGTTATGGTAATCAAGGCTCTGCTCTCAACTTCCTTCACGTAGAGGTGAGACACTTTTGGGGACACCGGTGAGCCCATGGAGCAGCTGTGCTTCTGTAGAAGCCTTCATGTACTGGAACTAGGTGGTTGTCAGACAGAGGTCAAGTAAGGCACACATGTGGTCTGCAGTGAAGTTGGTTCTTCTGGACAAAGTGCTCTCCAATAGCAGGCATTCCTTCACCATCTGAACCACTTATTGAGTTGGAATGCATGTAAACAGTGGTGGGACATCATAAGAAACCCTTGTTTTGTCTGGGTTATCTGTTATATCTTTCACTGTTTCATGTTACTTAATATAACAATGATAACCTGGACTTCGACTTAATGTTAACTGTTTATTACACAGCAACACGACTTCATTGCACACGGCTGAATGCAACAACCCAGGGTCAAAGACTACTCATAATGGGGGTCGTCTTCACTACGGATCTCATAGTAACCCAAAATACACAACCTCTTCTCCCCACTTACAATGGAAATAACAAATGAGTATCCACTCAAATTCTTTTGTTTTCACTATCACATAACATAACATAACATAACATAACATAACATAACACTACCAATTGTAATAGACATATGAACATATGAACATTCTCTTCATCTGCCCAGCTAACTGTGTTTGTTAACAACAACTTCTCCTTTTTATTTTCATTTTTATTTATTCATTATTATGCTACCTTAGGAGTGAGGGTAGACTGCCTCAACCCCAGACTGTGCCCATGGGGATTATTCTGCCCCGGTGACTTGGGTCAGTTTTTATCTAGCCAAATAACTCAGTCTCTATTCTTGTCACCCCCCTGCTCCACTCTGTCCCTCTCGTCTCTCCGGGTGAGAAATGAGTTGAGGAAGATGAAGGTGAAGAAGGCTACGGGTCCAGATGGGATCAGCTCCAGGCTTCTCAAGTACAGCGCAGACCAGCTGTGCAGGATTGTGGAATATATCTTCAACCTGAGCCTGAAGTTGGGAAAAGTGCCACTGCTGTGGAAAACCTCCTGCGTGGTACCAGTACCAAAGATCCCTCACCCAGAAGGCTTTAACAGCTACAGACCAGTTGCTCTCATTTCACACCTGATGAAGACCCTGGAGCGGCTGCTCCGCCCTCTGGTGGGTCCTTTTATGGACCCACTCCAGTTTGCATATCAACCTGGCATCGGAGTGGATGACGCCATCATCTTCCTCCTGGACAGATCACTGGAGAAGCCTGGAAGCACTGTGAGGATCATGTTTTTTGATTTCTGCATTGCTTTTAACACTATACAGCCTGCACTTTTGGGGGACAAGCTGGGGCTAGCAGTGGTGAACGACACCTCACATCCTGGATCCTCGATTACCTCACTAACCGACCACAGTATGTGAGGACTCAGGACTACGTGTCGGACACAATAATCTGCAGTACAGGGGCTCCACAGGGAACAGTACTGGCCCTTTTCCTGTTCAACCTGTACACCCCAGACTTCTACCACCAATCCCCTCACTGCCATCTACAAAAGTTGACGACTGACAGACTTTATGGACTGGTGCCAGCAGAACCACCTCCAGCTCAACGCCGGGAAGACCAAAGAGCTGGTGGTGGATTTCCGCAGGCACAGACAACCCTGCACACAGGTGAACTTCCAGGGAACGAACATTGAGATGGTGACATCTTACAAGGACCTGGAGGTTACCTGAACAATAAACTGGACTGGACTGATCACACCGCAGCTACATACAAGAAAGGTCAGAGCAGACTGTATCTGCTGAGGAAGCTCAGGTCCTTTGGAGTGCAGGGTTGACCTCTTTCTATGACTCTGTGGTGGCATCAGCCATTTTCTATCTCGGCAGCAGACAGGAGGGAACTTATCAAAAAGGCCAGCTCCATCCTGGGATGCCCTCTTGACACAGTGCAGGTGGTGGGAGAGAGTAGGATGATGGACAAGAAGTCATCGCTGCTGGTGCAGGAGTCCCACCCCCTGCAGGTCACTATCACAGCACTGGGCAGCTCCTTCAGCAACAGAATGATACACCCTAAGTGTGTGAAGGAGGGGTATCGAAGGTCCTGCCTTCCTGCTGCTGTCAGACTGTACAACCAGCACTGCTCCCTGTAGACCTCACCCTGTACCGTGCACTGTGCAATATGTCTGTTCAAAACTCGTTTCTGTTTTTGCAACTTATCTGGTCAATTTCCTTAACACCCATATTTATTATTTCTATTTAAAATCTGTTTAACAGCAAATTTAAAAATGTGCTGTTAATTTTGCACTATATCATGTAAATATGTATATATGTCTATTGTATTCTATTTTTTCCTTTTTAATTATATTGTTTATTTATACTATTGGTTTTTGCTCTGTAATATTCCGTCACTGCTGGGACAAACAAATTTCCCCGTCTGCGAGACATCAAAGGATTTCTGATTCTGATTCTGATGCACAACTGTAACTTTTGTGTCTGATGTGGTTGAGTTCTGCACTGGTGTAGGTGGATGACCTGGTGAGTTGACAAGTGCATCTGTAGGATCTCCAAAAGACAATTCTGCCGACGCTGGTGGTGTCTGTAGGAGTTTATCCACGTGCGTTCTCCAAACATTATCAGCAGTTTGAATTGTATATTAGACTGTTTGTGCAATAACAGTCACAGGAACCCATGTAGGCTTGCCTCTGTAGCTCCTGGCCAGCACAGATTCCCCTGGAGGCAAAACCTTGGTTCCTTGCCTGATGTTCTCTGTACCTAATGTGGTTCTCTTGTTGCTTTTGCACAGTGTCCTTCACTACTGAGGGTTTTAAGAGATCATAGGTGGTGAGCAGATCTCTCTTAAACATCAGGCTGGTGGGAGATATCTTTGTGGTTGCATGTGGACTGTTGCGGTAGTTTAGCAGAAATTTGTGATGCAGTGTTCCTTGTCCTTGTGATGCTTCCAATGCATCAGTGCTATTCGTTGCAGGATGGTATGGAGCTGATCTAATGTGTTGCACTCCATTAGCTTGCAGAAAATAATCCATTTGACCTCATGATAGCCACTTGGGGCCATTTACTGTATGCATCAACAGTGACAAGAAACATGCTGTTCTCAAATGGACCTGCAAAGTCAATGTGCACACGATGCCATGGCTCCTGTGGGAACTCCCAGGGGTGAAGGGGAGCTAGTGGTGGGTGGTTCTTACCTTGTGACAAGATGAACAGCTTTTAGCTATCTCCTTAATCTGTTTGTCCATATTTGGCCACCAAAAACATTGATCAAGTCCATGACTGCAGATAACACAGAGTCGTTTCCGGTCCCCTTTTTCACCTGCTCAGCTGAAACAGGCGCTTTTGCTACATCTGTGAAGTATAAAATGTCCACAGTGTTTGACGTAACAGGAAGCGACAGTATAGATAAACCATCTGCATTTCAATGAGAGTCTGACTTGCTATACTTGATGTCATATGAGTGTCCTGACACAGCAACGCCCACCTCTGCAGTCGGGATGCAGCAACAGATGGTATTCCTGTATATAGTCCAAGGATGGTCGTGAGAGGTTGGCGGTCTGTTAAGAGTGTAAACTTCCTTCCATACAAGTACTGGTGAAATTTTCTTACCCCGAACACGATGCTCAGAGCCTCTCGTTCTAGCTAAGCATTATTGGCCTCTGCCTTGTTCAATGTTCTTGATGCAATGATCACCGCCCCTACACCACTAGGAGAGGCATCGCAGGCAAGCCGAATTGGGAGCGATGGGTTGAAGTGGGTTAGAACCTCTGATGCGGTCGCATACTTAGCCGTTTGAATAACCTCCGGACAGCTTGTCGTCCACTTCCATGCTTCCTCTTTGCGTAGCAGGTTATGCAGCGGTTCCAGAAGTGATGCCAATTTGGGTATGAAATGTCCGTAATAGTTCAACAATCCCAAGAAAAACTTAAGCTAACTGACATTTTGCGGTGTCCACAATGACTGTGATTTTTGCAGTATGTAGTACTTTAGCATCAAACACATGTGTGGCGATACCAGTTGAACTGTGAGTGGCAGATCTAGAGAATCGATGTAACACCAACAACGCCACCTGAGGACTTGCACCTAAAGAGTATACTCCTTTAACTTTAATTTCTCTGAGGGTTTCCCAAAAACAACCCATACACAGGTTCGTACACAAATGAATACAGGCACGGTGTAAGATAATTTAACCAACTTTATTACTCACAATAAAACAATTTCGTTTATCAAGTTATGTCTCTAAAACAAACATTTATATAGTTCTTTTCTTTAATCTCTAACACATGTGATGTTCCACCTACACCAATACAGTGGTTCAGTTAGGAAGAGAAAGGCAGACTACCACAGCTAGCTCTGGCAGAAGTCACTGCACTCAAATAATCCCAAAAAGAAACAAAACAAAATATTTATTTACAAATCAACTGCAAACTCAAAACGAAAGAAGAGAAACCATACAACAGGGATAAATTTGTCAGGTCCTCCACTATAACTGCTGCAGTAAGCCCTCCCACCCCCACTAACGTCTCATGGTCTTATTGGGGACGGACCACACTTGAACTCTACTACACTTTTTAAAAGAGCGTCTATATGACGATAACAGAGCAACTGTTTACTGTAGGCTAACTAACAAGGCAAGGCAAAAAGAAAGAAAAGAGGTTAGAGGCAAGGCAGGGCAAACAGCAGCCTAATGCCAGACAAGCTTTAAAAAGAAACAAAGTCAACTATTAGTGACAACACCTCACCACACTAGCAGACACAATAGCATTTAGCTTATAGCACTGGTTACTTGTGTCCTGCACACATCAGTGCTTGTAGCTGGCGGCAGCAGCAGCTAACCGGATGGGGACACACAAACACACCATCTCGGCCCAACGCGCCAACCTACAACAGAGCAGTGTTGGGTATAGTTACTTTGGAAAGTAGTTAATTAGGTTACAACGTTACCATCAAATAAAAGTAATCAATTACGTTACAGCGTTACCTATGAATAAAAGTAACGCGTTAGAGTAGTCATGCATTACCAAAAATTAAAAGCCATTTGCAGCGCCTTGCACATGCTGCAACTTAACTGACACACACACACAGCCTCCTTTAAATGCACCGAGAAGTCGTGACAATGATGAATAACGTCAGTCATCCAACCAAATTTACTCTGCAGGATAACAATAACAGGAAAGACAGTCAGCAATATGCCACATAGCGTTTTATTATTATTATTATTATTTTTTTGCGGTCGACAGAAGATTTTCACCAACGCAGAGTGTCCATTTTACCGTTATGTTGTTCTTGTCCTTTTCGCTGGTGAATTGAAAATAATGTGCATACTTCCACGATGCAAAAGCTGTCCTCTCTGCCACCTTGCCGGGGGTTCGAAAACACTCACACATACACACACACACACACACACACACACACACACACACAGGTAACGTAGGTCAGCAGCAGGGCACAGACGCATCACAGCGCTACGCCTCCGCTGACACATCCGCAGGTGGCACAGTACTGTCTGACAAAAAGCAGGCTGCAGTCGGGATTTTCCTTTCCTTATCCGGAGAAATTCTTAAAATAACGGATTACTTTTTGAAAAAAATAACGAAGTTACTGATAGCTTGATGCACGAAACTAACACGTTATGTTACACGAAAAAAGTAATTAGAATACTCTAACGCGTTACTTTGTAATGCGTTACCCACAACACTGCAACAGAGGACCATCAGCACAGCATCTTATTACTTCTTCACGTCACGAGACTGTGCTACGGTATATGAACCGCCCCGCATTAGTGGCCGAGGACGCAGCTGCACTACAGGTGCCAGTAAGGGGCATGTCACCCACCTGCCGCGATCGCTATACCTGCTGCAAAATAAACAGACTGAGAGACACCAGAGAACTGAAATGCATAGACCAGGGGTCGGCAACCCGCGGCTCTAGAGCCGCATGCGGCTCTTTAGCGCCCCCCTAGTGGCTCCCTGGAGCCTCTTCATCAAAAAAATGTATGAAAATGGATGGGGGGATATATTTTTTGTTTTAATATGGTTTCTGTAGGAGGACAAACATTCTTAATGTTTTCCAATGCTGTAAAAATGTGCATAATAAATATTTAATTTCAACATTTCTGTCAACAAAGATTTGCGTCATAGCCTGCGACACACGTTTCAGCGCGACGCTGTGCCAAACAAACTGGCGGGTATGTCAAGGGCCATGGATCCCAAAGGGAAAAAGAGAAAGATAGCTGATGAGAACAGAGGATTCAAGGAAGAATGGACCGAATCATTTGCTTTCATTGCCAATGCGGAAGGATTGCCTGCATGTTTGCTTTGTAATGAGAAGTTGTCGAACAACAAAAAGAGTAATTTGGAAAGACATTTCCAGGGAAGGCATGCTAAATTTGCAGCCTACTACCCAGTTGGGAGTGAGAGAAAATGTGCGATTGCAGTACTTCTGGAGAAATTAGAGGAGCGCAAAGGTAGATTCAAGAAGTGGATTGCATCTCCAAACTCCACTACTGCTGCAAGTTTTGTTGCAACCCGAGAGATAATAAAGCGTGGAAAACCGTTCACGGATGGTGATTACATGAAGGATTCATTCATCAAAATATCAGAGCACCTATTTTCAGACTTCAAAAACAAAACTGAGATCATCCAGAAAATTAAAGACATGCCTCTCTCTGCAAAGACGGTGCATTAAAATGGCAGGCGACATCACCAATCGGCAAATCATGGACATTAATTCAGCTCCAGCGTACTCAATTGCCTGTGATGAGTCGTGTGATCTGATCTATATCAAAACAGACAGCGCTGTTATGCAGGTATGTGAACTCTGATGGGCCGCAAGAAGAAATGATCGAATTCTTTACTGTATTTCTATAATTTCATCATTGCAACAAAACATAATACATTAATATTGTAATGGAAGTTAAACTTAAAGCACCAAATATCGTACAGCAGTGTAGTCACGTGATGTGTCATTCTCTCCAGGATGCGCTGCAGGGAAAATAAACATTTAATCATGAATGCTCATTATGTATTTGTAGCCTACTTAGTCATTTTGATAGTAGGCTAATATAGCTAATATACACTTACAGCCTGTGTTGGCTTCATATAAGGCTTATATAAGGCTTTTAATTTTTTGCGGCTCCAGACAGATTTGTTTTTTGTTTTTTTGGTCCAATTTGGCTCTTTGAACATTTCGGGTTGCCGACCCCTGGCATAGACAATATAAACTACCATTGGGTTACACATGACTTGAGTATTCCACAGATGACTGGAAAAACTCACATTCTCAGCCTATATTCCTTCAGTCTCTGAAGAGTTGCATCCAAATTGTGCAGATGGTCTTCGTCATCAGCTCCGTTGTACAGGATATCATCCAGGTAGCACTGCACTCCTGGTAACCCACTTCGGATTTGATCCATAGCTCGCTGGAATAGTGCTGGAGCTGATGCCAAAAGGCAGTCCGCAGTATCTTTATGTGTGTTGATAGTCAGCATTTCACATGACTGCATAGTTACCTCTTTCATCCCTTTCATGGGCACTCGATGTCCAGTATACCCTTTAAAGACTGTGTCTGAGGGTTGGAGTGGAAGATGCTTCAGGAGGTTTCTGTAAATGTTGCATGACACTATCAATCAATCAATCAACCAATCTTTATTTGTATGGCACTTTTCATACAGAAAGTAGCACAAAGTGAGATTAAAAGAGATTAAAAGATAAAAAGAGATTAAAAACAACAAAGAAAATCAAGAAAAGACAAGAACTGCAAGCAGTTATGAACGTGGGCCAAGCCCCCTAGTGCGACTCGGACCCCGCGCACCGCAGAGCCCACGGAAGTTTGCCCCAAAGGATGACAGGCTCGGGGCAAAAGTGAGGACACAGGCCAACGTCTGAGCCGTGGTATTCGCTGTAATGGTATCAACCAAACTTCGTAAAAATCGGTGTAGCCGTTCAAGAGATATATACTTCCCATATTTTTAGCACCCGCTAGTAGGCAAGATTCGCCAAATTCGGCTTCCGCCTCCCAGTCTCAAGGCAACCAAGGATCTCAAATTTGGTGTTAATAGCATTTAGTTTGACCGAGATTTGTGCATTTTTTTGACCGAGCAAAATTCTTTTGATAACTTTAAATGAGGTCCAGCTAAAGAGTGTACGTGCCACGTTTCACGCAGATTGGGCAAAATCCCAAGGAGGAGTTCGAAAAATAGGTTTTCTAGTTTTTGCGATTTTGCGAAAAAACTTTCGAGGCGGAAGTGTGCGTGGCCATTGCAAAGTGATCCAGTTCCATTCAGGGAATCTGGGGATGCAAGGTTTTTATATGTGCGAGTTATAGGCAAAAACTCGTTGGCCTAGGTTATAGCGCCCCCTGCAGGCAGATATATTTAGTTTTTTGTGTCTGAGGTACGTGCAGGTGTCTGTACCAACCCTCCAATTGCAGTGCCCTCCCTTGCACGGTTTAGCCTGCAGCACCACTTTTAGCGGGAGAAAAAAAATCCACAATTACAATAGGGTTCCTAGCACCACTGGTCCTAGGAAATGCGTCTGCTTGCATACGCGTTCCCTCTGCCCCCCGGACTTGGCCCCCTAAAAATCAAAAGAACCCAACCCTCCCACCCTCACAGATATGCACAGAGAGATACCCAAATACATACACACTCATATACACACTTCCAAACTGGAGGTGCACCGATCAAGATTTTTGGGGCAGATCACCGAAAGCAGTATCTGCCGATCCCGATATTGCCGATCACCAATCACAGCGTCAAATCCATAAATTCCTCTATATTGTTGTCTTGTGTAACTTTCATATATTTGACTAATGATTCTTCTTACACAACATTGACATTGTATTATTAATTATAAAAATTAGGAGATGAAGAAGTATCATGAAGTGACCACCGTTTTATTGCAGGCTGAGGCAATGTGCAATATTTCACACTCTAGAGACTCTCTTAGAGACAACTTGGACTCAGCTTACATAGAGTAACTGTAGCTTACTAGTGGGAATGCATGCAGTCAGAGTGGGAATCGTCATATTAGGGGCAAGTCCATTTGGCCTTCACTATACATGGATTATGTATTAAAACATTTTTTTAATACCAATATCAAGTTAATGTTACATTAGAAAGTAGTTTTTGTAGGGTTAGGGTGAGGTGATTTTTGTGACACTACACTGAATATTAGTGTTATTGAATTATTCTCCCAATAGAAATTCCCTAAAATTATGGCAAAGCAAATTTTTTCCAGACAAAAAATTGTAGAATAACCAGCAGGAGACCACTGATGTGTAGAGTGATTTTGGTGACACTACACTCTGAATAATAGTGAAGTTATTGATTATTTTTTGTAGTTTCTCTTTTCGGTGTTGCACTTTGTAGACGCTCCCTGCGCCCTCGTCTCACAGATGGCTGACCGTACAGACCCGGAGGACTGCTGGTTTTGATGAAAATATGGTTGTAGCTCGTTGTCTTCCTTTGTGCGTTTGTGTTTTAACAAGGTTTCACTTATGAGTTATTGATCCGGAAAGTTCGAATCTGTGAATACATTTCCAACTTTACCGGACTAAATCCTATCACATAAGTCAGTTACGTATCATGTCAAAACCGGCTGAGCTCGCTTGCGCACCTGTGCTGTAAGTTTCGTTCTTCTGTTTTTTGAGATGCTGCTGCTGTCTGAGAGGCTTTCACGTGAGATCATCGTGATGATGAGGCTCCACCTGCGCGAACCGCGGACTCACTGAAGAGTGACTACTGTGCACTCGGGTGGCTGTAATTCAAGGCAAGCTCTCTATGCTGACCGGGCCAGGGGCACAGAGGCCACTGTTGGCCGTACGATGAGTTTTTTTTTCAAAAGTGTGGGTTGCCGTGTGAAATTCTCACCCTGCATGCAGTCAATGCACTCTATATTGAAACGTCATCTGATCGGCCTGCTCTGATCTATTATGAGAACACTGATCAAAACCGATAGGGGCATTATCGGCCGATTGCGATCAGTTGCCGATCGATCTGTGCATCTCTATCCCAAACATACCCACCCACACACACACACACACACAGACCCACGCACTCACACCCACACATACACTAGCTGTCACTAAAGGAGACATGGCCAGGCACCGAGACCTGAGGCGAGGAAGAAGCAACCTTTGGGGGCCAGCCACCCTGAGAGAGATCCATGGGACAGCACCCCCAGCGGTAGACCAGAAACAACTCCCAGTCTGGCAAGCCCCCATGAGGAAACACTGGAGCGAAAAACAGACAGACTAAAACAGTAAAATAAGGTGAAAAGCATAGAGGCTTAAAACGTGAATGACTAAAACAGTAAAATAGGATAAAAGATACAAATGCTACAACTAACACAGCATAAAAGGAATTAAAACGAATTAAAGAAATCAATTAAAAGCCTGATTGAAAAGGTGGGTCTTGAGCCTCGTTTTAAAAACCTCAACAGTCTCAAAATACGAAAACTTCGAAAATAACAATAAACCAAGCAAATATCTAGCTAGCCAGCTACAACGTAAAAAAGAGAAAGCAATAATCTCAACTATAAAAAACCCAGCAGGTGAAACTACCCAAAACCCACTAGAAATAAATAACATTTTTAAAACTTTTTATACTAACTTATACTCCTCAAACACAGACCCCAACCCATCAGAGATACAGTCATTCTTTAATAACCTGGACTTACCCAAATTACCCCAACAAGATGCAGAAGCACTTGACAAGCCATTAACTTCAGACGAACTTCACAAAGCCCTACTTCAGATGCCCAACAATAAATCGCCCGGACCTGACGGCTTTCCCCCCGAATTTTACAAACACTTTTGGCATATATTATCCCCGCTTTTTCACAGACTAACATTAGAAATTCAAAAAACATCACAAATTCCCCCACATATGAACACATCTGTAATATCAGTTCTACTCAAACCCAACAAAAACCCAACACAACCTTCCAGCTACCGCCCATTATCACTTATAAACACAGACTTAAAAATTATCACCAAAACTCTAGCTATCAGGTTAGAAACAATTATTTCCACCCTTATACACCCCGACCAGACAGGATTTATCAAAAAAAGACATGGCTCCGACAATCTACGCAGACTATTCAACATCATCAATCTTGCACAACAAACTCAAACCAAAACCAAATCGTTTCACTAGACGCAGAAAAAGCATTCGATCAAGTAAACTGGACATTTTTATTACATACATTACATAGCTTTGGTTTTGGGGAGTCGTTCATCCATTGGATCAAAACACTATACACCTCACCCAAAGCTACTGTCACCACAAACGGGGTCACATCACACAGCTTCACACTCCACCGGGGCACCAGACAAGGATGCCCACTCTCTCCATTTTTATTCGCTATCTTCATAGAACCACTTGCTGCCGCTATACGTCAAAACAATATAATCAAAGGAGTTGACACCACAAACCACCACCACAAAATAAGCCTTTATGCAGATGATGTCTTACTGTACTTACAGGAGCCATTAGCATCACTAACAGAAACTTTCAATCTTATTAACATATTTTCAAAAATCTCCAACTACACAATAAACTGGAACAAATCCACTATACTACCACTATCAGAAGATGCTTGGGATTCTGCAGGACCAAACTTACCACTTCCTCTTCACACTGGGAATATTAGCTATCTAGGCATTGACATTTCCCCCAGGCTGTCGGAGTTGTTTCATCTCAACTACAATCCATTATTAAAAACAATAGAAGATGATCTCCAGCGCTGGATGAATCTACCACTATCTCTATTAGGACGAATAGCCACAGTCAAAATGAAAATCCTCCCCCGCATCAATTACTTCTTCTCAATGCTACCCATCATACCGACAGACAAATGGTTCAAATCTATCGACTCTATCACCACACATTTCTACTGGAAAAATAAAAAAGCAAAAATTAAACTATCCACTTTACAAAAAAACAAATCCCAAGGTGGACTAGATGCACCAAACTTCTACTTTTACTACCTCGCAAATCAAACACAATATATAGCAAAATGGATCCACCAAACCAATTACAATACCTCATGGTCAGACCTAGAACAGCACGTTTGCCAAAACATAGCACTCTCAGATCTACCATTTCTAAATACCACCATCAAACGACACCCCTGCTTCAAAAACACAGTAATCTCCACAACTCTGACAGCCTGGTGGAAAGTCATCAAGATCTTCAAATCCACTACAGCACCTTGTAAGTACACACCAATATGGCACAACCCTGATTTTCAACTCCGCAACAACCCTCTTTACTATCACACATGGGCACTAAAAGGTATCACACATCTCTGCCACCTTTTCAACAACAATCGGCTTATAGATTTCAAGGACCTCATAGAGAACTACGGGATTGACAGACATCAATTTTTAAATTACTCACAACTCAAATCCATACTCAAATCCAAAATTAATATAA
>CAEMYA010000400.1:405106-443604 GCA_903131615.1 Diplodus sargus | reverse complement strand
GCATGATATATTACATTACAAATTTGCCCTATATTACATTATCATACCTCACACTATCTCTGCAGACTATGTTAGGTTATAATATACCGCATTTCTTATATATTTCTCATATTACATTATACTGTCTTATCTTATCTTAAATTACTTAATTACATTATATAAAGTAAAATTATATGACACTGTACTATGTCAATATATCTCATATCATGTTGCATACTACTACTACTTACTGAACTTATTTATCCTTTTTTTTTCGTTCCTTCAATGTTACTTTCCTCCTCCTTCTCTTTTCTTATTTTTCTTATTTATACTCTGTTAACTTATTTATTTTTATTGTATCCTCTATCTATACCTACATATGTAGGCTATGCTATCTGCATCTCAGCCACTTACACACACACACACACACACACACACACACACACACCTAAAATACCTCTATACATATCACCATAACTTTATGTTGTTTTTCTTGTTATCTGTACTGTATGTCCACTATCTGTTTTTGTTGATCCTCGTGGTGTGATGTACTTGTCCCCAGTGTCACCTTGTCTTTCACCTAATTTCACCAATAAAAGGAAAAAAAAAAAAAAACAGTCTCCGTGACCCTGAGGTTCTCCAGCAGGCTGTTCCACAGTTGGGGGCCATAATCACTGAAAGCCGCCTCCCCGTGCTTTATTGAACTAACCTGTGGTATGGTTAAAAGGCCAGAGCCGGAGGACCTCAGGGTCTGCAGGGGCCAGTAGGGTAAAAGCAGTTAAGTAAGAATGCCCAAGACCGTTAAGACACTTTAAAACTAGTAAAAGAATCTTAAAGTCAATCCTGAAATGCACGGGGAGCCAATGCAGCGACTTTAAAACCGGTGTAATGTGCTCCCACCCTCTGGTCCTCGTCAGCACTTGTGCGGCTGAGTTTTGTAGTAATTGTAGATTAGAAATGCTCTTTTTGGGAAGGCCAGAGAACAGGGCATTACAGTAATCTAAAAGACAAGAGATAAAAGCATGCATCAGCACCTCTGTGCTGGCCTGAGAGAGAAACGGGCGGACTCTGGCTATATTCTTAATATGGTAAAAATGTGTCTTTGTTATATTTTTGATGTGTGGAACAAAACTGAGCACAGAGTCAAAAATCACACCCAGATTTTTTACAGATTGTGATGGTTTAAAGTCCTTTAACTTGGTTAAGTTTCTCTTTCTGGCCTTCAGGACCAATGAGTAAAACCTCTGTTTTGTCCTGGTTGAGCTGTAGGAAATTTGCTGCCATCCATGTCTTGATATCTAAAATGCAGTTAAAAAGGACATCAATAGACCCTGTGTCATCAGGAGACACAGCGATGTACAGTTGTGTATCGTCAGCATAACTATGAAAGCTGATGCCATGCTTCCTGATGACGTCCCCAAGTGGAAGCATGTAAAGATTAAAAAGAGTTGGACCTAAAATTGACCCTTGGGGAACCCCACACTTTATCTTGTAGGTTCCTGAGGAACATGTTGTTGGGACCCACAGATGAAGTCATTAATTGTGGATTTCAAAATGGACTCTGAACTGAACTCAGTGTCCCAGAATTCCCCTTTCTTCACACCTAGGTGCAAAATTCAGGTTTGCGCTTCTATTGGTCAGGGTGACAGACCCCCTGCTGATCAGGTAGTCAAAACCCCAGAGCATACATTGTTCTCGCTCTCTGACTCAACGCCCTCTACTCCTTTAACTTTGGATCTTCAAGGGCTCCTCTCCACCTCCCCCCACGGGGCTGCCTGCCCTCAAGATCACTTCTGCTGGGCCCAAGAAGCGGTGGAGAGCTGTAAGCTGCATTGGTAGCAGGCCCAAAGAACTTCTCCTCACTGCAGCGACACAAGGTCCTGCCGATCTGAGGAACACCAAGCAGGTTAGCGCCGAGCTGCTATCCTTACAAAGGAAAGGAGTGACCAGTTTCCTCCTCTGCTGACTTTCATCAAACCAAGAACAGCTTTGTTCAACATTGGAGCCCCAACCTTCTCCTGCAACCACCAGCACCTTCTCTTCAAAGACTGGTAACGTTGAACTGGGCTTAGATAGCAAACCATAGCACGGCTAAGCACAGGACTTTAAACTCTGGTTGATGTAATGTGTTCAATTTATGTGTTGTTCAATGTTTTGGTGTTATCGTGACTTTAAGTCAAGTTATTGGAAGTTTGCTTTCCTAGACCAGTGTTGTTTTTGGCAGCCATTTTAGATTTAGTCTTAGTGTTAGTCTTTTGGACTGAAATGCTTTTTAGTTTTAGTCAAATTTTAGTCATTTCTGTATGTGATAGTTTTAGTCCAGTTCTAGTCGACGAAAACTCAACCGGGTTTTAGTCTAGTTTTAGTCAGGTTAAGTAAAAAAAAATAAAAGGAGTGTAGTCTTCTATCAAATTAATTTAGGTCAATAAAAAGATCTACAATCTCACAATGTGTTGCAATGTGTTGAGCTTGTAGATCTGCTATTTTCACAACTTATGTGTGACACTCTTGTGTGATGAAGGCGGGCATCAGTTCATGAAACAGTTGAAATATGCCGATATGTGCTGGTTGTTACTGTATACCTTGTGGTTTTGTACACTTAAATTGTTCAATAAAGACAAAAATTTGTCTTCAAAATAAGAGCTTTACATTGCACTCTATTTGAGTTTAGAACTGCATTCTTAGCGGGGGGCTTTTAATTTGAAAGTAGCGACCTTTCCTAGCCTGCTGCTACAACAGCAAGCAGACAACGAGAACAGAGACCGCGGAGACGCTGCATCTCCCGGACCTCAGCGGCTGTCTAATTGCTACACAAACATTAAGCAGAAATGTCAGGCAGTTTGAAAGTCTGACAGACCACCCACTAACATTTACGTCCATTCTCGTCTCGTCAACGAAATCTCACACACGTCTCGTCATATTTTAGTCATCAAAGAGCCATGTTTATCTCGTCACCGTCTCGTTATCGTCATGAAAAAAAGGAGCGTCAACGAAATAATTTCGTCATCGTTATTGTTGATGAAAACAACACTGTCCTAGACGACAAATTCGACATTAGTCGAATTATGTTTCACACAGACTCAGGGTCTCTGCATGCAACTAACCATCTTCTATAACCTGGCATTACGTCACACACACACAAACGCACACACACACAGGGACACACACATGTTCCTTGAGCCTAGAGCATATCACACCCACATGTGATATCATTGACCGCCATTGTTTCTTTGTTCTGCCAGGCACACACACACACGCACACACACACACACACACACTTGTATATAGTACATGTACCTCTACACTGTCAAGAACTCCAATATCCTTCAACCATTACTAGCTGTTATGGTAAATTTGGTTGTAGTTATTAAGTTAATTATTAACCAGCGTTATAAACAGTTCAGTACATTTTCATGAGACTGATTTAGTTAAATTGCTATCTTTTCCCTTCTTCAAGGGTGGTGCCCCAAGGTGATCTAATGCAAATTGGATCATATTATTTATCATAATTAATAATTATTCCAAATAATCATTAATTAGTATGGAAAGCCAGATTTAACCTAAATCCCCTTTTGATTGTTGCTAAACACTCCTTAACCGGGCTTTGTGTCTAAAATATTGTTTGAGATTCATTTACTTGATTAAAAACAAGTTTTTCCAAGATTTTACTTAAAAATGGTAAGTTGGATACAGGCCGATAATTATTAAAAATGTTGGGATCTAGATTGCTCTTCTTCAAAACGGGCTTCACCACTGCCGTTTTTAAGGATGTAGGGTGGGTGTATTGTGTCAGTTAGCGTGGGTCACATGATCGCTAGAGTGCAGAGCAGCTAGAAAAACTGGAGAAAAAATTATCTTCAGCTTGATTTAGATCCCACATCTTTTACTTCACATAGACAATATATACATACAAATGTGGTAAATATTGTTGGCTTCCAGGTGATGGTCTTATTTCAGATGTAAGACTTGCAGTTTTGGCTGTTGAAGCCCCAGAGCGACAAGCATTCCAGCAATTCCCCTATAAGCCGCAATGCTAATTTAGAGCCTAAATTTCTAGAGGAGAGCAGACGGTACCTGTTTTGTCTCTCGCTCTGGTGCCCTCATTTTTCAATCTACAGAAATAAAAAAGACATCACAGAGTTCAGCAATGTCCCCTGTTACTCAATATATAAATATTTTGTCGAAAACCGTTACATTTTTCTTTTTAAATGGCAGGAGTTTGGGATGCATTTTCCCATTCATTCTTGTGGGGACATTCTCAACTTTGGCTTGCTACTGCTCCAGCATATGTGCAGCCAGAGAAACTGTTCACCTGTTTAAGCTCTTTCAGCCCTCTTACTTTTCAGCTTTTCTGCCTTTTCAGCTTTTTCAAATATTCATATTTCTGCCTTTTCAGCGTCTTCATACATTCAGCTTTATGTTCAGTTGGAGAAACTGTTCAGCTTTCAAACTGTTTACCTTTTCAAGCTATTCCAGACTTCTTACTTTTCAGCTTCACTGCCTGAACATGCGTACATTCTTTCATCCCAGCGGGAGCAAGCCACCAAATTATAAAAGGAACGACTTCCTCAACGGAAGGTGTTGCATGAACAAGCCCCGACGTCAGCATGTCACAAGAGCAGCACACCCCAACAGCAGCATGCCCCGACACGCGTGGACTGCGAGGGCCCGTTCATCGCTGCTTGCAGCTTTAATTTAAATTGTTTTCAGTAAAAGTGAAGCCGCTGAGTCCAGTGTTGACTAATTTATGGATAAAGCTGTCAACGATAAAATCACATGGTCCGAGTAAAATTTCTGCAGGAGTGCTCTATAAAATCTGGATAAAATTTGCAGCCACTTCAGAAGTTAGGTAGTGTTTCCTCACTGTTCTCACTGGGGCTTAGTTTAAGAATTCTCTCGACAGTGGGTCTAAAGAATTGTCTATGTGTAAATTAAAATCACCGGTTATTAAGATTCTGTTGTAATTGGTATGAGTAATTGATAGTAGCTCTGAGAATCCACTGTTAAAAGAGGAGGAATACCGGGGTGGTCTGTAGACTGTCATACAGAGGATGGGGTATTTAATGATACATAGCTGTTAAAAAAGACTTCATTTGAGAACATGGTGTCCTTAGTAATTGACGCAGTTCCGCCTCCTTTTTGGCCCCCCATGGTAGAAAATAAAAAGTTAAAATTTGGTGCTGAAGCATCAGTGAAAACAACAGGTGCATCAGTGCCAAGCCATGTCTCTGTAAGGAGAATGCTGTCTAAGTTAGTCTAAAATGACATTTATGATCAATTATTTGTTTAAAAGAGAGCGCACGTGCACTCATCATGTCTTTCCAAAGGAATGTTAAAAACACAGTTTGATCTAAAAATAGTCCTGGGTCTAATTTGTCTGTGTGAAATTCCGGTTTTGATTGTGTGAATATTGTCCTGTGCCTTAGGGGCGACTGAACGGGGGGCGTGTATAGTGTAGGAAGGGGAGAGTGAAGGTAAGGGGCAGAGGGTCCGTGTGTGATGATGTATCAATGATGCATATTTGATGCCCTTGAACCTGTGTCTATCTACATTTTTACAGAATGTCCTTTAAATTTTCGTCTGACCCAAAAGCCTTCTGAGCTTTCATCCACATTCATTATCCACACAGTCTTTACTGCAGTCAACACTTCTTCCTCTGAGGAATCGCTCGACCTGTCCTACCATGCTTAACTCTGCGAACATGTCTTTTCTTTTTTTATTTTGCAGTGTCACTTTTATTTGCTGTCTTCGAGCCTTTTCTTTTTGTTTTTGCATGGCCTTGTTACAGTCCATATCTTTGCACCAACAATCATAAGCAAGGTGTCCTAACTTGCCACAGTGGAAACAGGGCCTTGTGCATTTTCTAACCGCTGAATGGTGTTAATTTTGTGTCCAGTAGATGTAGCTAACTATAACTGAGATTGGATGATTAGTTATTATTGCATGAGTAATAATGTTAGATTTACAAGATTACAAGATTACTTTATTTGTCAACATGAATAAAATCAAACTAATAAGATGTAAATAATGTAATTAAATATAATCTAAATATTGTAATCAGAAATGAAAAAATGTGCAAGGGTGTGTGTATATATGTGTGTCAGGCTGAGTCCTGGTGGTTGGAGGAGTGGTCAAGTTGAGCTCTGGTTCAAAGAGACAAAGAGTCCAAGATCAAATCCAAACTAGAAAAGACAGACAATGTGTCTATGACCGTTTATATTTGGACTGACCGAAGCATGCGTGGCTTTTTAGGGGTAACAGCCCACTTCATGTATACTGTATGCTAATAGATAATAGATAGATAAAGCTAATAGATAAAGGAGTGATAATAAACAGTAAATGCTTTGAATTTCTTAGATACAGCTGTGCAGTATTCTTAGAAGACCGAATAGCAGCAGATGACAACAAGAAGAGACATAAGACTGTTATTTTTTAGAGACTTGAGACTTGGACTCGTGATCAAAGACTTGAGACTTGACCAAGTCTCATCCCACAGAGACTTGAGACTTGATGTGGACTTCTGACCACAGACTTGACTTGGACTTGCAAAAAAAGACTTGTGAACAAGACATTTTACATGATTCAGTCAATTAGTATGATTTGTTTCCAAGGACATGACGTAACACTTTTTCTTTTTCTTTAAATCATCCTGTCAACGTGACGTCACTTATCATGGCATCATGCAAAATATTGCTCTAACTCTATGCCTTATGCATATGAGCAAGAAATGCATCAACATCTGTTCATATTTTAACAACATCCATTTTTACACATGCGGAGATGTGAAAGAAAGAAAGAAACTGGATGCATGTGCTGGATAAAATGGAATATCGGGCAATAAACTGTGTGTTTATAGGATTTTTCACAATACGATTAGGGCTTTTATCCATTTACATTAACACTTGAATAATCTGGTAACTCCAAAAATGGGATTATGATGGTTTTTAAGTGTAAAAATACTGTGTCACTTTCATTCATGAGAAAATACGGTGTGTAGTTCCTCTCGAAAACGTGTTTCTTTTAGTCTATTAATATCAATGCAAAGAGTACTCATTACATTGAAAAAATCATTATTTGCGATTAAACAAATTTTGTTGATAATGTATTAGTGACCCCCAAAGCATTCTGATTTTACATTCCCATGGGAGCTCAGACCTTACCATATGGGATCTCAGCTTCCACTGACTCCCATGTAAAACCATGGTGACAGAGATTTTAAAAACAATAACACAGAGATAGTGGAAGCGAGCTAAACGCGGCATTAAATAGACACCCAATGATAGGCTTATAACAGTCTACATCTGCTGAGTCAGACTGGGACTGGCCATGTTCTGACTGGCCCCTGAAATGTCCCTTTTCACTTCAGAACACTTTACCAGCAGAATTTTTAAGTAAAATTACATATGAATACATTCATATACGTATGGTCCTCATATATGTACGTTTTGTGTTCACCTTTTCAAAGACAATTTTGACCCCAGAATGTAGGACATTAAGTGTCTAATACCCTGGTCACCTATAGTTGATCCACCCATCCATCCACCCTGTCAAACAGTTGAGATCCCAACACAGCTGCCATACACCTTGGCAAGTAAAAAGGTCATTATACATAGTGATTAAGAAATATATAAGAAGTTTGCTATTAGTGTATTGTATTAATAATCAGATGTGTAGTGATTGTTGTTATGATTACAATGAAGTTATAATTAAGAGAGAAAAAAGTTGACCATTTAGTCATCGTGCTATCAGAAGCAAAAAAAAGAAAAAAGCAACAGAGGAGACAACACTCCTCTTGGATTATCACATGAGACGGAATATGTGAGAAGCCTATCATCGCAGAATGGAATTCAGGTGATTTGCAGTTGGATCCAAGGTTAACAGAGTGGAGGACTAGCCATTTTCCAACCAACTGCTCGCATCGAGTTGGGACTTTGAGGAAAATAGGTATTCTTGATAATGATTGATAGTAATTGAGATAATATTGAGCTGTTATGCTTTGCCCTTCCAAAAACTTTGTTATAAACCTTCAACTGTAGTTAAGGTAAAGTTGTGGACACTGATATTATATAATAATGTTACCCGGTCTGCATACTTCCATCTACGCAACATCAACCGCCTCCCTCCCTCACACCAGCCTGCACTGCTATCCTCGTAAACACCCTGGTTACATGTCGTCTGGACTACTGCAATTCTCTCCTCCATGGTCTTCCTAGGAAATCACTCGATAAACTCCAACAGACATTCGCACTTCTGACACTGCATCCACTTTTAAATCTCGCCTGAAAACACACTTATTCCGCGTGGCTTCCTCTGTATAAGCCTAATCATATAATCACACTCCTGCCTATTCACCATTCCACTCTATGGCACTATTCTCACCCTGGAAGCTCAACCCTGCCTAACCCGGCCCGGTTGATTTTCTGTATGGTGAGGACTGCAGAGTCTGAACCCTGTACACACTCTTCCCTATTCTTATCTATTGCACTATTCTCACCCCGGAAGCTCAGCCCTGCCTAACCCGGCCCGGTTGACTTCCTGTATGGTGAGGATTGCAGAGTCTGAACTCTGCGCCGAGACGGCACCATGTAATTGCATCCTCTTACTTATTTATTTATTTGCACTAAATTGTCCTGTACTTGTACTGTCTTTTGTTGTACTGTTGTTATGTGCGGTGTCCTTGAGTGCTTTGAAAGGCGCCTTCAAATAAAATGCATTATTATTATTATTATTGTTATTACCGATATTATTATTATGTGTCTTTGGTGGAAGTGAAAACTAAGTTGATAAGTGTGCAAAATATCTTAAAGGTTATTATAGCCAACTAATTTGAACAGGCCATTAGGCTCTACAAAAAACCCCTAAAACCTATCCTAGCACCATACCAATTGCTCAGATCATTTAGAGGAAAACTGCAGTTAACTGTAACTGTAACTGTGGTGACTGTAACCGACTCAAGGGCTATTCAAGTCAGGTGCTAAACAGGACGCAGGGCGAGTCTCTTCCCCACCAGCTTAAGCAGTAAATCCATATGATCAGCACTGTGTAGATATAAGGACCTAACCCTTTAGTAAGAGAGCTGGTCCAGTACCTCCCTAACAGGGTAAACTTGGGATCCAGCAACCCCAGCTGTCTAACTAGGATGACTTTGTAGCTCTTTATATTATGCTTGTCCTTTTCTTCCATCATTATCATCCTCTGTTGCAAACTGCACCTTCATAACTGTGTGTATTTTTCTTTCCTAGATGCTGCAAAATGTGACTCTGACATGAATTCATGTTACTAATGGAAAGCTGATATATTGAATATCAAAACAGTGCAATACAAATTAATCTCCTCTAAGTGTTTTTCAAATGTAAAATTTGAGAAAAATGCATCATGCCCATTTTTGGCCCATCTCAATTTGATTACTAATGTCTTCAGTTACTAAAAGAGTGAGTTACGTCATCACACCTTGTTGTGAACAAGCTCATAGTGGAGACAGAGACGGTAAAAGTTCCTCTTGCTTTTTGTGCAGTGGAGGCTGTTTGTGTCAGCACTGTGTCACCCTAGACTGATGATGGAAGAAGGGGATGTTGTCTTTATTTTGTGTGTGTTCATGGCTGAGTGCTAGCATTAGCAAGGGGTGGATGGGTCCATATTTCTTCTTCTAATCAGTGCTGTCCTGTTGGGAATATCGAGGAGCACTTCAACAGATTAATGTTGCTCTATTGATTCATCCATTTAGCTGTGTTGATAGATGGCATCCTATAAGGTGACCCATTGGCTACAGTATCTTTCTCTCCGTTTACACACTGCTGCACACTGAAACACACTGGAATAATGCTGCTGCACACACAGGTATAGCTCATGAGAAGCAGAGTGTGGTCAGTATGGGATAATCAGCAGCAGGCTGTAAGTAAAACAGTTAGAGTGACCATGAGGTGACGGCTATTAATGGGGGTTGACTGCTCTCTAAGCTCTATACATTGCTTAATTTCATTGCCTATAGAAACACAGAAACATTTTTAAAAGGCTGGATTTGAATTCTTATTCTAGCCAGGAAGTCCTAATTTTGTTGAAGAGTATGTTACTGCGTCAGACCAGCAGGCACTAGCTGCCAGGGGCAACCATGACAAAAGCCTCTCAATCAATCAGATTTTTCCTCTGATGCACTCTATGATCACTGCACAGCACAAAGGCAATGAGTAGAAATGGCAGGGACCTTTAAAACAAAACAAGTCTAGCAAAGATTCTTAGTGTTACCTGGTATCTGTTTATAACCAAATAGGGTGCTAGGCTTCAGGGTCCACTGTATTTGCATGAAACCTTTTTATGCCATCAGAGATGTTGTATGTGCCATGCTGTCATCTCACTGAAAGTCACTGTTAACATGGCCAAAGTGAAAGTGGTTTACCTTGAGCACAGCAGTAGGGTTTAAGAACAGTGTGCAACAGCCAAGTTAACTTTTCAGTTAAAATAAGTACTACCAGTGACAGAAATGATGTCATCAGCACTGGAAAAGAAAGCACAGGTTTGTGATGAATAGCAGCAGACTGTGAGACAATCACTGCACAAGGTATCTTCCAACCATTCAACCTGGTAAGCCAGACAGCCTCAGGGTCCAGCTTGGACATACTCCTGTCTATAATGTCCCGTCACAGGAAAATTAAATAGATTAAATTAGGAGTCAGGTTGGCCAAGCAATGGAAAATCAGGAACTGTTGTGCTCTCATCTTCACAGAGACCTGTCTCCACCACATCCCAGATCAAGCTGTGGCTCTCTGGCAGAGCACAGGACTAAAGCAGGACAAGGAGAGTGTTTTAGTAGATGGACAGTATTTACCAGTTGTAGAACTTTTAATATAAAGATATTGACCACATTACCATCACCATCATGTTGCTGCTGTTTACATATACCTCAAGTTCATAAAATGCACTACTGTAGTTTCTGGGCTGTCTTCATCAAAGGTGTCGCCGTGTAGTTTGATGATAAAAGAATTCTGCGGAGGCAAGGCTGGGTGGAATGATAGAGCAATCTTTATTGAAACAGATCTGAAGTCTGCATCCGAACCACTCCATAGTGTTCTCAAATCCTGGTAAAGTTCTGCCCAATGCTTTGCCCTCTGCTCGATCAGAAATCCTATTGAGCCTTCGATCTTAAGAAAAGTGACCACCACTCTTTCTCTGGTGTGCGGGCCTTTTTAAAGTCTATTGTCCATACCTACCTACTTCTTCTAATTGGTCACTTTGGTGGATTAAAGGTTCATCTATCCGATGGGAGAAAATAAGTATGGGTCGGCCTCACACCCCCTATGAAATAACTCTTATGTGTGCTACTTGACTTTGCTGATGTCAGCTAAAGTGGACGGGATGGTCTCTCTATACTTAGATGGAAACGTATACGTTGAGTCAGCTCTGAACCTCTGGTGTGAGGGCTGACCTCGGTTCAGACCTCTGTTTGTGGGCCCCTTCCTGTAGCTTATCTCTGATGCACAACCCAGAGCTGATTAACGGCTCCTGGACATGTGGACCGTACATTGTCGTATTCACACACTTACCTAAAGGGGAGCATCTGGTCCTGTGCCATCCTGTCCTGTCACTATTGTCTTAGAGCTCAGGATGTGTAAGAGACACACAGACACTACACTACCTTTTAACGTGTATATGTTTATAAATAACTGTATATATTCACTATGTTTGTATGGCATTAAGGAGATACTGACAGAGGACTTAAGCTTCTGCTTTGCTGACATGCTGCTTTTACTATGCAGCCTGTGTAGATAGGGTGAAAAGGGCTGCCCATCCCAAGAACAATCACTATAACGACGTTAAGTTCCACACTGATGAACAATTATTTTCTGTAAACAGTTGCACACTCTCCAGGTGTTTGCAGTTGAGGAAAATGGATATTGATGACCTGATAAACCAGTGTTTTGCACGGAGAAAAAAATTAAACCCAGATGGAAATTGGTTCACCAAATTCTTCAAAATCCAGAGAAATTACCAGAAACCAAAATGACGTTCCAATATTCCCTCTAAAAAAACACATAGGTTCGAACTATTCGAATATCTAAATTTGCGCATCATGTCCATAAAATACGGTACCTCGTATTGTAAGAGTGGCGTAGCACTTTCAAGAGTGGGCGAGCGACAGTGAGGGAGCGTGCGTATGTCCAGACAGTGAATGAATGAGAGAGAAAAGGTGAAGCAAACGGAGTAACAGTAGTAGCGACATGAGTAAATTGTACAGTATATGCCGCAGTTGGTTGTGAATAAATGTGACGGCTCCCCAAAAGACAGCAAAGCTCCCTGGTATTATTTACCGACCAACAAAACACAATAAAGGGGGTTCAACCCGAAGGTTATCATAAACTTCGGCCCTGGAGGAAACCATCTCCCCTGTGCTTCCCGACCACGGTACGGGAGCCGAACAGGAATGGTGTAGCACTTGGTTCCAATTCTTGACAAAACTCTCTTAAGCCCGTGCCATCAACGACACTGGTCGGCCTCATGTCCTTGCATATGAACGAAGCATGTTTCTTCGTGCACGACATCCAGACAGCATGGCATGCACATTTTCGAGATGTGCCCTCATGTTGCTAGTGGTGGAATGGTAAGCTAACTGTAGCTTACACAGCTTGCATACAACTTCATCTCCAGGCTCCGCATTTTTGCTGGGGTTTTTGACGCGTCTCACTTTCAGCAGTGAGTGACGCTGTGCAGCTGCGACTCCTATGACCTGTCCCCGACCCGTCATGTCGTGCGCCCACTCGCAAACCAGCCGCTGATGTGTTTTTTCCACAGTCGAATATTAATTTTCACAATCGAATCTCCGTTTTTTTAAATATTCGAATATATATTTTAATTTTGGATTATTTGTTGACAGCCCTAGAGGGCAGTGGGGTTGAGAGGCGAGCTGCCTGAATCTGACCACACCAAGACCCCAAGACCAAGAGAGAGATTTACTGACACTGTCGCGGAATGACAGTGTCCTAAAGACTGAAAGCATCCAGAGCCCAGTGAAAGAAAAGAAGGAAAGAAGAGGAAGAAACACGTGAAGAAGAGAGAGGTACAGTAACATCAATGTGATGAAGTGAATGAAATGAATAGTTTATTGCATCGTAGTTACAGTTGTTGGAGCAGAGTGTTAGCTTGCTAGCTTACTTCGGACGATAGCAGCATTGTTTAATAATCAATAAATAGTTTGAGTGGACATAAGTTATTTTTACTCCACCTTAAGTTCATCAGGGACATTTTGAAAGTTAACGTTAGGCCTGTTCAGGTGTTATTTTACCTGTTGGCTGTGTTTTCCTGCTTGTATGTCAGTTAAAATACTATTAGCTGTCCATCCCCTTTATAAGTAATAGAGTCGTTGTAAGCCCTTGGTTTATTGTGTCACAGTTTACCCAAGTTCGCTTCTGGACGGAGGGTGCTGTTCCCTGCGGTGCTGGTGGCAGTGTGGACGGTGGTGTGGCTGTTCCCTCTGTGCTGACTTACGGGCGCTCCATTTATTCTTATATCGTTGCTTTGTTTGTTTTCATATGTTTATTACACTTTGTCAAGTGTCCTTGTGTACCCTGAAAGGCGCTATATAAATTAAATCCATTATGTTTATTAAAATTTGCATCAGTATTAAAGTGCAGTTAAAGTGTATTACTGTTAATACTCCAAACCTTAGCTTTCCCATATCATTCATAGGCGATATATATATATATATATAATAGCGTGCGGCAGCAATAAGGTGTAGGCAGAGATAATGTTGACAAGCTCCAGGTCCAATATATACACTGCACTTTAATGCTTTTTTAACTCTGGTTAGACTGAATTGCTTTGCAATGACACTAAAGTTGAATAAATCTCATCGTATTTTCATTATTAGTCTATATTAGTCTTATGTGTAGCACACACCAACCGTCTGTTTTTATATTAAAATGTAACATCCACTGGTCACATGTACTTCTCTTCTCTCTTCAGATGCACTTTTAACATATTTCAGCTCCAGCCCAGTGACACAGCATCAGGTGCTCCTGTCCCTCTACCTCAGCACAGCAGACTGAGACAGCATCAGGACTAAAGGCACCAACAGCTGACTGGACATCTCTTCAAACTGACTATGTAAGATGAGAGTTAGTTCACAGATGACTATTTCAAATAAGAAGTAGTTACACATTTCCCAAAAACAAAGATGGGAGAGTGTCAACACGACTTTTGTAACAGAGTCTTAGTCAATGGGGAAAAAATCTAAAGAAGCTGGCTGATGTACTTAATCAAGAATGATAGCTTGCACTGTTTCTGCTGATGTTTTTGACTGGAAAGAAATAAAATCTTGAATTTATACATGCAGTTTCTGTGTGAGTGTCTGAAAATTGATTGTGAAATTGACTGCGATGCAAGAGGGCGCCAGTTAAAATCTTGCCTAGGGCACCAAATTGCTCAGGCCAGCACTGCCCTTAACACTTGGTAACTCCTTAAAACTAGGATAGGAAAGAGTCTGGAAACCAGCAAAAGAAAGCAGCATTTTGAAAGATTGACATTTTAGCTTTAACAATACATTCCCCTAGCCCAGGCCTATTCACACATGTGGCCCAGAACCAACCCCCCAGTGGCCCAGCCTGTGGTCCAGTGCGCCTGATTTGAATTGAAGAGATGCAGGGGGCAAATTTCGTTTGCAGTGTTTCAGACCATAAATGCAACACTCCGTGTAGCCTAGCAACAGTCTGCTCACAATGCAGTGTGTTGTTTTGATGCATGGCTAGCACTGCTGTCAGAAGTAGTTCCAAGATAGCCAGTCCAAACCATGTCCTTTTCAACTCGTAAATTCACAATGAAAACTGCCGATTTAACTCTGTCTGGACTGACAAATACGTGTTCGTATTACAATCGAGTTCAAACGCCAAACCCATGTGTTTAATTTGTCAATAGTGCGTTGGGGTACTCAAAGATTACAATGTCCGAAGGGACCACATCGAGAAACACCCGACTTTCAGGACAAACTTCCCAGAGGGATCTCAGGAGAGAGCGGTGAAAGTGCAGAGTTTGACTGCATCTTACAACAGGAGCTGTACTACGATGGTGCGGACATGCACATCTCATGAGAGAGCTACAGCTGCTTCCCTCCGTGTTTTGTGGATTTTGGCGAAGAAGAAAAGGCCAATTACTGACTCTGAAACTGTGAAAGATTGTATGCTAGCCGACGTGGATGAAGTGTTAAATGACAAAATGAAAACAAGTGTGACATCTGCTATTAAAAATGTACCCCTGTCAGACACGTCAAACATTTGCAGGGTTGAAATTCTAGCTACAGATGTATTTGAAATGAAAGAAAAGAAGAAAGCTGATGTCATGTCTATAGCAGTAGATGAGTCCACGAACTGAACTGATACTGCACAACTGTGCGTATACGTCTGTTTTTTTTATGGCAGTTGCTTCCGAGAGGAACTGCTTGGCCTACTGCCGTTAGAAGGACACACAACTGGCAAGGTAGTCTTTGAGAAGATTTCTACTTTTTTCAATGACAATGGCCTGGATATGGAGCATGCGTCCATGCTTGTGACAGATGGGGCTCCATCTATGGCAGGTAAAATAAATGGATTGGCAGCACATTGGTCGACTGTTGCACCCCAGATAACATCGCTACACTGCATCGTTCATCAGATGGTGTTGTATGCAAAACTTAGCGGGGAGCACAAAACTACAATGGACAATGTGATGGCTACAATTAATTTTATTCGTTTCACATCAAGCCTCCAACATCGCCTATTCCGCAAGCTGCTGTCAGAAATGTCTGCTGAGCACCCCGACCTGCTTTTGCATAATGACATCAGGTGGCTGTCCAGAGGTAAAGCACTGGAGCGCTTCTGTGATCTCAGAGAGGAGATTACAACTTTCCTCCACAGCAGCAAGCACAAAAAGGCGGGTGCACACTTGAAACACATACTGGATGACAACTTCATGGCCGATGTCTGCTTTCAGTGTGACATATTCAAACACCTGAATGACTTAAATGTGGGATCACGGGGAAGTGACAAAAATGTCACTGATCTTGTGGAACAGATTTACGCATTCCAAGTCAAACTGGACCTTTACGCGACAGACTTGAGCACCGGCAGAATGCTGCATCTTCCGACGCTACATGAAAGCATCTCATCCCCGGTACACATCACGGATGTGATGGCAGATTTCATTGTGAGGTTGCAGGAGAATTTTGTCAGTTGATTGGATGGATTTGCCCTGGCCACAACAGTAATGGGCTTTGCTAGGGACCCTTTCACTTTTGCAAAGGTGGTGGTCCCCTCCATAGACGAGGGGAAATTCATACTGGAACTTGTGGACTTGCAATCATCCCTATGTCACAAGAGCTTTGAACTGTGAAGTTTTAGAGTGATGTCAACAGGCACCAGTTCCCCAACGTTAAAAAAAGTAGCCATCCACGTGCTCAGTATTTTTAGATCAACATAGACATGTGAATCATGCTTTTCACACATGAACTCAATGAAAAGCAGCACCTGCTGTTACCTGGCTGACAGCACTCTTCAACAATGTCTTTGAATTGCACTGACATCTTATGAGCCAAGGATTACTGCTCTTGTTCAGAAAAAGAGTTTCCTAATCAAACATGTGGTGATTTAAAACAAACTGCAGTAGTAGATGTGTGATGAAGTTTCATTAATATCTTTTTTTTTATGCACTTTTGATATGCCTTGGTAAGATGAGACAAAAATGATTATTTGCAGAATTTTATTGTATTTCTTTCATTCTGTTTATTTAATTTTTTTTTTAAGTGAAAAAAGATTTCTACTATTACAGGTTCTGTTCAATTACAGCTCTGTTATTGTGTTTTTATGCACTCTTTGATACACTTTGTCATGTTACCTAATTTAAAAGGGAGACTATGAATAAAAAAACAACATTTTTCATGACATTAAACTGTATTGGTATGAAATGTGTCAATACCAGCTGCGTACTGGGCACCTAACATGTCTGGCCTGGCTACATTTTGTGATTTTAAAATTTGGCCCAATTGAATTTGTAATCCTGCCCTAGCCCTTCTGAAGACTCCGTCATGTGCAAAAACTGCAAGGGACAGAGTGCATGCAGGTAGTCAGGTACGTAGCAATCATAGGTGTAGTGCTGCTGAAGCAAAGTGAAGTGAGGAAATAAAATGTTCACAGTTTGCATTATCTAGTTCAGTCTTAAAATGTTAAGTGAAGAATTGCTAAAACTACTTAATTGTATGGCATGTTTTGAACAAAGGTTGGCATCTTCTCATCAGCAAAGCTAAACAGCTCTGCATGCACAACGTGTTACGTTATGCTACATACATGTAACAAGCCAGGCACGAACAGTATCGTCCCATGGACCTACACACTCAGAACAAGTGACGAGAGTTACAGCAAAGGGACTGAAGCAGTAACTGTGTTTAGGACCTGTGCCAGCCAACTATTAACCTATAATATTGATTCAGGATGACATGCACAGGCTTTGTGCACACAGCCAGTTCGGAGCTTCTGCTCTGATATTTTCAGGGGCAAAAAAATTCACAGTGGGAAAAAAAATCACGACAAAAGTAAAAGTGAACAGCACCCACTGCAGTGTCCCCTGGCAGGCTCTGCACGAGGTTCATGGTGATAAATATCCAGGCCTATTTTTAGCAGTTAAGGAAAAAGATAAAACCTAAGCTCAATGAAAAAATATTTCCATGTTAATCATAATTATGACAGAATCATGAAGTTAAAGGTAGAAATTATGAGATAAAAAAGTCTAAATTATGAGCTAAAAGTGATTATTATGGAATAGAAAGTGAAAATCATAAGATTAAAAGACATGATTATGAGATTAGTAAAAATCTAAATTGAGATACAAAAGTCATAATGATGAGATTAAATGCCACCATTAAACTGCTAATTTTGACATTATTTCATATGTATGTGTATAGATAGATAGATAGATAGATAGATAGATAGATAGAATTACTTTAATGATCCCAGACTGGGAAATTATTTTGTTACAGCAGTTGTGGGTCCGCAAAAAAAACACTTCGTACATAACATAAATAGAATCCAATATATACCTACTGTATATATACAGTGCACAGTGTGCTATAAACAATAAACAATAATAATATATACAACAAAACAGTAGAGAGACCAGAGTTCTCTGTCAGGCAGAGGTGAGAGAGTTATTGTATAAAGTAATGGCTTGTGGTAGGAAAGATTTCCTGTATCTGTTGCTACGACAGCGAAGCTGAAGCAGCCTTCCGGAGAAGGTGCTCCGCTGTCTGACCAGTGTGAGTTGGAGAGGGTGGAGAGGATTATCCATGATGGATAACAGTTTTTTCAGTGTCCTCCTCTCCACCACAGCCTCCAGAGTGTCCTGTTTGCAGCCAATCACAGAGCCAGCCCTCCTGATCAGTTTGTTGAGTCTGTTGGTGTCGCTGGCTCCGATGCTGCTTCCCCAACAAACCACAGCAAAGAAAAGTACACTGGCCACCACAGACTGATAAAAGATCTCCAACATCTTGCTGCACACGTTGAAGGATCTCAGCTTCCTCAGGAAGTAAAGTCTGCTCATCCCCTTCTTGTACACAGCTTCAGTGTTAGATCTCCAGTCCAGTCTGTGGTTGATGGTAACACCAAGGTACTTATAATCCTCCACCGCCTCCACATCCCTTCCTAGAATGCACAGAGGTCTCTCCGGTCTTGCTGATGTTCAGCCGCAGGTGATTCTGTCCAGTCCACTCCACAAAGTTGTCTACCAGTGCCCTGTACTCCTCCTCCTGTCCCTCACTTACACCCAACAACAGCCGAGTCGTCAGAAAACTTTTGCAGGTGACACGACCCGGTGTTGTACTGAAAGTCAGTGGTGTATAAGGTGAACAGGAAAGGAGACAGTACAGTCCCCTGTGGAGCTCCTGTATCACTAACCACCGCATCAGGCAGAACACTGCCCATACGGACAAACTGTGGCCTGCCTGTCAGATAGTCAGTAATCCAGGAGATCATTGTGTCGTCTGCCTCGGCCTCAGGTTGGCCAAAACCAGTCTCTCCAGCACCTTCAAGACGTAAGATGTGAGGGCCACTGGTCGATAGTCATTGAGGTCTGATGGTGTCGACTTCTTTGGAACAGGAACCAGGCAGTAAGTCTTCTAAAACACCGGTATTCTCTCCTGACCAAGGCTCAGGTTGTAGAGGTGTTGTAGGACAGGAGACAGCTGGCTGGCACATGTCTTCAGGATCCTGGGGCTGATACCGTCAGGGCCTGCAGCCTTCTGCAGGTGGAGTCTCTCCAGCTGTCTCCTAACCTGGCCTGCAGTCACAGTCATGCAGGGGAGGCTGCTGGTGTCTTCAGTGGAGGACGAGGAGGTGGAGGAGGAGGTGAAAGTGGAGGAGGAGGAGGTAGAGGAGGAGGAAGAGGTGGAGGAGGAGGAGGAGAGGTGTTGCTCAGGAGAGCTCACAGCAGGGAAGTGAGGGGGGAGGGGAGGAAGCATTCGGGGCAGTGAGGGTGTGTGGGGGTCTGGAGGCGTCAGGGAGACGACAAGATGGCTGTGAGCTGAACCTATTGAAGAATCTTTTCAGCTCGTTTGCCCTCTCCAGGCTGCCCGATGACTGTCTGCCGCTCACCTTACACCCAGTGATCTGCTTCATACCAGTCCACACATCCCTCACATTGTTCTGCTGAAGTTTGGCCTCCAGCTTCCTCCTGTAGGCGTCTTTACAGGTCCTCAGCATATCCCTGAGTTCATGCTGCACTCTCCTCAGTTCTTCAATGTCTCCAGACCTGAACGCCCTCTTCTTCTTGTTAAGAAGGACTTTCAGGTCATTGGTGATCCACGGCTTATTATTAGGGAAGCAGTGTACAGTCCGGGTTGGCATGGTGGTGTGTTCACAGAACCTGATGTATTCTGTGATGCAGTCGGTCATGCTGTCAAGATCCTCTCCATGTGGCTCAACAAGTGCATCCCTGTCTGTCGACTCAAAGCAGTCCTGTAGTGCATCAGCAGCCTCCTGAGTCCACCTCCTCACACTACTAGTGTGGACAGGCTGCCGCTGAACAACAGGGACATACTTAGGGGTCAGCAGAACCAGGTTGTGGTCAGATCTCCCAAGAGGGGGGAGGGCTGTGGGACTGTATGCATCCTTAGCATTTGCATACAACAGATCCAGTGTGTTACAGTCTCTGGTGGGGCAGTCAACATACTGGTGAAAAGTTGGGAGGGTTTTGTCCAGTGAGACATGATTAAAATCCCCAGTGATGACAATAAATGCGTTAGGATGCTGCTATACAGTGCCTATAAAAGTCATCAGCCCCATGATTGTTTTTCCCTTTAAATTGCTTTTATAAATGGAGTCATGGTCAATATGATTGGGCTTTTTGGACAAAAAAAACCCTGCAGTTTGCTAAGAAAAATAGAATAAGATTACAGTGTCCAGGTATGCATACCAGACCGAAAGCTTTCCCCACAGACTCTGACTAAATAACGACCTGAATGGGGTGAATACTTATGAAATCTCTTATTCTACATGATATTTTTTAAACTAATAAACTTAGTAGAAATCTTTTTTTTCACATTTACATTAAAACATTTTTAAAAAATGTATTATTCAAAACACCTCTTTTTTAAATCCATTTCTGCTCATGAAGGTTTGTTTTTGCTTACCATCCATAGTGTTACTGCTTAATCGCTTCCTGATTTCTATAAAATCCTGGCTTAAGTCCAGAACGCAAGAAGTTTTAGCACACTAACATTAACTTGCAAGGATAAAAGTGAGTTTTTGGAATGGCTAAAAAGGTAAAAGTTCACAATGTTGTGAAGTAATGTTGCAAAATAATGTAACCGTGTGCATTCACACCAATCTTGGCTGTACTGTGGCACTTAATCAAATAGCACTACAACCCCGGCAGCAACAGTACAGAGGTAGACAGTGCTTGTCCAATTGTTTTATATAGGTCAAATTGTGATGATTGAAAATGGGTTGTTGGACCCAAGAGTGGAGAGCCAGACTGTGAAAGGTTAAAGAGGTTTATTCCACAAAAAAATTGAAACGCAGGTCTTGAGTTAGCTGGCAGCTGGCTCCGAGAGCAGAGGGATTACTTGAGGTGAAGCACTGGTGGAGGCTGAGGAATCTGTTGGCTGGCATGGTGGCTGTGCTGCGGTTATCCCCGCAGAGGCTCGAGTGAGACACTGGTGGATTGGCTTACAGAGTTTCAGGGCGAGTGGTGGCTGGATGTTGAGGTGCGTAGGCAGGAATCTGGTGGCTTGAGAGGCTTGAACTTATGGAATAAGTAATAAAATCAACCCATTGAGAGCTGGATTCAAAATCACACCACATATCTAAGTTAAAAAATTTAAGTCACCGGCTGATCCAACTTGCGTGACTTTTGTCATGGCAGCTCATAGTGTGACTCAGTAGTGTGTATGGCCCTGCGTTTCTTGAAGCACTCTGGGATCAGGGAATCATTCAGCTCCTGGAAAGTCTGTGGTTGTACTTGCCAGTATCTGATGCAATCTCAACATTGTTTCACCATTATGTGCCTGTCATGGCGCCGGTGGACCGGCAACCTGTTGCATGCAGCCGAGTGTGAATTAATTGTTTGCAGCGTTTGGTAGTGCTTTCAGGGTCCTACAGTACCCAGAGAGCGGTTGATCTACAAGATCCAACACTGATGATTCTGCTTGTAAGGATTACTACCATCATATGCATAATAATGGGGATACAGGCAGAGAAGAGTGTGCATACCGATCTGTCATACAATCGACAGGGACTGCTTGACCTGGCACAGGGTTCAAAATTCGGGGTCAGACATGACATGCCTGTGGAAATTTTACGGAGGAGACATCGGGGAACCAGGGCCGGGGTGAAGAGGAATAAGCGGTGGAGAGGGAGAGCATAGAGAGAGACATTTAAACCCACCATCACAATGGGTATTGTTCGTTGCCCAATCAACAAGTTGGAGGAGCTGGAGATTCTGGTCAGGAGCCAGAAAATGTATCGGGAAAGCAGTCTCATCTGCCTGACCGAGACGTGGTTGACGGACAGCATCACGGACTCGCTTACCAGCTTCACGGGCTTTCGGACAGGGGCTTTACGTGCCGACAGGGACGCCAGAGCAAGCGGCAAGAAGAAAGGGGGAGGCTGATGTTGCTCATCAGTAACAGGTGGTTGTAATTCCAATCACGCTTACATCAAAGAACAGATCTGCAACAGGGATATTGAACTTCTTGCAGTAAGTTTAAGACAGATAATAAGAGATATTATCTGCCAAGAGAGTTCACAGTGGTGATGGCAGCTGTTGTTTACATCGCGGAAGTGGCCTGTGACGTAATACACACCACCATCACGAGACTGCAGGCAAAATACCTTGAGGCCTTCGTTCTAATCTCTGGTGGTTTTAATCATGTCTCTCTGTCCAAGACTCTGCCCACATTCAAGCAGTTTGTAGACTGTGCAACCAGAGGAGACCATATTTTGGATGTCCTGTATACAAATGTGAAAAGTGCATACAAATGCACTGCGCTGACCCCCTCCTTGGTCGATCAGATCATGACATGGTTCATCTCTTTCCCTCCTACACCCCAGCTGTAAAAAGATTACCTGTCACCACAAGAACATCTAAATGCTGGTGTCCTGGAGCAGATGAGGTGAGATGTTGTTTTGAAACAACAGACTGGGATGTTCTCTGTGAGAGCTATGGGGATGATATTGATGGGTTGGCTGAGTGCATCACCCATTACATCAACTTCTGCAATGATGACATCTTGCCCTCCAGAGAAATACAGTGCTTCCCTAATAATAAACCATGGGTGACCAGTAACTAGAATTAAAGGAGGTGAGGACGACGAGTACAGGAGTGTAATCAGGGACATGGTGGATTGGAGTGACAATAACCATCTTTTTCTCAATGCCACAAAGACCAAGGAGATGGTGGTGGATTTGAGGAGGAAGATCCAACCTGCAGGCCAATTTCCGTCCAGGACACCAAGGTGGAAGTTGTGTTCAGCCACAGATACCTCGGTGTGCAGCTGGACAACAAGTTGGATTGGCGGATTCATGTGGTGACAGTGTGCAAAAAAGGGAAAAGTCGACTCTACTTCTTGAGGAAGTTGAGGTCATTCAACATCTTTCAACCCCTATTGCACACTGTCTACCACTCAGCAGTGGCCAGTGCTCGGTTCTTTGCTGTGGCGTGTTGAAGAGAGGGGTCACTCACAGCAGATAGGAACAGAGTAGATAAAATCATTAAAAAGGCCAGCTCTGTGGTGAATTCCAAACTGGACACTGTCCAGCAAGTGGCAGAAGTCAGGATGCTGTCTAAGATTAGGACAATTTTGAGGAACCCCTCCCATCCAGTCAATGCACTGGGGGTGATCAAAAGGAGCACCTTCAGTGAAAGACTGATCATGCCAGGGTGCAAGTCAGAGCGCAGCAGGAGGTCTTTTCTCCGTGCTGCAATGAAACTTTTTAATGAGCACTTATGACCCTTGTAGGGACAGGTAGAATGTTCTGGTTCTTAACTTTATTTATCTATGTATGCATGTGTGTCTAATAATGGCTGCAGCAATTAATTAATTTCCTTTCAAGGATTAATAAAGTACCCAATCAACCAATCAATGCACCAATGCATGATGTCTAGGTGCTCAACTGGACAGGGGAACGATAGGGCCAGTCAATCGCATCAACTGTCATTTATATCCAGTGATGGGAATAATGGCCTTAAAATAACCAGCGTTACTAATGGAGTTATTTTTTTCAGTAACGGGTAACCTAACTAATTACTTTTTCCATCCATACAACGCCGTTACCGTTATCGACAATTAAATGTGGTGCATAACTGAAGCTACTTATTGAAGCTGTAAAGCTGTTTTTTTTTTTCCTTCGGTGAGGGAGGAGGGAGGGGGCGAGACAACCGCATAAGTGATGATGATTGGCTATGGTAGAGTAAGAGTTCGTAAGCCAATCAGAGGCAGTGTTCAGTTTCCACACAAACCACACACGTGCATACCAGCCTCACACACACAAACTAGCAGAGGTAAACTGCAGCAATGTCGAGTCCAGAGGGAAAGATGGCGTTTTCAAAGTGGAAGTACAGACACTACTACAAATAAGTACATGTGAAGTGTTCATTATGTCCCAGAGCGAGGTGTTTGTCCACGTCCGTTGTAAGCAACTTAAATCTAATGAAGCACCTCTTAATGGGACACGCTTTTACAACACTAGTGGCCACACACAGTTGTTGACACTGTTGATGATGATAGCAGGCCAAGTGTGGCTAACGTGAGCTTCGCTAACAAAGAAGGACACGGAGCCGTCCAAGCAGCTACAGCTGGATTTTTCTGCTCCAGCCTCACAAAAACTTGTGACACAGACTAAATTGAAGGTTCTGTGTAGGTACCTGTCTATGCAGTTCTACTCTATGCAAATGCTTGTGAAGCTTAGAAAAAAAACACATTCTTAGACATATTAAAACTTTAAAAAAAAAAAAAAAAAGTAACACAATAGTTACTTTCCCTGGTAACTAGTTACTTTTATTGTGGAGTTATTCAGTTACTAACTCAGTTACTTTTTGGGAGAAGTAACTAGTAACTATAACTAATTACTTTTTAAAAGTAACATGCTCAACACTGTCATTGATGGTGTGGTCCTCGCTTGTGAACTCAATGTTAGGGCTGGGTATTGGCACAGACTGCATGATACGGTACGAGTCACAATACATGGGTCATGATTCGATTATACCATGATACACTGTAATGTGATGTACATTGCGATATATTGCAAATTTGTGATATTCCACACATTTAACTACACTGTAAAACCCGATGAGTTAGTTGAACTCAAACCATTTGAGGAAACCGATTGCCTTATTAAACCATTTAAGTTTATTAACTTAAACAATTTAACTATAAAAAACGATTTGATGTAAGTACAAATAACTTTACTTTATTTATTGTTAAGGTGCCTTGGGTGAATTAAGTTAAGTACCATTCCACTGTTCCACTGAAAAACAAAGTACTGTTTTTCTTTCACTAAAATAAATTATTACATTCTAGTTCTGACAATTTGTAGATACTCAATTAATTTGAGGAAACCGATTGACTTAAACCATTTGAGTTCTCTTAACATAATAAAAAACCTAAGACACGCATCACAACTTAAAACTTTGATTTAGTTAAATGCTTAACACTCATATCTGAAGACATAACATTTCAATTTTCAAACATTTCAATATTCACAGCTCTGAAGAGGTAATTTAGTCTTTCTTGCTCTTACTCTTACTTTTGTCTCTCTTTAACCTGTTTAAGTTTCCAGAAAAAATAAAAACACCCCATCAAAAAAGACTTTTCCATTCATAACTCAAATTAACATCAAACAATATATATGGGGTTCCTAGTTCTCAGAGTTACAGCGTCTGGACAAAAGCTGGTGACACAACAAATACAGATGCACATGCATTGTACTTGAAAATAATAAACTGAACTGGAACTTTTACAATTCCCTCTAGTTAAACAAAATAACACAGGCCTAAGAACAGGTTTTGGCAACTGGCATGCAAGCCACAAGGGTTTTGAAAACTGCTGACTTTCAACAACAAATCCTGTTGACAATTTTATTCCAGATCATTTCTCAAGGCCTGTAACTAAAGCCCCCCACACACCGCCTAGACCAGTGGTTCCCAACCGGGGTGGCGCGCCTCCCACAGGGGGGCGCCAGAGATCGCAGGGGGGGCGCACGACTTTGTCTGCTCTGAGGTTGTGAGGTTAAAGTTATATTTGTGCAACCCTCTGAGGTCGATTGACGCGCCGGCACGTCAAAATCACGTGACCTATTTAAGATGACATAGAAGCAAGATGGACCCTTAGTGAGTCTCCCGACTTATGTGTTGGAGCAGCCTTCAAGCTGTGTACCAGTTTTTAAATTGTGTTGATAGGCCCAGTAAAACCGGACTTATGATAAATTATGTACGGCACGCTTTTTCGCTAGCATTACCGTCACGTTTGCTGCGCGTTTGGTGCAGGAAGAGACGGTCAAAACGGACTTCTCTCATGAAAGTGTCCTATTGGTGGAAAAAGGCACCACACCAGCCAATCACAAAATTACATGGCAAGACACGTGATTTGGTTGCTGGGGGCAGGAGGAAGTTGTGGAGGGACCGACAGTGACGGTGAGAGAGTTGAGAGGTGTGTGTCAAAATGAAGAAATAACTGTACAGTCACACATGTGAGGTTGTGCTGAAAATAATGACACCAAACAAGGCAAGATAAATAGTTTTTAAGGTGAAATATAATGGTAAAATCAAAAATAGTAAAAATGGCCAATTATACCCTGGACTGCATAAAATCCCAGTACCCAATCAAAACTCTCTATAATCCAAATTGAAACATATTTTTTGGTCCACATTTAAATTCATTAAGCTATTTATTTAACACCCCTATGAGGTACACCTGATGACACAAAAAGGAAGAAATGTATCTATAGATATTGTAAAACTAGGAGAATATAACTGTTGTTTATTTTTGCAAATAAAAGTTTGTAATTAATCACTTTATTCTTTTAGTGAATGCGGGTTGGGGGGGCCTGGCTTGTCTTGGGCACAGGCAAGTGGGCCTTCAAGGAAAAAAGGTTGGGAACCACTGCCTTAGATGGTAGGTCCTCTATGTTAACTAAATTACATAGGGCATTGTCAAATTCAGGGTCTTGAGACTGAAGGCGAAAGTCATAGTCCAGGTTCAACTTATCTTTGACTTCAAATATGAGGGCATTTACAGTCTCAGGACGAGAGGGCAAAATAAGCCTCTCCACATTGACATCATCAAGGATGACCCTTAGTGTAAGAACAGTTGCTTCCATTTACAGTGTGTTAGGGAAACCTGAAACATACAAACAGAAAAAGACAATGAGTTACTCCTTGTCCATGCTCTCCTTTCCACTAGCTTTTAAACTACCCACACATACAATATAGATACAATATATTCACTGTTTCCTTATTGTTAGGCCTAAACTTTACACTAGTCTAACTACATTCTTGTTTCTTCGTTGCAGCAACAGTTAAACACACATATATTCCAGCTAATCATTTTTTCTGACTTTAACTCCCAATTTCCACTGGATACATGTCGACTGCGTTACATCTCCGCCACGCCAGCGGTTTCTAAGATGTACACAAAGCACATGCGCCTATAAAACATGGCTCATACTAGACAATAGACAATACCTTTAATTATGTTGTCAAGTGTGCCCAGGCAGGTGACCACAAGTGTTCACAGAGGGATCCAAACGATCTTCAGTCTCCGTCCGGTCAATGTGAGAAAAAGGGCTGAGGATGGCTACTTGGTGTGGTCTTGCTCCTTTACTCACACACTGGAATGAAATGTTTAGTTGTCAGAATTAGCCTGCCTGAAACTTTGTATGCAATCTGTGGCATTTGGTCAGTTAGCTGACTCAGTGATTTCATCGAATGGCTCTTGTTTTTATGGTCTGTTAGCTCATACAGTATGACCGTAAATGCTCAAGATACCAGGTCTCATAGTCTTTCAAGAGAAAGAAGATATCACTTCCGTTAAACAATATGTTTCTGATCTCTTTAAATTCAGGCAAGGCAGCATGTGTCCCACTACATAAGAGCATGCCTACCACAAAAGTTGTACCTTGAATGGTCGCCTGTTTTGTGCCATATACAATGCTGCTGTCTGTGATGCTCGACATTATTGGATGTCGAGCATCAGAGACAGCAATAGGCAATGATTCAATAAAGACAGATTCCACGTTTGAAGTCTGTACTGGCAGCTTGAAAAATCTTTTTGATGAAAGATAGAATGCCATCATGTTCTGGTGTCTCTCTGCTAATGTTTTCAATACATTTTTGTAATTATGGGTGTCACAAACCATTTTCTTGAAAACTTTGTGCTTCCCCTCAAATCTCATTGTCCAGAGATGCACCAGAGGACCAAAGCATTTTATGAGACAAGGATAATGTTCGATGTAATGATGCTTTGGTCGCAATCTTAAGTTGGGGAAGACTTCCTGAAGCAGCTGCCTGTGATCTAAAATCTTTCAGGCCATGTACTGAATGGTATTATTTGTGAAAGTATGAGACATAGCAAGCACAACTATATCTTTTAATTCCATTAGCACCTCCCATATTGTATCCCCGTCTGGCACTCTGGAGCCAATGAGAACAGGTAGCAGTCTAAGGAGAGTGTGGTTATCATGCCCATTCACACCAAATGTTCCTCGACTAGCAACATTTTGAGGAACTGGGTGAGGGCGGTCAACCTTCTCAGAATGCTGGAAGGGAAAAGACAGGATTGCTTTATTCAGCTCCTCCAAAGTATCAGGCGGAAATCCTGTGATAGGATGGAAATAGGAGAGATGATCATAGAGAACACCATAATTCTCTTCACTGTTATTGATCTGTATTTCTTGAACAAGAGTATCATGGAAATCTTTGGTTCTCATCTCAAAACCATCAGTTACTGCATCTGATGTCTGCATTTCTGTCTGGGTGGCAAGGCAAAATCTGCAGAAATATGTAGACCTGAAACTCTCATTGAAACCAGCGAGCCCATAGGCAGCAAGGTTATCAGCCATAACAGAGTAGACCGTGCCTTTGAGACAGTCACCAAATGTTTCAATGTAGACACCCACTTCTTCAAGAGTTTTTAGGTCACTCAAGACAGGTGCAAAAACGTTCTGATATCGAGTAGAATGGAGGACTGAGCGATACTCGATTTCTTGTTTTTTTGTTTGTACTGACAAAACAAATTTACCACTTAATATTTCGTTTCCATTGGTGGGCGGGGCTTCGGCACCCCTTTGCCTCTGATTGGCCAGTGTGCTCTGTCAGTTACATTTGTGCTGTGCTCTTCAAAATAAAGGATCTCCCGTACGTCTCAGCCTTTAGACAGCGCAATATTAACACAAATATGTTGCGACAGACAGACGAGACTACGTTATGATCACAGACCATACTGACGGTCTTTAGCTTTATTATTATGCTCTTACTGAGCGGTGCTGCACATGATTTTGTTTTATGACCTTCAATGACAATAAAAATGTTTTTCATATCAAATGAACAACCTTTCATACAGTTTTGAAAAGTTCTGTTGGTGCATGGGTTATAAAGTAATGCAAGAGAAAACAACTGCCCAATAAATAAATAAATAAGATAAAGTAATGCAAGGCAAGGCAAGGCAAGTTTATTTGTATAGCACAATTTAGACACAAGGCAACTCAAAGTGCTTTACAGGCGCAGACAAGCTACATTAAAAGACATAAAAATTTCATTTAAAACACATTAAAAATTGCATTAAAAAGACATACCTCGGATCAAACCACACAGCTTAAATGCAACAGCAGATTGTATTTACTGTTAATGTGCAGCTGCAGACTAAAACGCACCATGTCTGTTTTGAAAATTAAAGTACTATAGGATGTTTTCTGAAGGATGCACTGTGAACAGTGACGTCTGCTCTCAATAATTAGAAATATCACTGGCATATGGCATGTGGCAATGGGAAGTAGTTGCAAGAAATGACCAGCAGGTGTCGCACTTGTGTGAACCTTTTCAACAATAGGTTTTTTACGGTGGCCGACAAGGGCAAACGCGCAGCAAATACATAAACGATGCAGAACCAAAACGACACAAACCCCAATATAATATATCTCGGTTAAACAGATTTTTTTTATTTATTTATTTTTTTGCATAAGCAAAATGCTTCTTGTTAACACTAGAAGGGCCTGAACTCCAACACTACTAGAACAGCCGTAAGCAGTCATTGTGAGCTAGATATTAAACTTTATAATCTCTCATGTAAATACCCAACTGAGTGATGAATGCATTCATTGTGTCATGATATTTTTTTTAAAAAACGAAATAACACCAATATGTACATTTTAACACACTTAATTATACATTTATCAATATTCATGTCATCGCACATAGTAAACCGTAATTATTGCATATATTTACACAAGATTTTAATAGAGAAATCTCAGAACAATAAAATTAACAATTAAAAATAACTTATTTGATTATGAAACATTTTATTTTAACACTTAAAAAAAAATAATAATAATGATAATCGAAAAAGCTGGAAACGAGCCGATCTAAAACAAAAACAAACAGCCGTTGTGATCACAGATCACAGTCTCTACAGATTACCTCTGCTCTCCTCGCACAGTTACCAGAGGCAGGCTTGTGGCGTTTCAAGTGTCCGACGTTTGGTTCCGTTTGCAGCTCTTTTGGACCGGCACTGCCTCCGTCTTCGTGTCTGCTGCGGTGGTTGTTTCCGCTGCTGCCACCTTGTGCCGACTGCCGCGGCCGCTTTCCCCTCCATGTATTCTGCCCTCAGCTCCTCCAAGCTCTCCTGCTGCTGGTGCTCCTTGAATAAGAGGCGGGCATTGATCCCAGCCAGGCCGAGGATGTTATAGAAGACCGCCACTGGCCATCTTCTGTACCGCCTTTGACAGAGTACGCCCTCGCATCTGGTCCGGGACGTCCACGCAGTATTGGTGTTGTTTTAGTACATCACAGACTTTGGTTTTGCCTTCGCCCCACTAAAGGTGCCCACTGTGTCTGTGTGCATGGAGCTCAGGATGCAGACATTCTTTCTCGGCTTTACCTGATACGCAGTCAGAGTCGCATCACCAGACTGTGTTGAACAGCTCCGCTCGCTGTGTCACAGAGGGGGAACTCCCGTTTATGTTTGTGCATGGTGCCAATAATAGTGCTATATAATACAACTATAGATTAATTAACTTACGAGTAAATTTGCAAAGAAGCACAGTAAATGCGGGGGGAGACCCCGCAAAATGATGTGCGATCAATACGACCACCTACCAAAATTAAAATACAGACACTTTTAGGAAAAGTCATGTGACAGCAGTATTGCACGTTTTAATTTAACAAAGTTCTTGCACATATAAATTTTAAAACAAAAAAGAGTCCGTTGTGTGATAGTGGAGTGGAGACTCAGCAGCTGGATTTTGCACCCACTGTCAGTATTAGTAGGTGTAACAAACAAACAACCACAATCATTGTATTATTACATTTCTGGGAAGTTATTACGATAAAGATTTTCACTTCCCAACAAACGTAATAAATCCCTGCAAACGTAATAGTTATTACATTTGTGGGAAATAGTGTGTTACATTTGTAGTAGGCAGTGGCTATTACGTCTATGGAAAATGTATTACATTTGTTGACATTATTACATTGGCGGGCGTTACAGTCTGTACATTGTACCTGACGAGAGTGGAGTAAAACTTTTAGAAAGGCGACATAAAAAGGTACGTGGTTTAAATATTTGATTATAATCCTTTACAATAATATAACAATAACAGTTCAAAAAGTTGAATACTTCCGTTGTGTTGACACTTCGGTTTTGTTATCTCAATATGCAGCATTTCTCTATTGCATGTGTTTTGGGGTTTGTGTGTTTTGGTTCTGCACAGGGGCGCCACCAGGGATTTTGGGCCCCATGAAAAAAAATCTAGTTGGGCCCTTGTAAAGGTTGCCCATGTCTCAAAGGGCCCCCTGTTTGTGCCGGGCCCTTGGAATCGTCCTAACCTTTCCCCCCACTGGCGGCGCCCCTGGTTCTGCATGGTTTCTTTGTTTGCAACTTTTTATTGTTTGCAGCATTTTGTTGTTGCATGTGATTTGTGTGTCTTTGGTTCTTTCTCTCATTATGTATTTGGAACGTTTGACCGTTGCTGCGCACATTAACAGTCAATACAATATGCTGTTGCATTTAAGCTGTGTGGTTTGATCTGAGGTATGTCTTTTTAATGCATTTTTTAATGTCTTTTAAATGAAATTTGTATGTCTTTTAATGTAGTTTGTATGCGCCTGTAAAGCACAAGTTGCCTTGTGTCTAAATTGTGCTATACAAATAAACTTGCCTTGCATTACTTTATCTTATTTATTTATTTATTTATTGAGGCTATCGTTTTCTCTTGCATTACTTTATAACCCATGCACCAACAGAACATTTCAAAACTGTATGAAAGGTTGTTCATTTGATATGAAGAACATTTTTATTGTCATTGAAGGTCATAAAACAAAATCATGTGCGGCACCGCTCAGTAAGAGCATAACAATGAAGCTATAGACTGTCAGTATGGTCTGTGATCATAACGTAGTCACGTCTGTCTGTCGCAACATATTTGTGTTAACATTGCGTTGTCTAAAGGCCGAGACGTACGCGAGAACCTTTATTTTGAAGAGCACAGCACAAATGAAACTGACAGAGCACACTAGCCAATCAGAGGCAATGGGGTGCCGAAGCCCCGCCTACCAATGGAAACGAAATATTGAGTGGCAAATGTGTTTTGTTAGTACAAGCAAAAAAATAAGAAATCAAGCCGAATTGGTGACTTCTGTTTTTTACCCACAATTAGAAAAAGAAAATACGACCTGTTTCTGGTTTCTCAATGTGTCATTTATACCAAAAAAACAAACGGTTAAAACGTACCTTGGTCATTATGTTTGGGGACGTGAAAATCTTTATTGTAATAACTTCCCACCAATGTAATAATGAATAATGGTCGTTGTGGTGGTTTTGTGGCATATAAATATCTAGTTGAAAGAGGTTTAGTTCTTTGCATAAGTAAAATGCTTCTTGTTAATGAGGATCATCTCTCTCTCTCTCTCACCGCTGTCTGCAGTGCTGCGCATCACTGCGTGAATGTGTTCTCATCAAAATGAGTCGGAACAGCAGCAGCCCGTTTCTAGACGTGGTCTTACACGAAGAAAATGAATTTTGGCCTGTTTTTGGTTTTTATGCGTTTCAGAATTAAAACAATCTCAGCGTTAATATATAGGCCCTCGTCAACATTCAAATGATGAGTCGTAGTTTAGAAATTAGTTTAGTAACGTTGGCGTTTCCCCCAAACACCCGTTAATTGACAGCACTGAATAGAGTTTATTGACAGAGGAGACAGATTGTGGTTGACAGGGGGAGACACCTTGAAAAAAATGATTTCAGTGAGGAAAACATCACCTGACATTTAGATGTAAATTACCATTGCCAATAACAATCTGAAGAAATTTGGATTTATTGCTCATTTGTAAACACAACACCTATCAGTCTATATGCAAGAATCGAAAGGATTATTAATTCAAGTCAATTCAAATTCGCTTTATTGGCATGAATGCATAACAGCAATATTTCTAAAGCACCAAGAACAAGGAAAAGAGTACCCAGCACAGTACTGTTACTTGTGTAACTCTATATTCTCTCATGTAAATACCCAAATTGAGTGATGAATGCATTCATTGTGTCATATTTTTTAAATAAACGAAATAATACCAAAATGTACATTTTCACAAAAATAATTAAACATTTATTAATATTCATATCATTGCACATAGTAAACTGTAATTATTTCATATATTTACACAAGATTTTAATAGAGAAAGGGGAATCAGAACGCGAAAATTAACTATTAAAAGTAACTTAACACTTAATAATATATAATAAAAAATAATAATAATTGGTACAGCTGGAAACGAGCTGATCTAAAACAAAAAAATATCCGGTTTGATTACTGGTCAGTCCGCAGATTACCTCCGCTCTCCTCGCACAGTTAACACACACGGGCTTGTGGCATTTCAAGTGTCCGACGTTTGGTTCCGTTTGCAGCTCTTTCGGACCGGCACTGCCTCCGTGTCCGTGTCTGCTGCTGCTGCGGTGGTTGTTTCCGCTGCTGCTGCCACCTTGTGCCGACTGCCGCGGCCGCTTTAGGTTTTGAAGGCTAACGTTAAACTTCCAAGTGCAACACACGAAGAAGACAATAACTTCCGGTTCACACAAATCGGAAATATCAAAATCAAAATCTTTCCGTGGCCCGTTATTTCATTTACTATTTTTGATCTGAGCAATAAATCGAAAGTACAAAAAGTGAACCGTAATTAGTTTTTTGGCATCAGATTCATAAACGAATAAGGAAATAACAAACCGTTTTTTCATTTTTCGGTTTTAGAATCTCAATTGAATATGAAAAAAACGAATGATACACAGATTTTTCTGGTTTCTGAATGTGTCATTTATACCAAAAAACAAATGGTTAAAACGTACCTTGGTCATACACGGACCGTCCAGGCATGTGATGTCGGATGTCGTTTCTTTGACTTTCTCAAGTACATCAGGTTTTTGCAACAACAGTTGTAAAGATGTGAGAATAGGCACATACATGCAGGTTCGCTGTGATGACTCAAAGAGGTATTCTACAGGTTTAACATATGGAGACTCCTCAAAATAAAATGTTCTCCTCTTAGCTGTTGATAGTGGTCCTTCAGAGGTAACAGATTGATGAAAATATTACTCTCTGAAACTGCCTGGACAATTTCACTTATGTTGGGCCTTGCGACCAAGGTACGTTTTACCGTTTGTTTTAAAAAACGTACCTTGGTCCATTGCATTACACGAGGCACAATTAAGTAATGTTTATGCAACAATAAAAGGGAGCATAGCCAGGAGCACCACCCTTAAAGAAGGGAAAAGATAGCAATTTTACTAAATCAGTCTCTTAAAATGTACTGAACTGTTTATAACTCTGGTTAATAATTAACTTAATAATTACAACTGAATTTACTATAACAGCTGTAATGGTTGAAGGATTTTGGAGTTCTTGACAGTGTGAGGTTGGCAACATTCACTCTTGTACAATATTAAGTAGACAGTAAGAAGGTTCAAAGTCTTTATTCAACTGTACTACATATAGGTATATGTGTGTGTGTGTGTGTGTGTGTGTGTGTGTGTGTGTGTGTGTGTGTGCCTGGCAGAACAAAGAAACAATGGCGGTCACTGATATCACATCAGTGTGACAGTGCTGGCCCTGAGTAATTTGGTGCCCTAGGCAAGATCTTAGCTGGTGCCCTCTTGCATTGCAGTCAATTTCACAATCAATTTTCATACACTCACACAGAAACTGCATGTATATATTCAAGATTTTATTTCTTTTAAGTCAAAAATATCACACCAAATAAAAACTGAGGAAAGAAACAAGTGATAAAAATACAATATAAATAAGGCATTGTGCAAACATATTATCTCTCAGCCTCACAGTGCCATCTCTCTCTAATTTATTGTCAGCCACTTTGCAAAACGTCCTCCAACTCCTTCCATGTTGCCATGTGGTATTGTGCTCCTGGCTATCCTCATGAACCTTCAGCAAGTGGCTTGCATTTTTTTCAGTCCTTTAGTCCTCCTTATTAAGTCTGTATTCTTTTGGAGAAAACATTTAGCAGCAGAAGCAGTGCAAGCTATCATTTCTGTTTGAGTACATCAGCCAGCCTCTTTTGATTTTTTTCAGCATTGACTACGACTCTGTTACAAAAGTCATGTTGACACTCTCCCATCTTTGTTTTTGGGAAATGTGTAACTGCTTTTTTATTTGAACTGTTCCTCTGTGAACTAACTCTCATCTCACTTTGTCAGTTAGAAGAGATGTCCAGTCAGCAGGTCTATTGGTGCAGCCTTTAGTCCTGATGCTGTGTCTCTCTGCTGTGCTGAGGTAGAGGGACAGGAGCACCTGATGCTGTTTCACTGGGCTGGTGGTGAAATATGTTAAAAGTGCATCTGAAGAAAGAAGAGAAGTACATGTGACCACTGAATATTACATTTTAATAATAATAATTTAAAAAAAGATTAATGTGTGCTATACATAAGTCTAATATAGACTAATAATGAAAATGTGATGAGATTCATTCAACTTTGTCATTGAAAAGCAATTCAGTCTAACCAGAGTGGCAGTGCAGTGTATATGCAGTGTATACACCTGTAAAATAACACCTGAACAGGCCTAATGTTAACTTTCCAAATGTCCCTGATGAATTTAAGTGGAGTAACATTAACACACGTCGACTCAGCTATTTATTGATTATTAAACAATGCTGCTATCGTCCGAAGTAAGCTACCAAGCTAACACTCTGCTCCAACAACGATAATTAAACTATTAATTTCATTCACTTCATCACATTGATGTTACTGTACTATCTTCTTCACGTTTTTCTTCCTCTTCTTTCAGTCTTTTCCTTCACTGGGCGCCAGATGGTTTCAGTCTTTTTGACATTGTAATTCCGCTACAGTATCATTAATCTCTCTCTGGGTCTTAGGGTCTTGGTCGGTCCGGTCAGCTTCAGACAGCTCGCCTCTCGACCCGGCCGCCCCCCTCACAGAGGACACGTACAGAGGAACGAGCCAGAACCCAGAAAAAAGGCCTCTCCGTTATTTAATAGTCCTTATTTCGAAATAATAGTAGTAATGGCACTGATAAAAAATACATATTCCTTACATTTTTATTTTCTGTTACTGATTTTTTTTCTCCCCCCCTTTTCGGCACCCCCCGCGGATGAGGTGCCCCTAGCATTTGCCTATACTGCCTATGCCCAGGGCCGGCTCTGGGGTGTGATATGCTCCAGGCTCAAGGAATGTGTGTGTGTGTGTGTGCGTGTGTGACGTGGTGCCAGGTTATAGAAGATGGCTAGATGCAGAGACCCTGAGTCTATGTGAAGCATAATTCGACTAACGTCGAATTAGCCATCTAGGAAAGCAAACTACCAATAACTTGACCTGAGGTCACAATAACACCAAAACAGTGAACAAACACAGAAATTGAACACATTACATCAAATGCACATTAAAGTCCTGTGCTTAGCCGTGCTATGCTATGCTATCTAAGCCCAGTTCAACGCTACCAGTCTTTGAAGAAAAGGTGCTGGTGGTTGCAGGAAAAGGTTGAGATTCCAATGTTGAACAATGCTGTTCTTGCTGTGCAAGGTTTGATGAAAGTCGGCAGAGGAGGAAACTGGTCACTCCTTTGCAAGGATAGCAGCTCGGTGCTAACCTGCTTGGTGTTCCTCAGATCTTCTGATTGGCAGGACCTCGTGTTGCTGCAGTGAGGAGAAGTTCTTTGGGCCTGCTGCCAATGCAGCTTGTAGCTCTCCACAGCTTGTTGGGCCCAGCAGAAGGGATCTTGAAGGCAGGCAGCCCCGTGGGGGGAGGTGGAGAGGAGCCCTTGAAGATCCGAAGTTGAAGGAGTAGAGGGCATTGAGTGAGAGAGAGATCAAGGAAGGTGCTGGAGTTTTGACTACCTGATCAGCGGGGGGTCTGTCACCCTGACCAATAGCAGCTCAAACCTGAATTTTGCACCGAGGTGTGAAGAATGGGGAATTCTGGGACACTGAGTTTAGTTCAGAGTCCATTTTGAAATCCACAATGAATGACTTCATTTGTGGGTAACCAACACTAACAAGTGTGTCAGTTATTTTTGTGTTATACATTGGAAGCAAGATGGCGCCTGTGACTGGCAGTGCCACAGCTCGTCTCCTGCTGTATAGTTTCTTGACAGGCTGCATAGTAGTTTGAATTTGTAGCAACCCTCTATACTGTGGTTAAACATGTTTTAAAAAAACAGATGTTAAAACTGCTAAATGATAAATAAAAGCTTTGCAATTTAAGCATTACTAAAGTAAGTGTAAAAAAAGAGTATAAAAGTATTATTAGCGAAAGGTATGCCCACATTGAATAAGAGTAACACAGTGTCAAATGCTTTTAAGACAAGTTGCTTTGCATGAGTTCATAAAGCCGCCCTGTTTTTAGCCTGATACAAATGCATGTTATAGCTTTTTAAAGGAAGGAGCACCTTTTAACCTGAAGAATTAGAATTGAGCTGCTATATCAGGGAAATTCAGAAAATACTTATCAGAGATGATTTCAATAAAAAGGATAAAATAATCAATTGAACTACACAGAGCAGACAAAAGTGGTGGAGTTAACAACAGACGCTAAACGTCTGAGATTTAGGATGCTGATGATACATTATGCTTGAAGTAGAATATACCTAAGGAGGTAGAACTATGTGTTGAGTAAATGTACTTATTTGCTTTCCACAATGGTTATTTGACAGACTTCTAAAGACATAGTTGTTCATAGGATTGAAAGGGTTTGTGAGCGTTTTTTCCAGTCAAGTCAGTAAACACATGCACACCTCACAATAATTAGAGTTGGGTTTGGGATAATAGTAAAATACATTCCTTCGGGGAACACATACATAAATTACAAGTCGGATGTGCTCCGCTAATTATGAGGGGCTGGTCTGAGCCAAAAATGCCAGGGCCGATTTTTTGTCCCAGTCCAGCCCTGCAACGGAGGTCCTGGAGCCTACACATCGCTGGAGTGGTGGTCAGTGGCTTTCATCGCCTCAACGCTCTTCCGTATTTACACCGGTTCTGCCCGCATGGTCCAGCTGGAGCCCACGTGACCGTTGGACATGCCTTCGACCAGTCCCGCAGCGGTCCACGGACACTGCCTCCGTGACATCATCAACATTGCATATCATATTGCATATGTCTGTTGAATGCTCGGTCCATTGCAAATAAATCCTTCTCTCTGAACGATCTTTTCACACGAGGAAGCTGGATTTAATGTGTCTTTCTGAGACATGGCAGAGAGAGGAAGAGTTTATTCATGTCAATGATCTTCGTCCACCTGGCTGCTCTGTTGTCGGGAAGCCCCGCCCCTGTCGTCGTGGGGGGGGGGGGGG
>CAEMYA010000400.1:363386-397283 GCA_903131615.1 Diplodus sargus | reverse complement strand
TCTCTGTAATGGGCATTAGACTCATTGTCCCAGGTGATGTGTTTACAGCGGATATCTGCATTTGGGAATTTTCCAGATATCTTTTGCCAGTCCGTTGGTTTCATTTTGGTGATGAGGAGTCTTTTTTAGTTCGTTTGTGGTTGGTTTAAACTCTTGACAAAAGGTAGAAAATTGTTCAGCAAACACTTTACCGGATGCCGTAGGATTGGGCAGATGTTGAGAGGCTGCTGTGATGTCAGCAGAAGTCCATGCACGGAAAACCGATGTTGCACCTTCTGGTCCAGAAACTTCAACCATGGGCATGCTGAAGGTTTCTTGATTCGGATGACGTAGTCTATGTGCGATTGGAGAAGGTGGTTTGTCTGAAGAATTTGTTGTTGGAACAGGCGCATCAGGATGAGCTGCTCCCGAACTTCTTTGTTGTGTCATGCTGAAGGAGTCCGTTCCTCTTCTCTCGTCAGCTGTAGCGTTGTATGGTGGTGGAGCTGAAGGACGGGAGGGTGGGTTGCCGTCGAGGTCAGGATCCAGCTTCAAAGCCGCCAACTGTGGAAACAAAGAGGAAGAAACCTGCGAGTCTGATGTTCTTTGTGTGTGTAAATCTTGTTTTTCATTGGTTTCAGTAGTTTCGTGTGAAAAAGGAAGTTGTTTCTGCATTATTCTCCTATTTCTTGCAGCTGCTTCCGTTTTCCAAATCAGTAAACATTCTCTTTGATCTTCTATAGTTTCCAATTTTTTTACAGATAATTTCTTTTTCCTTCTCATGTCTAGTTCTTTTTCCTTTAGTTTTCCCTCTAATAGTAATATAGTTTTTAAACTGAGAGATCCCCCTATTGGGAATCCAAACTCAGCTGTCCAGACATTTAAATATTTTAGAGTTTTATCCCCATATTTCTTTTTCATTATATCCACAATTGCCTCTCTGGAGGTCCCGCCTCAACAGAGCCTTTACTCCCCATTCCAGCTGTGGAGGTCGTGCACGACAATTTCAATACAGACGTCTCTGTAAGGACCACTTCGTTACTTATATCAATATAATGAAATATTAATACAACCCGCACAAGTGATAAAAGCGTAACCCAAAGTATTTAAACTTTGATCCCTGAGTCATAGACTCAGACACAATTGTGGATAAAACAAAAATTTTAAATATTATGTCAAATTAAATCCCAAATTTTAAGAGAAAAGGAGTTAGAATGTCAATATTTCAATGCTCACCAGATGAATTTCGCTGACTTACTGTTCGCAGAATTCCAGCAGTGACAATCCGGGGCGTCTGCGGTCAGTCCTCCCATCTCAGAAGAGATTTTTGAGGTTGGAGGCTGGAAAGCTTTTCTCTTCCAGGATGGCCTATCACTGTCCGCATTCCGTCCCAGACGATCACCTGAGGAATCCCACTTCTGACACCAAATTGTCGTGGAAATTTTCTGCTCTTGGTGAAGAATGAAATAGAGAGTTCTTGCCGGCCGACAAAGTTTTATTTTCTTTGCAAAGAAAAGGTCAATCAACATGCGAGCGGTTCCCAATGTAGAAAGACCCTGAGCATCAAGAAACTTAAACATTTATACCTTCGGGAAAGCCCACCCCCTTGAATGTGTATTACATCCTTTGTCTACTGTGGGGTTGGCCCCCTCCTCAGGGTGTCTTTTCACACTCTTGTTTGATCAAGAGGTCTAGTCAAACATTCACACTCCTGCAGACATCTACAGCTCCTACAGACATCCTGCAGTATGATTAAGGGGTCTAATCAACACAGTTTAAAATACAAAAGGGTTTGAGTATATCATGAAACTTGAAAGGTTGGGTGTCTCCGAAACTTGAAATGCAATTACGAGGTCTAGACATTAGAATACACAAATGGGTTGCAAACAAAGGGATCTGATATCTTGGGGGAAAAGCAGGGTGTGGAGGCGTCTCAAGGAAAAAGTAATATTCAATATTCAAAATGTACCACTACACGTGCCACATGTTTGCTGATGATATCCAGCTTTACTGCTCTTTTAAGCCAACTGAGCCCCAGAGGCTAAATTCCTTAGTTCATTGCTTGGTGGAGATAAAACAATGGCTAAGTGATAACACCTTGCAGCTAAATGTGGACAAAACGGAAAAGCTGGTTATTGCCCCTGATGACTCAATTCCAGGGTTGAGCCAGTACTTGGGTGACTTAGGCCAGTCTGTTAAACCGAGCCTAAGAAACCTGGGTGTTGTCTTTGACAAAGACATGTCATTAGTGCAACACTGCAAACAGCTGACCAAAAATTGTTTTTTTCAACTGAGGAAAATCTCCAAACTAAGGAAAATGGTGTCACAACATGATTTGGAGCTGATCATGCATGCCTTTGTGTCTTCACGTTTAGACTATTGTAATAGCTTGTTTTCATGTCTGAACAAGAAGGAGCTGTCTCGCCTGCAGTTAGTGCAAAACTCTGAAGCGAGAATTCTGACTCGCTCTAATAGGTGGACTCACATATCCCCTATTCTTAAAGCTCTTCATTGGCTGCCAGTTTCCTCTAGGATCAATTTTAAAATTCTGGTTTTAACTTTCAGAGCTTTGCATGGTCAGGCTCCACCCTATAACAGCGATCTGATCCAGCCTTACACCCCAGCACGGGCTCTGAGGTCTGTGGATCAGAATCTGCTGATGGCTCCACGCACTCGTTTCCGGACCAGAGGAGATCGATCCTTCCAGGTCGTTGCTCCCCGGCTTTGGAACAATCTTCCGTTCGCTCTGCGTTCAATGGAGTCTGTTGACTCCTTCAAAAGCCAACTCGAGACGTATTTATTTGTGCAGGCTTTTTCTTAATTGTCTTGGGGCTGCTATGATTGACATTTTATAGTTGTCTTGGCCTTTTTAATTTGTATTTACTTTTTAACTGTGTATTGTCTGTTGTTAAAGTGCTTTGTGACCCTGGTCTGTGAAAGGCGCTGTACAAATACAGTTTACTTACTACTTACTTACTTACAGTACAGTCATGTTTTTTCAGTATCTTGAGTACAGATTCTTTTTCAACAGGTTCTGACAGTGAAAGCAACTGATCAATGTGTTCAGTGATTTCCTGTATTGCCCTCTGTGATACATGGAGAATAGACTGCATTTTCAAAAAGAAAGCACCAAGATTGTTCTGTAACTGCTCTGCTAATCCCTCAGTGCTACTGCCTGCTACTGGGGCAGTTTCGTCATCAGCTGAATGCTCCACAGGCTCATGTTCAGTGTCACTATCCAGGGAAACATCTGGAACATTTTGCACTACAACTGCTGCATCATAATCTGATGCATTCTGATGCTCTCCGATTTGGGTGCATTGTATGTGGAGTAAATGTTTGATTTAAACTTACAAGCTGTAAATGGACATGGTACCATTTATTTCATTCTTAAATGTCCCCTTAGGTGACTAAACATTTCCCTCTCAACAAATGGCTGCTTGAAATCACACACAGGGCAATGAAATGCCCGACTTTACATCAAATCATGACCGTCATCACCTACCACTCTTCTCGCTGAATGAACTCTCGACAAATGTGCTTTCAGTGAATTAAAAGTAGTTTGTGCACATGCAACTTGTATACAGGCAAGGTAAAGGTGAAACTGTGGAATACTGGCTATGGTAGGGCCTGTAATGTCTCAATAACTGTATTTCTAAGGAACTATAAAACTCACACAATTTACATTTCCACATAATTTTATCTAGTCTAGTCTAGCTTGCCTTTTCTGTCCACGGCAGGGACAGGGCCGTAACCAGGATTTTAGAAATACTGAGGTCATAAGTGTGGAGGTCCGAACATAAGCAAAGTTTCAGCGGGCGGGTCCATGAGGAAATGTGTATTTGTAACTGACACTGTGTGTGTGTGTGTGTGTTGATCAACCTTCGAGAGGGCAGGGACAGCAGAGTACAGTGCAGATGTGGAGATATGAGTCAGAGCCAGTAGATGGGGGCAGGCAGCCACTCACCATGCATGTAGACTAACTGAAATTGTATGATTGTTGATTATTGACAGTACACTGATTTCAATGAACATAAATGTCCTAACATAAGCAAAGTTTTAAAGATAATCTAGCCTAGATGTAACGGGGCATAATGCAAGACAAGATTTCACTTGTCTCTCCTGCCAAGAAGGAATTAAGCAAAATAATATACACCTCCTTAATATCAACTTTAAGACACACTTAAATAACTCAAATACCAAATAATGCAAACTCAAACACAAGCAAAATGTAAGTCATACAATTTCACTATTAGATACCACTAGATATGTTTTTACATTGAGATTGAAATAATTATGATTATGATTGAATTAGATCAGAGGACAGTATTGTTTGTTTAACATCAGAGTGTATGGGACATTGATAATCCTATCCTGGGGCAGCACCTGGTCTTCTCATTCACCTTTCTTTCCTTTTCTCCCCCTCTTGTCCTCTTCTTGCCTTACTATCTTCTTCCCAAATGGGAGCAGGGTTTGTTGTGCTCTCTTCATTATGTCTGAAGAAAGTATACACACAACAGCTCTGCTGAGTTGATGAAGTAACTTTAACAGTGCTGGGTAACATTGTATTACTGGCCTGGCCTCTGTTAGGATTAACATTATAAAAACTAGTTTTAGAGTTCCAGAAGAAACTCTGTTTGCTTGCCGAAATCTTGACGAGTATGTTTAAAACTATGTTTAAATGTAGCCTGTGTTTAATAGCCTATAATTAGTATAGGCTATTATAACATCTAGTAGGTTCAGAGATCACTTAAGTAGTTGCAGCAGCAGCACTAGATACAGTCAAAAACAGCATAACTGCAAAAAATGAGCAAGCATGGATTATAAATTAGCTAGCTAACATCAGTCAACATGATCCCTCTAATGGCCACTCTAAGATGAGCTCTTGTCAAGACAGTAGTATCACTACCACTGAAACGACCATCTGTAGGCAGTTAACATTAGCTAGTTATGTTATCACTTGTGATGGTTGATCACTAACTTGGATGGCACTACTAGGCGTGAAGTCGCAGTTAAATTAAAAGTATCATTACATGTAATAATTGGTGCTTCGTATCACTCACGTGAGCCTGTTGGCCTGCTTTGTATTTACATCAACGGACACTGTGTTTTAAAGTTTGAAATCGTATGGTTTATTACAATGCAAGCAACCTGGCCAGTTTATTCCAGTTACCAATTTTGCGATGTCTATCTTAGGAAGTAGAGAATACTTCGGACCACAAATCCTTACCGCTGAAGTACAGCTTTTCCAGAAGTTATTTTAACAGAGTGTTGTTAGAGTGGCGTAGCTCTTTCATGAATAGGGCGGTGCGTCAGGTGTGCGTGAGGTGTGAGTGGGTGAGCGACAGTGAGGGAGCGTGTGTACGGGCAGACAGTGAATGGATGAGAGAGAAATGAGTAGCGGCGGCAACAACAAGATTGAAATGTACAGTATATGCTGCAGTTAGCTGAGAGTAAACGTGACGGTACCTCAAAAGACAGCAAAGCTCCCTGGCATTATATACCGACCAACGACATACGTGAAAGGGGTTCACCCCGAAGGTAATAATAAACTTCGGCCCTGGAGGAAACATCTCCCCTGCGCTTCCCGACCACGGTCCGGGAGCCGAACAGGAATAGTGTAACAAGAGTTTTTTTCTTTTTTTTACCCACAAACCAGTTCAATGACCAAAGATGGTATATTTACGACAGGATAATCCACTCTGTAACCCAAGGTGATGATCAGACAGAGGAGCAAGTGGTTTCTGTACAAAATAAAGTTATTGTCGGCAGTTATCACTGAGAAAAAATACAGAGGACATGACCTTGGTGTCCTCAATGGTAGTTACGGCCCTGGGCAGGGATTAACTATCAGCTTTTCAATGAAAGTTACAGAAAGTGCCAAATCGAAGCTCGAGCCAAGTTAAGATTATGGCTAGTACTAGCTAACAGGGAAAGCCTAGAAGCTAACGGCTCAGCTGCTTCAAGCTCAATGAAGAGCTGCACTGCCTGCTCCACATTCAGCCGTCTCCTCATTGTTTTGACTCATTAAACAAAAAACACACTAAACACACTACACTAAACACTACATAACACACTAACGTCACAAATCTCTCCACTCTCAAAATTCGCTATCTCTATCGTTGTCTCTGTCACTGTCACTCTTTCGGCGCCATCCCTCCCACAACTTCCCCTTGTTCCTCAGCAACCAAATCACCTGGTTTGCCATATCATTTTGTGATTGGTTGGTCTGGTGCCTCAATAGGAAAGGGGGTGTCACAGATTTTTTTGCTTGCAAACACTTCCTGCTTGCGGACACTTTTGTGAGAAAAGTCAGTCTTACCGTTTCTTCCTGCACCAAACGCGACGCCAATGTTAGCACAAAAAAAAACGTACATTATTTATAATAAGTCCGGTTCTACTTGGCCTATCAACACAATTAAAACATGGTATATAGTTCACTTCTGGAACCGGAGCCGTTAAGAAAGTGGCCGCAATATAGAGCTCAACAGTCTCCGGTTCCGGAAGTGAATTTGATTTCATTCACTCCATTGACGTTTCATAACATCCTTATATAAAGAGTTTTAAGCCTTGAACCAAGCTATTAAACTACGAGATGACTCGTGACCATAAAACATTTAATTCAGCGCAAAAAAATGTTGAAAAACGCAAACCTGTAGCCATCTTGCTGTTGTCTGTCTGCCTTCATGTGTCGGCATCATGGACGTAATTTAGGGGGGAGGACACAGGGGACATGTCGCCTGCACTTATTCAGAAGACCGTTTTGGTCCTCTGCAGTTTTTACAGTCCAAAAACAATGTTACGCTATATTGAAGAGACACGTCAAGCACTAGGACCAAGCGGAAAACGGCCGCTCAAGCTGAAGCCTGTTTCCCTGAGTTTAGACCCGCCCACAAGCTCCTCAATTGGCTCTGCCGTTTCTTGTGTGATTGGCCGTCCCCGCTGTCACTCCATCTTGCTTGCACACCGGTCTGCTAGTTGCCCAGGAGTCCTTATAAATCTGCCGCTGTAAATGAGGCGTTTGTTGTGCCTGGGTCACGTCAGCTAGAAGGATTTTAATATCATAGGTTTCATTTATATTAACGTTTGAATCAGTGTGCGTATGTGCGTGCGTGATTGCGTGTGATTTGCGAACAATTCAGCTAACAGCACGCGCGGCAAACTCCTCATCTCTGCTGTCACTCACGGTGGAGGACATTTGTTTCTCCATCGCCCTGATCATTTTGCGGGACACTCTCTCGTGGCGTGCCCGTTTGTTGATAACTCATCCCCGCATGTTTATCTCACGTTCCTTGCTAGCCTTCTTCCTCCCTCCACCAGGCAGCCTGACCCTGTTGCTGTCTTCCTTGGACAGACGCTGAAGCTCAGTTTGATTTTTTCACCATTCTCTCACTTTCTTGGGGTCGACAGAGAAACGTCTAGCAGCTGCTTCTACTGAGTTTTCCTCTGCATATTTTACGACAGAACTTTTAAATTACAAGTCATACTTTTTATTGTTTTGCTGCACCGGAGCCATGGCGATCATCAGTGTGATACTGACTGACAGAAAGCAGCACAATACGTGAAAAAGGCGAATAAGAAAAACGTGCAGTGTCAGTCACGTCTTCTTCCTTGATTTAAAAAAAAATAAAAATTAGACTCTGCATTTATTTGGAACCTGCGGTTATTTGTCAAAATATACACCTGCATCCAGCGTTTAAAGGGACCCTGCGGCTAATTATAACCCGACTATTATTTGGTAATTTACTGTACTCAAAGAAATGCGTTACACCCATCCTGCAACACCTTCACTGGCTCCCAATTAAGCAGCATATCCACTTCAAGATCCTCCTCATCAATTACAAAGCTCTCAATAATCTTGTAAAGTGTCTTTGAGTTTTATTGAAAGTGCTGATAAATAAAATATATAATTTTTATATCTGTAGAGCTTCAACAATGTAAAGATTGTTAAAAAGCTTTTATTTAATGCCAAAGAGATACACTTATCTTTATGTATTATTTTTATGTTGAAAGGCAGCAACTGCTTAAAAAAACACCAACAATGAAAGATTTAGGGAAAAATACAATAAAACCTCGCATTACAAATGTGATTTTATACATCCAAACTCATGAGAATTGTGAAACTATGTTTTTTCCTCTATAAAATGAGGTCTGTTTAACATATATTCCAAAAATAAGTGTATTGGTGGTACTGAGTTGGAGTGAAGTTGACTAACAAGGTAAAACACAGAATTGGGTGATAATGTTTTGCTGCATGCTTCACAACCAGTCAAACCAAAAAAGGGAACAGTAAACTTCAAAGTAGCAATATAAAGCTAGAAGAACTACTAGAAAACACAGTGAACTGAAATAATTTTATGGAAAATACTTCTGTCCCCCCCACCTCTGAAATCAAAATTTTGTCCTTGGTTGGCATGCATGTCTTATTGTGGTCTTGCTTTTATTGTGTATGCATGCATTCTGTGTCTGTGCTTCTGCTTTGCATGCTGTGGTGTGATGTGTCTTGTGTCATGAGTTTTGTGCTGCACGTTTTGGGGATGTCTGAATGATGTTTTCTGACTGATAATATATATGCTATTTTGTCATGTTGTTAACTGCTGTGCATGTTTTGCAGATTGCCTTGGCCAGTAATTTTGTCATTTTAATCTTATTTTTCATATTTCATATTCTGTTCTGTTTTTAGGGTGACTTTAACATCTGTCTAGGGACTACAGATGAAAAATAGCCTCTTGGCTAATTCTGGCGCATTTTCAGAAATGTTATTAATGTGCACTGTCCCTGTTTTCAAGTAAGCTAATTATGTACACAGTCTTGTACCTTTGAATAATGAATAATACGTTTAAGAGTAAAGGAACTACTCATCCCATAAACCATTGCGAATTCAACAGCGACGTCTCTGATTGGTGGAGCTCGCTGTTACCATGGAAATGTTTACCGAACCTGCAAATTTCATGTTCGGGTGAACCCTTTCGACACTCTTCTCCACATCTCTAAAAAAAACGCAGTAAGTAAAATTCATTTATAAAAGCACATTTATAACATTTCGCACTGACCAAAGTGCTGTACATAGTGCATTCAATAGGTAAAAATAAGATAATGACAATAACAATAAAACAATAAAATAACAATAAAATAACAATGTTTAAAAAAAAATGAAGAACCATAAAACACAGACAACCACATATTAACAAAGATAGTAGTGGAGAGGTAGAAATATTAATGGAGAGAAAAAGCCAGGGTGTACAGATGGGTTTTGAACCTTGTTCTAAAAGCAGAAATGGAGGGGGCCTCGCGTATGTGTGGTGGCAGTTGGTTCCACAAGCGCGAAGCAGCTACTGCAAAGGCGCGATCACCTTTTTGCTTGAGTCTGGAGCGGGGGATATGGAGAAGACCCATATTAGAGGATCTTAGGGACCTAGGGGTTGAGTGGGGGTGTAAAAGGTCTAAGATGTACGATGGGGCCTGACCGTTGAGGGCTTTGAACACCATTAGAACTGTCTTGAAATGGATCCTTTGTTGTACTGGGAGCCTGCGAAGGGATGCTAGAACAGGTGTGATGTGCCCCGACTTTTTTGCCCCAGTCAACAGTCTTGCCGCTGCATTGCTCGCTAGAGGGAGTGGCAGTAGTCCAGCCGTGATGTTATAAAGGCATGGATAACTCTTTCCAGATCGTGGTACGATGGGGAGTGTTTTATTTTAGAGATAATTTTGAGCTGGTAGAAGCTGTTCTTAATTACAGAGGAGATTTGCTTATTAAAGCATAGCTCAGAATCAAAATTAACTTCCAAATTTCTTGCAGAAGGTTTGTTTTTTGATTGTGAATGGGGTTAGACTACCTAGGTCAGTAAAGATGGGGTTTTTGGTTTTGGAGGGGCTAAACACTGCATGAAAAGTGGGATTTTCGTCCCCGTAAACGCCCGAAAATCTCTCTAATTTTCGGCAGTTAACGACAATTTACAGCCTGCGAAGTTCGCGTTCGTCTGTGCCACATACTGACGGAAACTAACCATGACGTATGTGGAGCTCGTGGAGGTGCGAACGGCTCCAGTTAGCATATGAATAGCAGCGAAACCACGCCTGGCGACTCGGTATTGGATGAAACCACTACTTTTAAACAAGGAAAATTACTTGTGATTGGTTGGCAGATCTGTCACTCTATTGGTCACCCAGGGTCTATACATATATATATAGATATATATTTGGGCTGCGATTAAAAAAATTTATCTAATTAATTACAGGATTTGTAATTAATTAACTTAATTAATCGCATTTTAATCTCATATCTGCTGAAGGTACCCAGATAAAGAAATCGAATTCTAGGACATTACAAAATTGTATTGCATGACTAATCAATTGAATACACTAAGAAGAGAAGAACTTGCCATTCAAAGGCCCTAGCAACGATGTGCTCGCCTCGCTCCCCTGAGTCGTGTTCATGTCTGTTGTCACCCCGCTTTGACTAGCGACTAGGGCTGTAGATACACCAAACTCACGATTCGGTTTGTATCACAATTTTTTGACCCATGGTTCGATACAAACCTCGATTTTTTTTTCTTTCTTATTAAGCATTTTTTATTTATGTAACATTTCAATAACTTGTGTATATCATGCTTGTCTGATAGTATCAGAGGTGCAGTATTGTGGAGGGCGTGTCTATCTGATGGTCTGTTAACTGCACAGATCCCTCACTCAACTTAATACAGAGAAATGTCCCACAAAACAATGTTACAGAACCAAACTAGGTAACGTAGTAACTGTAACTGTCTTTGGCAACAAGTTAAAAATACCACAGCTGTACGTGGAGAAGCGTCCTTCCTCACGCCCGTCCTACAGACTCCTCATCACATTTCTGCCATGCCACCGGCAAAAAAACTTTACCTCACCGAGTGTTTCTTGATGAAAAAAAATCTCTGCGACAGTCAGCCCTCCGGACCGAGACTTCAGTGGACTTTACCCCGGAAGACAGTCTCCGTCGGTTTTGATTGACAGGGGAGACACCGGGGAAACCCCTTACACGTCTCTTTAGGAGCCGCAGCGCCGGCTTTCTGTGTTAAGTACGCAGCAGTTCGTCTTTACAGCGGTGTTCTGCTCTGTGTAAACGAACAACGGCGGAGAATTGGCGAACGACCAGACCTCTGGACTGGAAGTTGTGTCGCGATTCTGCCTTGTCACAGCGCGAGACTGGTTCGTGGATCTGAGTGTCGCCATTTCAGCTTCGATACGTGTATCATTACAGCCCTACTAGCGACGCCGTGGAAAGTGACGAACACGTCCGGACAAGTTCCTCGGTGCTAGTGCCACAGTGACGTGCCACAGCCAAGTAGCCTACGGATCATTCAATGGGCCAAATTTAAAATGCTCGCGCATTGAATTGCCACTCAGAATCTCAGAATTAATTGCGTTAATTTTTATAATGCGTTAATTTGCAGTGTAATTAAATAATCGAATTAACGCGTTAAACTGACAGCCCTAATTTTATATATATATATATATATATATATATATATATATATATATATATATATATATATATATACATATACATGTATATTTATAAATATAAAATGTATTTATTTATTTATGATATCATCAAAGACATGATTGAATTTATTGAGGAAAGGAATATTTGCCAGGAAGTTTATTCAAAGAAAGAGCTTTATTAGAACAAACACAGACACACCACAACTATGTACAAAGCATAATCTGCCCAATCAACAACGGGAAGGTCACGAGAAGCCCAAAATCCTGCAGCACCGTGAAGTGCCTGTCTGCCACCTCGGAGTTGTAGGTAACTGCCGGCCTTCTGTCTGAATTCGGTCCGTTTTGCAGACGTCTGTGGTGCGTCGCTCTGTACGTTGGACTCGCCTCTAATCCCGACTGCAGCGTGGCACAGAGCTCGGTGAGCTCCCGGCTCCATCCAGACACCCCGCCGTCTTCCTCCTCAGACATCAGGTCTATGGCGGCGCACTTTTAAAGCCCCACCCCATCCTCAGCTAGCACTCTGTCTCGCTTCCAGCAGCTGTAAAAACAATCAGTAAAGACAATCAGTACTGCGTGATGCACTGCGTATGGACACATCACATCTTTTAATGCACCTGAAAAATAGTCACATTGACCAAAAACGGATCTAATCTAAAAAATCTTACCCTCTTTGACTCCGAGCTGAACTCTTCACAGCTTCCGCCTGCGATGCAAGATCTGGTTGTTTGTACCTGAAGCTCCTGCGTATTGTCTCGAATGTCTTAGGCAGCTGGAAAACAATTAAATGAGAGGGGTATGAATTAAAAAAAAAACGTAAATCACAGTAAAATTAATCAAGGAAGGAGAAAAGAGTAAAAAGTTACTTACACACGATGGCGTCATTATCGGCATCATGTAAATCTGGACATGCAGACAAAGCTCTGAGCTAATAGGAGGTCACGGCCTCGTTATGAGGCGAGGTTAGTCTGTGAAAACAAAATGCTCGCAGCGATAAATCTCCATGTCCCTCTGCAGCAGCAAAGCGACCTCCGTTGGCGACACTCTCCCTGGGGACCCGGCAAAGCTCCTCCCGTCAGCACAGGCCTCTTCTCGACAATGACCGGGCCACTAGCCTAGCTCCTGCTAGCTAGCCTAGCTCCTGTTAGCTAGCTTAGCTCCTGCTAGCTAGCTTAACCGAACTTGCTTCGTGTCCAATAAAACAAACACTTCGACTGTGATGGAGAGTCCAACTCACACACTCACACCACATCGTCCGACAACAGTTCACAGCCCGTTAGTGATAAAACACGACACAAATGACACACAAAGTCCACTGTTAGCTGCTCGGCGCCATTAACTCTCTGCTCCTTCTTCCTTGTCACTTGTCAACCCGGAAGTGTAAAACTCCTAAAGGTCATGAACTCTTACACGAAATAAGAAAGTCACACATTTTAAACAGTAATTACTAATGCATTTTAATATCTTACTTATCTCAAAATATTTCATGCAAATTTTAACTTCTTAACAACTGGCGTTTTATCTTTAACTTGGTCCCAGGAGAGAAAAAATAAAAATAAAAAATTTTTTGTATCTTTTTTTATATAACATTGACCACTGCTAATGACATACGCAGTAATTAATCTGGCATATTTATATTAAATCAATTCAAGCTAAAACTTAAGAGTCTATATTAGGCTATACTGAGCCTGATCTATTTATACCAGAGATTTTCCTAATACCTTTTAGGAAAATGTCACCTGGGGAAAAACTCCCCCTGCTACCCCGATTTGCATTTGTATAGCTCACAGCATTTTCATTTACATGTTAAAGCCTCCCCTAGAATCAGGGGCAGGGGGGTCATGGGGGGACAACTGCCAAGCAAGGCCCACGCCAATTTCCGTCAATTTTCAGTGTTGCCTGCAAATTGCCGTTTGCAGTCGTAACCCTGAACTTCCACGACAATTTACAGTGCCGCATACTGATGAAAATCCCACTTTTCATGCAGTGAAAGATGATTACTTCTGTTTTGTTGTTGTTAAGCTGGAGGAAATGATCCCCCATCCAGTCATTAATCTTCTTGAGACCCTCTCGGAGAGTCTGAAGAGAGTTTCTGGATCTCAGTGGGAGATATAATTGTGAGTCGTCAGCATAAAAGTGCAACGAAAGATGATTTTTTCTAATTATATTTCCCAATGGGAGCATATCTAAACAAAGTAGAATTGGACCCAGGATGGACCCTTGGGGGACCCCGAAAGGCCAGAGGGGCAGAGCATGAGGAGTGCTGACCTATGGACACTGAAAAAGATCTATACAGTAGGTTAGAAAGTGAAATCACGGCAGCTCTGTGGTAAGCGATCATAGAGTTCTGGTGGCAGTAACTAGCGAACATGAAATTTGCTGGTTTGGTAAACATTTCCATGGTAACAGTGAGCTCCACCAATCAGATATGTCGCTGTTACACTATAGGATTGTGGGTAGCGTAGTACTTTTCCATGACATTGCGAATAAAACATGTTTTTCTTACAACAAGGTTGATATCATACAGACATGTAGCTTCTACAGGATCATATACCATCGTTTCACAACCTTATAACTCGTGAGAAGTCTACTTTGGATGGTTGCGACATTATGGCCAATAATCAAAATCCTTTATTCAGAATATGAATGACATTTTCACTTCCAGAACCTCACTGTTGAGCTCTATAGGACTCTAATATAACGTTTGTGCTAATGTATGAAAACCCTTTAAGCTAACGTTACCTCACTTCAGCTGCTCACGCTGTGCTTGTTCAATTCAAACAGTAACATTAACTTATGCAAAGCAGTAATAAAATAACACAATAAAGTTACCTCTCTTTGCCAGCAAATAAATCCTTGTCACATATCACGTGTCCTCCTGACTTCCTGTGAGGGCACTAAAGCTTCCGGCCCTGTGAGAGTGGTGAGAGTCACTCACTGCAACCAGGTGTGTGTGGCACTGATTATCTTTGATTAAGCCCAGGTGTGGGGAGCCTTCAAATACTCTGAGTCTCCAGTGCTCTGTGCTGACTCATTATCTCACCTTCAGAGGTAGTGAGAGGTTCTCCCTGTGGTTTGGCAACTCATTACTTTGTGTGTATTTGGGGTTATTTGCCGTGTGTTTTCTGGGTCTCCTGGACAATTTTGGTTTTGGGTCAGCTGCTTGGCAGCGGTGGTTAGGTTAAGCACTTGAGCCCCTTTGTTTCATTAGGGAAGCCCGTAGTGGCTCTAAACAGTTTAGTTGGGTTTTCTTTCCCCCCCCTTCCCCGCCATCGCCTTGGCGACTTTGTGGTTATCCCTCTGGGGTAACTTTTAGACACCCTGGGTCCGCGCCTGCGTCCCAATCCCCCTTCCCTGACACTTCCGTTCAGTTATTCCAGTAGTGACAGCAAACAGGTCCTGCTCAGGTTGAAGTTAGTGGCGTCAGTACCGCGTGCAAACCCGTTGAGTCCTAACGCTTTAGGTAGGGTCAGAGACGTCGCTGCTACACTATAGGATTGTGGGTAGTGTAGTAGTATTCCATGACATTGCGAATAAAACATGTTTCTCTTAAAACAAGGTTGATATCATACAGACATGTAGCTTCTACAGGATCATATACCATCCATCCATCCATCCATTATTGTCCGCTTAATCCGGGGCCGGGTCGCAGGGGCAGCTGCCTGAGCAGGGACACCCATACTTCCCTCTCCCCGGACACTTCCTCCAGCTCCTCCGGGAGGAGACCCAGAGAAAGACCCAGGACACGCTGGAGTGACTATGTCACCCAGCTGGCCTGGGAACGCCTTGGGATCGTCCCGGACATGCCACGAACACCTCCCGAGGGAGGCGTCCCGGGGGCATCCGAAACAGATGCCCGAGCCACCTCAGCTGGCTCCTCTCGATGTGGAGGAGCAGCGGCTCTACTCCGAGCTCCTCTCGGGTGACAGAGCTCCTCACCCTATCTCTAAGGGAGCGCCCCGCCACCCTGCAGAGGAAACTAATTTCGGCCGCTTGTATCCGGGATCTTATTCTTTCGGTCATGACCCAAACTTCATGGCCATAGGTGAGGGTAGGAAGGTAGATTGACCGGTAAATCGAGAGCTTCACCTTTCGACTCAACTCTCTCTTCACCAAGACAGACCGATACAATGACCGCATTACTGCGGCCGCTGCACCGATCCACCTGTCAATCTCACGTTCCGTCCTTCCCTCACTCGTGAACAAGACCCCAAGATACTTGAACTCCTCCACTTGAGGCAGGAACTCTCCCCTGTTGGGCCTCGCTTTACACGAAGCCCAGTTAAGGAGTGTTTAACAATAATAAAAGGGGGATTTAGGTTAAATTCATCAATAATAATTAATGATTATTTGGAATAATAATTAATTATGATAAATAATATGATCCAACTTGCATTAGATCACCCTTGAAGAAGGGAAAAGATAGCAATTTTACTAAATCAGTCTCATAAAAATGTACTGAACTGTTTATAACTCTGGTTAATAATTAACTTAATAACTACAACCAAGTGTACCATAACAGCTAGACAGCTGTAGAGGTTGGCAACATTCACTCTTGTACAATATTAAATGGACAGCAAGAAGGTTCAAAGTATTTTATTTAACACAAAGATGGAAACACACAATCTAACTAACATGTACTATATACAAGTGTGTGTGTGTGCCTGGCAGAACAAAGAAACAATAGCGGTCAATGATATCACATGTGGGTGTGATATGCTCTAGCCTCAAGGAATGTGTGTGTGTGTGTGTGTGTGTGTGTGTGTGTGTGTGTGTGTGTGAGACGTGATGCTAGGTTATAGAAGATGGTTAGTTGCATGCAGAGACTCTGAGTCTGTGGGAAACTAATTCGACTAACATTGAATTAGCCGTCCAGAAAAGCAAACTACCAATAACTTGACTTGAGGTCACAATAACACCAAACAGTGGAAAAACACATACATTGAACACATCACATCAACCAGAGTTTAAAGTCCTATGCTTAGCCGTGCTATGCTATGCTATCTAAGCCCAGTTCAACGTTACCAGTCTTTGAAGAGAGGGTGCTCGTGGTTGCAGGAGAAAGTTGGGGCTCCAATGTTGAACAAAGCTGTTCTTGCCGTGCAAGGTTTGATGAAAGTCGGCAGAGGAGGAAACTGGTCACTCCTTTCTTTTATAAGGATAGCAGCTCCGTGCTAACCTGCTTGGTGTTCCTCAGATCCTCAGATTGGCAGGACCTTGTGTCGCTGCAGTGAGGAGAAGTTCTTTGGGCCTGCTACCAATGCAGCTTACAGCTCTCCACCGCTTGTTGGGCCCAGCAGGAGCCCTTGAAGATCCGAAGTTGAAGAAGTAGAGGGCGTTGAGTGAGAGAGAGAGAACAATGTATGCTCTGGGGTATTGACTACCTGATCAGCAGGGGGTCTGTCACCCTGACCAATAGAAGCGCAAACCTGAATTTTGCACCTAGGTGTGAAGAAAGGGGAATTCTAGGACATTGAGTTCAGTTCAGAGTCCATTTTGGAGCAAGCCACCTTTTTCTGGTCGAGAACCATGGCCTCGGACTTGGAGGTGCTGATTCTCATCCCAGCCGCTTCACACTCGGCTGCAAACCACCCCAGGACATGCTGGAGGTCCAGACCACATCATCCGCGAAAAGCAGAGATGAAATCCACTGGCTCCCGGACCAGACCCCCTCCGGCCCATGGCTGCGCCTAGAAATTCTGTCCATAAAAACAATGAACAGAACCGGTGACAAAGGGCAGCCCTGCCGGAGTCCAACATGCACTGGGAACAGGTCTGACTTACTGCCGGCAATGCGAACCAAGCTCCTGCTCTGGTCGTACAGGGACCGTACAGCCCTTAACAGAGGGCCTCCGACCCCGTACTCCCGGAGCACCTCCCACAGAATGCCACGAGGGACACGGTCGAATGCTTTCTCAAAGTCCACAAAACACATGTGGACTGGTTGGGCAAACTCCCATGAACCCTCGAGCACCCTGTGGAGGGTATAGAGCTGGTCCAGTGTTCCACGGCCAGGACGAAAACTGCATTGTTCCTCCTGAATCCGAGGTTCGACTATCAGCAGAATTCTCCTCTCCAGTACTCTGGAATAGACTTTCCCAGGGAGGCTGAGGAGTGCGATCCCCCGATAGTTGGAACACACCCTCCGGTCCCCTGACTCCCACGCGATGCTGCAGAGACGTTTCAACCAAGACAGCCCCACAACATCCAGAGACTTGAGGTACTCAGGGCGGATCTCATCCACCACCGGTGCTTTTCCACTGAGGAGCTTCCCAACTACCTCAGTGACTTCGGCTTGGGTGATGAATGAGTCCATCTCTGCGTCCCCAGCCTCTGCTTCCTCTATGGAAGGCATGTCAGTGGGATTGAGGAGATCCTCGAAGTATTCCTTCCACCGCCCCGACTATGTCCCCAGTCGAGGTCAACAGCACCCCACCTCCACTGTAAACAGTGTTGGTGGAGGACTGCTTCCCCCTCCTGAGGCGCCGGATGGTTTGCCAGAATTTCCTCGAGGCTGACAGGTAGTCCTCCTCCATGGCCTCCCCGAATTTTTCCCAGACCCCAGTTTTTGCTTCCGCGACTGCCCGTGCTGCAGCACGCTTGGCCTGCCGGTACCTGTCAGCTGCCTCATGAGTCCCCCGGGCCAACCAGGCCCGATAGGACTCCTTCGTCAGCTTGACAGCATCCCTTACTTCCGGAGTCCACCACCGAGTTCAGGGATTGCCGCCACGACAGGCACCGGAGACCTTACGGCCACAGCTCTGGACAGCCGCGTCAACAATGGAAGTGGAGAACATGGTCCATTCGCACTCAATGTCACCAGCCTCCCTCGGGATCTGGTCAAAGCTCTCCCGGAGGTGGGAGTTAACCCTCTGGAGTCTGGTGTATAATTGGCCGTTTTTGACTTTTTTTGATTTTTTTTATTGTATTTCCCCTTAAAAACTATTTATCTTGCCTTGTTGTCATTATTTTCAGCACAACCTCACATGTGTGACTGTACAGTTTTTTTTTTCTATTTTGACATACTGTATTAACACAATTGACCTAAAATCACAAAAAAACATAAAATCCGAGTAAGAAAAAGTTAGATTTTTTACTGTAAAAACCACAAATATGATGAACGAAAGATTTTAATTACTTATAATGCAAATATAAATGTTGTTTACTAAATGTGTGGATAAGTTTTTGAATTTTACAAAGTTTTATGTAACTATAAATAGTTACATAAAACTGACATTCTCTGAGGCATTGCCTGCATTTAAATGTAAACATTTAAATGCAGGCAATGCCTCAGAGTCAGGGCTCCTCAGCTGAATGAAGAGCTGCACTGCCTGCTTCACATTCAGCTTCTCCTCATCGTTTAGACTCATTAAATTAAAAGAAGACTCCACTACACACTAAACACACTTCACTAAACACTACAGAACACACTAACTTTGCACTCCAAACATGCTATATGTCACAAATCTCTCAACTCTCAAAACTCGCGATCTCTGTCGCTGCCTCTGTGACCGGCACAGCTGCCTTCACTTTTCCGCCTCGTCACTCCCAAATCTTCCCCCTGTCCCCCAGCAACCAGATCATGTGACTTGCCAAATAATTTTGTGATTGGCTGGTGTGGTGCCATTTTCTACCAATAGGAACACGTTTTTTTGCTCTCAACACTTCCTGTTTGCGGACACGTTCGTGAGGAAAGCCTGATTTTACCGTCTCTTCCTGCACCAAACGCCTAGCAAACGTGACGGCAACGTTAGCGAAAAAGCGTGGCGGACATAGTAGATCGTATCTCCGGTTTTACTTGGCCTATTAACACGATTTAAAAACTGGTATATAGTTTGAAGGCTGCTTGAACACATACAGTCGGACCTGAGACTCACAGAGGCGCCGTTTCGCGGCTACGTCAGCTGAAATTGGTCACGTGATTTTGACGCGCCGGCGCGTCAATCGACTCCAGGGGGTTAAAGACCTCCCTGACAGAGGGTTCCGCCAGACATTCCCAGCAGACCCTCACAATACGTTTGGGTCTGCCAGGTCTGTCCAGCTTCCTCCCCTGCCAGCGGATCCGACTCACCACCAGGTGGTGATCAGTTGACAGCTCAGCCCCTCTCTTCACCCGAGTGTCAAAGACATACGGCCGGAGGTCAGATGATACGACCACAAAGTCAATCATTGACCTTCGGTCTAGGGTGTCCTGGTGCCACGTGCACATATGGACCCCCTTATGCTTGAGCATGGTGTTTGTTATGGACAAGCTGTGACTAGCACAGAAGTCCAATAACAAAACACCACTCAGGTTCAGATCAGGGAGGCCTTCAACACAGTCTCCAAACTCTTGGACACTGTTCGCATCGTCTCGGTCTCCAGTCTGCACATGTTTCCAGCCTTTTTACTGTGACAGCCAAGCTCCCTCCTAATAATATTAACATCAACATCGCTTCAAACGCCATTGCATAGCGGACCGAAGCGGAGCTAACTAGTTAGCCAATTTCTAGCGGACTTCTCCAGACTCGTAGGCAACTGTAAATACTATCAAACCGCGGCGACACTTATCGATGGCTCAGGTGCAGTTGCTGGGTCTGGTATGGGTGGGACTGATCCTTTTACGAGGGTCAGTGTCAAGGCAAAGTCAGCTTTGTACTGTCCCTCGTCACTGAAGCAGTCCGATGTGAAGTGCTTAGCGCACACACACAAGCTAACAAGAACCGCAGCCGGCACGTTGTCGTTAAAAAATGAAACGCAACCACTGTCTCTTCTGTTGTTTTGTATCTGGGACAGAATATAGCACTGATGTTGTTTTTTACAACCAACAACAGAGCTACTTGCGTGTGCAGCTTTGAGCAACGACATTGCGATACGCTGCTGTCTCACTGCTGGACACACCGAACTTCACCTCGGGGATGAACGCCCCCCTCTCGGATATCTCCTATCACCGCGCAGAGGAGGTCGGCCTATGATAATGACTCCTTTCGTTACGTAATGAAAGGAGCAGAATCTGAACAGCCTGTAGGAGCGCCGTTTTACCAGTGGGTGGGCTGTAGAGACCATGCAGGAATCACTTGTTTTCATCATTCTGGGAGTTGGCAGGCTCAGAGGAAACAGCTTATATATGTAGAGACCAGAGAAAACGTGTTTTTCATGATATGGGACCTTTAATGTCCATTAAAAGAGAAATCTCTGTTTCTTAAAAGACAAAGTCTTAAAAGATTGTCAGACCGGGACAGTTGCGTCACATGGGGTCCAGAGGAGGAGACTCGCGGTGGCGTCCGATTTCTCTGGTTGCTCGGCTAATCCAGCGTCCTGGAAGCCACCAGGAGAACACAAAATCATTGCCAGTACGGTCATCCAGTAGCTCGATGCCCTAACATAGGGATGCATACACCAGAGTGTTACTAATGGCCCGAAGGGATAATCACACACCAGGCAGAGCGATTAAGCTCTGCCGCTGCGGTTGTGACGCGTCGTAACACTGGATTTTCCATCACCGTATCGAACTAGGTGTCTTTCACCTCGCCTTCCTCTCTCTGCCATGTTGCCCGGTCTCCGCGTGCTCTCTGGACAACGCTGCCCTCGCCACTCTTCTACGCTCTTGTTTGTTCTCTTTCCGGTTCAAACCCCCGATCCCTCCGCCGTCAATTGGTTCCTGTCGAGGACAAGGGCAGAACCTCCAGGTGCAATGCATTCATCATTCTATGGTGCGTTCACAGGCAGTGGGACATTTCTAAAACATGCAATAAAAACTTAAAACACACTGGAGAATAAAACCATGCAAAAACTCTTAAAATATACAATAATAATCAATAAACCCAGTCCCAACTGCCATGTGACAATCGATCCGGTTTTCTATCGATTCTCAAATAGGCTGAAAAACAAGTAGTAAATGAATACTGTTACAACCCAAGAGGTCATAAATATTTTTATTTGTCTTTTAATATCCCTCTTTTACCTGTGTGAGTGTGTGTGAGATTGGTTGCCCGTGTGTCTGATTGTAGGTTGCCCTGTGGAGCTAATTGGTTCCTGCCTGGAAGATGAGGGTTTAAAGGCCGGCTTCTCTCCAGTTCCTGTGGACTCTCCTCCATTGACCCAGACTGCCAGCATGCATGATTGTGGAAAAGGTGTTTGTTAATAAAACTATTTAAAAAAGCTCTTTGCTGCTGGTGCTTGGAGGATGGGAAGAGGGGAGTCTCATTCTCTTGTTGCACCAGGGATTCCCCTAGGCCCTGGTTGTAACAATTGGGGGCTCGTCCGGGATCTGAATGTCCATGAGGTGAGGTAGATGTGGTTTGGTTTAGTTTGTTTGTGTAAGTGGCCTTTAGTTAAGTGTAGTGGTCATCTCTTTTGTTAAGTTGTTGTTGCTGTATGTTGTGTTTCTGACAGAGCACCCTGACCAGAAAGCTGCTGGGCACTTTCAAAGATTTGCCACGTTTATTATTTTGCCTTTTGGTTGTGGTAACTGGACTCCACTTCTGTAGGGTCACTTGTGGTTGCAGCTTAAGAGTAAGCTTGCAACATTTGTGTAGTGGTGACTACAGTGTGATGACTTTTTTGTGTGTGGTTGTTGCAGTCCACTTTTGGTTTGGTCCATAGGTGTTACTGTTTTTAGTGTATTAATTGGTGTGATTGGGATGGCATCACTGGCCAGATCAGTGGATCTTGAGTGGTGGGTATGGCTTCCCAGTTTGTCCGGTCAGTTTGTCTCTTTCTGTTGCACTCCATTATATAGTCACGTGTGGTTTGAGATCACAAGATGTCCATTTTGGGTGTGGTAGTGGCAGTTCACTTTTGTTGGGTCACTTGTGGTTGCAGCTCAGGTGTAAGCTGGCAACATTTGTGTGTAGCAGTGGCTACACAGTGACACCTTTTGTGCAGTGGCTGTTGCACACCACGTTTGTGTTGGTCACCTGTTGCTGTTTTTGGTGTGTGTGTGTGTGTGTGTGTGTTACCACAGTTGATGTATTTGTTGTGTTCTATCCTCATGGTGGAGACATGGTGGTGGCCATTTTGTTTGTGGGAGTGGCACCCACTAACCAGGTTTTGGGTCCTGTTTTTATGTAGATTGGCTTTAAGAGAGAAGATTGTGGACAAAATATGTTTGCTAATAAAACTATGTTAAAATTCTCGCTGCTGATGGTGCTTGGGGAACAGGAAGAGGGAGTCTCATTTTCTTGTTGCGCCAGGGTTTCCCCTAGGCCCTGGTTGTAACAGTACAGAAAAGAATACAACCTGGTTTATTAATATAAATCTTAATTATTCACTGCTGAGAATAAACAATACTCAAATGAGTCCTCAATAAACAAACAATACTCAAATGAGTAAAATGAGTCCACAAGTCAAGTGGCTATTGGCTAAGGATAAACCACATATAGGAACAACAAACAAGGAACGGGCAGGGCTAGGGCTGATTAAATTAACCTAATTTTTATCATTATCACACAACGTTAGCCAGTTGTTTAATTTTACCTGCTGTGCTAGTGCTAGCACTGGTGCTGCTAAGTGCATCAAACAAACGGCATTGCTGGAGTATAATGTCGTGTTGTGTGACGATCCCCGAGGTGTCATCCTTGTTTGTGAAATGCAGCCAGACTGGATTGTTTTTGCCGGGACGACATTTCTCCACAGTGCATCGCATGTAGCAGCTCAGCTCACCTCTGCTCTGCAGTCTTCCATCAATAATATCTTTCAAATTCACAAAGATGAAGACTAAAAATGTTACCTACAAATTGCGTAGGCCTGTATTGTGATATTAAGTGCTTTTCATACTACAGGCATCAGATAACGATGAGAGAGCGAAACATAATGAGAGAGAGGGAGAAAAAGGTGACCAGGTAAGGCCTTCAACTGTGAGTTGTAATGTTATAGGCTAATTTGGCAATGATTACATAGTGGCTGTCCATACTACAGGCTGCATCAGAAAGAGTTGTTGAACCACCTGAGATTGAGCACCTTAGCGTAGGACAGGAGAGAGGAGAAAGCGATGGCGAGGTAAGGATTTCAACTACAGTGGCAAAAATTTGTAAGTTACCCCATGCTCAAGTTGACTGAAAGAGGAATTTTAAAAATCACATTTTGGAAATTTATATTAGTGTTTTAATTAAACAAATGAGGAAAAATCCAGGCTTTTAGCCACACATTTTCTTTGTGAATGAATAATGTATCGTAAATAAATATGTTATAGGAAGTCAGATTTATATTTTTAAAGGCCATTTATTTCATGTATCCAAGATAATATGCATCCTGATAAGTCGCCTCGGCCTTTGTAATTGAAATAGCCACATATCATGACATACCCTTCACCATACCTATACAGATTGGCATGGTGTTATTCCAGCTTGTCAAATTGCTTATAGTTAGCTTGCTAGTTAGCCTAATGATTTTATCAATGGAAATCAAACCAGCTAATGGAATAACTGACATAACACATGCCAATCTCTGGGTATGGTGAAGGGTATGTCATGATGTGGGGCTATTTTAATCCCAAAGGCCTAGGTGACCTTATCAGGATGCATAGTATCCTGGATCCATGAAATACATGGCCTTTGAAAATAAAAATCTACCTTCCTCTATGAGAATTTAACCCATTCATTAACATAGAGGTTCACATACTTATTCTTTCTGTATTTTAATGAAGAACATGTATTTATTTAAGATGCATTACTTATTCACAATTTTCTAGCGACAAATCTTACTATATTGTAAAAAAATTATATCCACTGACCACATGGCAGATTTATGTCCCCACCACTTTACAAACCAAACCTACACCCTTGGTGTTACCAAATCCACTTATGTAGCTGCCATAACAACTTAAGTGCAGTCACTTAAACTGGAGACACTGAAACAGTGGACACACTGAAATTGAAAAAACATGACAATAAAACGCATGTATTAATTTCTTGTGTCATTGTCTGAACAGTGAACACAGTGAACTGAAAACATAGCAAATAAATGCACCACTGACTCAGAGGCAGGGCAGAACGGGTTAGTAGCGGGGCATGTTACTTAGCATGGCTAAATGCTAGAGAGGGAAAACAACAGCCATTTCTCTTTGTATTGAGATGTCTCACTTGTTATCACTCAGTTTTGTCTTATGCCTCAGTTTAAACACACGGTAATGATTTGCCTCATCCTGGTTGTTCATTGTTGTTAACAGAGTTTTCTTCCACAGCTTAACTTATCACACTGCACATGTTTGCTCTCTTTGTGTGAACAACCGCAATCACGGCACACACAGGTTTTATTCTGTACAGCTGCAGGTAATCAACCGAACAGGTGGGTCACATGACCACATTACGTCATCAACATAAATCAGCGGTTGCCGCAACAATACAAAACTCATTCAAAAAGGGGCACAATAATAAATTAATGAGAGCACACCTCTCAACACCCCCGCTTGCTCACATTTATGGAGCAATCTATACTCTAATACATACTGTACAATTCATAAGAAAAAACAAACATTTGATGTGCCAAACAAAAGCATCTCAAACCTTGTCAGCTTCAGTTTGGTAGCAGGCTTGGTTAGAATATCTGCAACCATATCGTTTGTTGGACAGTACTCCAAGCTGATCTTGTCCCCATCTATCAGAGACCTAATGAAGTGGTATTTAATATCCACATGCTTACACCGTTGTCGATGGACAGGATTTCTGGCTAAGGCTATAGCGCCTTGATTGTCTTCATAGACTAGGGATGTAACGGTATGAAAATTTCACACTGCGGTATACCGCGATATTTTTAAAACGTCCTCAAAATGCTGAAAAAACACTGATACACTGATAAATTGAAATAATTTCACCAGGATTTATATTTAAATAGATTTATTATATATCAAAATAGTCAAAATCCAAAACTTTAACAAAACACTGTAAAATCAACATTAAACAAGTGTAAAAGAATGTATCAAAACTGTGCAAAATAAACCTTAAATACAGTAGAATGAGGCCGCAGCACTCGATTGGCCAGCAGACCCTCTCTGTGAAAAAAATGAATAGAACATGTCATTATTAATTATTACTGTCATTGTTACTAAATACTAAGGGTGCAACCAACAAATCGCAAAAATCAGAATTGAGACCATATCACTTTTGTTAGAAACAGGTTGGATAATTTTTTAGATCAAAACAAAAAGGATAATTGTTAAATTAATCATGAATACTCTATTTTGGCTCTTATCTCTATCTAGACACTTGTTATATTTGTTGGGCCTCGCTTTACACGAAGCCCGGTTAAGGAGTGTTTAACAACAATCAAAAGGGGATTTAGGTTAAATTTGGCTATCAATAATAATTAATGATTATTTGGAATAATTATTAATTATGATAAATAATATGATCCAATTTGCATTAGATCACCTCGGGGCACCACCCTTGAAGAAGGGAAAAGATAGCAATTTTACTAAATCAGTCTCATAAAAATGTACTGAACTGTTTATAACTCTGGTTAATAATTAACTTAATAACTACAACCAAATTTACCATAACAGCTAATAATGGTTGAAGGATTTTGGAGTTCTTGACAGTGTAGAGGTTGGCAACATTCACTCTTGTACCATATTAAATGGACAGCAAGAAGGTTCAAAGTCTTTTATTTAACACAAAGATGGAAACACACAATCTAACTAATGTACTATATACAAGTGTGTGTGTGTGTGTGTGTGTGTGTCTGGTTTTTAGCTATTACTAAATTCAGAAGACTTGAGCTTGCTGCTGTTGCTAACAAATCCATGGTATCCTATTGTAACTGTAAGAAAGTAAGTTACTTATCGTTAGCAGTCAGTACAGGATGGATCAAGTTGTCAGTTACCAGAAGCTAAATCTGTTGTCCTTGGAGTTTAAGTTTTGCTTAAACTGTGGCTCAGGGCTCTAACGCTCTGAGTAGCTGGGCACAGAAAGGATTTCTGAGGCACTGTCACTATCTAAGAAACTGTGCACTGAACTGTGGTCAGGGAAGCTATGGTCATCATCTGAGCAGTATGCTGGCTGGTCATAGTTCTGGGCCAGGATTTCTGCATATGGCCTTCTACAACTCCTTTTGTCTGCATGCCTATCACGAAGCAGTTGGTGGACATGGCGGTTACGCTCGGTGTCACTATGCATCCTTTTGTCACCCCCCTTTGGTCTGTTGGGAGGGTGACGTTTTGAGGCAGGAGATTTTTGAGATGCTGTTGTGTTTGAGAAGGCAGGCTCAGGTGTCTTACCACTGGATTTGAAATTAACAATAGTTTCCAAAGCCAACTGTGTCATCTTCCTTATCTCCTTCAGTGAGAGGTTCTCTTGACACATGCTTATTTCAACATGAGGGCGTACACATGGATGAAGGTCCTTCACAAACAAAGACTTGAAGATAGGGTTCTCTTCTAAGCCTGGTGCATTCCTGCCCTGAAAGTAAGCGTGCCTAAAACGTATGTAATAATCTCTGGGATGCTCGCGACGAGAATGTTTCACTTGGATGGCTGCAACTATTCCTGTGGCTTCATCAGCAGAAGAAGAGAATTCTTCTTTCAGTGTGTGACAAAGCTCTCTGTAGTCATCTCTGACACTGGGAGGTTGTGTTTCTATGAAGTTGCATACAGCTTTGGAGCTGGTCTTCTCCACAAGTGTAACTTTCTCCCTCTGGGTTGCACTGGGCAAGTCAGTTAGACAACGGTCAAGTGAACTAAGGTAATCCTCAACATGTCGATCACCGTTGTCCGGCTCAAAATGTTCAATGTCCCTAGCTATAAACTCAAGCTCTTTAAAGCGGGGGCCCTCTAAGCTAGCGTCTCTATGGACATTGACATCCCATGCTGCAGTTCTGTCTAGCTGGGAGGCAGGGCAGGACAGCTGTTATCACGCTCATGGAGGTGTAGGAAGGAGGTGGGGCACTCCAGGAGTGATCTGGTCTCCCTTTCAGGGGGAGGGGCCCTGATGAAGGTGTCATGCATCAGAGACTGGGGGTAGTGGGTAGAATATCTTCTGGAGGATAAACTACCTGTTATCTCACTGTGTGTTTCAGGAGGAGGGGAAGTCATGTTGGTTTTATTTCTGTTTCTCAGTGGAGGTTGAGGAACTGACTTAATTCCCAAGGACTTAGGGTCAGTTGAGAATTGTTCACATCCTTCAAGTGGAGAGGGAGTTAACCTTCCATCAAGGGAGGAGTGTGAATCGGAGTAACCCGAATCACATTGGCTGAACGACGGTGGTGGGGAGAGACATCCTGACCTAAGTCTTAACAACTCCTCCTTGTGTGAACAAAGATCTAACTCTGCTGAGTGCAGGTCATCTAAATAGCGCATGGCTTTCGTATTAGCCATCTGAACTTCATTGAGGAGAATAGAATTATGCGCTCTAAGGAGTTCTAACTCCTGTTCTAGGGTTGTTTTGCTCTGAACAGCAAGGCTGGTTTGTCTGTGGAAGATCAGAAGCAAACATCTTAACAACTGGCTTGAGGATGCTGTCTGCGCATCACTACTGTCCTTAAGTAGGGATTCTATCTCTTCATTGCACTCAATGAGATTTAACCTGCTAATGACTTCAGGGCAGCCAGGTTTTACAGTCTGTGCCAGGGAAGAAATAAATCGCTCTACAGAGGGGCTCTCCATTGTTAAGCAAGTTGTCTAAACAACGATCAGTTTGGTTGGCTATTGTGTTGCTTTGGCAAACACTCCGTAGTGTAGCTTGGGGGGAGTACCAAATTGTGTGCTGGTCTACACCATAGGGGGTAGCTTCCTGTGGAGGAGGGGTGGCTATGGCACAATCTAGTGGCTCTGGGCATACAGATTGTGGCCAATAAAGATAAACACAGTTTACAGCATAACTTTGTTTACCAAACCTTAAACATGCACTAACTAATGCAGGGCAGTACAAATCAGACGATTGTCTCTTGAAGTTGACTCTGGCTGAAATACGTGGTAGAAACAGCTAAAGTACAAAACTTTATTTCACAGGGCTGGTAGCACGCTGTGGCTCTCTCTAAGGTTCAACTTCTTACTCAGGCTGAAATGCAAGGCAGTAACAGCCAGGTATAAACTTCTTTGTATCACAGGGCTGGTGGCACGCTTTGATTAACACGAGGAACACTTAAAATGTCATCAACAGCTTGGCTACAATGCATTGAATACGGGATATTCAAATGCTGAACTGAAATTCTCAGAATTTCTACAGAGCACCTTCAACTTGAATCAATAGCGGCATTAGCAAATGGCTAAAAGCGTCAGTTAATAACCTAAAAGATGTGGTTAATCGAATGGGTTATAAATTTGATTGATAAATCAATTCTCATCACACTGCAATTGTTTGTAAGTACAAATCAATGTCTACTCGTGTAGTAGACTAGTGGGGTTAAATGTGAAGACTTTTGGCTAAATGGTTCAAGATGTGAATCTTAAATTTTAGCACTGTTCAAATTATGCTGAAATTAATATTGCACATTTATGAATGATTGCCAACAGTACACTTCCTCCCACAGGGCACTATTTCTGTTGGGCCTCGCTTTACACGAAGCCCGGTTAAGGAGTGTTTAACAACAATCAAATGGGGATTAAGGTTAAATTTGGCTATCAATAATAATTAATGATTATTTGGAATAATTATTAATTATTACTTGTTAATTGTTACTAACCCTAACCCTAATCCTAAAAACAACACACAAAAAAGCTATAAGTGCTATGCTACCAGTAGTGACAAGGACACTAGCAGAACACAACTAGAGAAGAATCAGTCAGGAAGGATAAGGAGAGAGCAACTGTCTGAGGCCACCACATGTAAAATCATTCCATTTTTGCGGTTGTCTGTGGCTCAGGGTTAGAGCAAGCATCTTGCTATTGGAAGGTTGCTGGTTTGATTCCCCTGGTCTGCATGTTGAAGTGTCCTTGGGCAAGATACTGAGCCCCTAACTGCTCCTGATGTGCTGGTCGGCACCTTGCATGGCAGCCGCCACCATCAGTGTATGAATGTATGTATGAATTACTGTGAGTTGCTTTGGACAAAGGACGTCTGCTAAATGCCCTAAAATACTGTCTTGCTTTTGCCTCTCCATTGCACCTGGTGTCACTTTCACTTGCACCAAAGCAGGTGAAACTGATTCATAATCACTTGTGCTTCCTAAATGGATAGTTTGATATCCCTAAAGTTTAACTGACTTGGTGTTATATTGTGACCATCATGTGGTCCCTTAATTTTTTTATTTTTTTTGCAATGTTATCCAAACAAACTGAAATGTTCCCATGTATAAACACATTCAGTGAAACACTATCAGGACCACAGATACAATCACATATGTTGCCTTTTAACTTACTCTAAATGATTTAAATTACATTTTGAACTAACTTATTATATGAACAATGAATTAAGAGCCAATTATGTTTTTAACCCTCAAACTTTTTTCTACTCCCATATGAACTATGAATGAAACACTTTTATCTTGCAGCAATAGCATAAATGGAACAGTTGCAACTTAAATGGTGGTGATAAGAAAATAAACAGATACAGCAATGCTACAGGGTCTCCGTGCACTAGCTTACGCATCGCCTCAATTAGCAAGAATTAGCGAAATAAGCTGGCAGCCCTGAGGATCGTTCAACTGTCTGTGATCGAGTACAGCGCTGATGTCAACTGCAGTTATCTTTTGGTGTATTTTATGTTGGTCCAGGTGTGTATTCCGCTGCTCGACTTTGTATTTTGCATAAGAATATTGCACCAACTGTTGTGCTGGCACACTGTGACATGTTGCAGAGGTGAAGTATTGCTCTCTCTCTCTGTTTCTCTCTAACATTACACTAAAGATGAGCTCTAGGTACTGACATTTGCAAAATTGATTTAATGTGAATCAGAACTCAGTAGTGCCAATAAAATTTGGTACCCAACCCTTCACTCTGAACTCCACTGAACGTCTGCATAAGTGGAGCCACGTAGGACAAAGATATTTCGAAATCTTTGAGTAACCAGCACTGTGTCACAGTACAACCCTCAGCACCATGTTTCTACAGCAGACTTGTGATCACTTCTGATACTGAAACTTAACATCCTTTCGTGCTAATGACTGCAGGCAGCGGTGAGGATAATGTCAATGAGAGGGTATCAGACAAGGGTTGTTTACAAAGAGAAGCAGGGGGAGAATGATTCAGTGGAGTGATGCTGATGAAGATTTACTTCAGCTCAATAGCAGGTGAGGATTCAGCCCTTTAAGATCAAGGGCACTTGAGCAGGAATGGCGCTTGTTGACATCAGGCTGATGCCAGGGGTGTTCCAGGATAACGACTTTATTTGGTAGCCACCGTGGAGCAGAGTCCTGCACGGGTCTTATTTTGCAAACCCGCACCCGCCCGTACCCGCCATACTTAGAACCGCATCCCACCCGTTTTCCAACAGTAGCACAAATTACATTCCGCACCCGAGCCGACCCGCTATAAATTGATACTGACGCCCGACCTGCACCTGAAGGAAAATTAGACGGAGGCAATTTTTAAAAATGAAAGTAAGCCAGCGTGGAGAATGGGGGTTCTGGGAGGGCGCAAGCACGCATGAATGAGCTCGTATGAAATATAAATGCTTATCATTTTGAAATGCAGGCAGATTTTTGTAGATGTGTTGCTAATAATAATATATATATTTTTTTTTTTCACCTGACGTCTCGAAAATGGCGACCCGCGCTCTCCAGCCGTACCCGAACCCGTACCCAAACCCGTGCAGGACTCTGCCGTTAAGCAAGCACGTGAAGGTGTGTAAATGATTGAGGAAACAGAAGATGTATGTGTAGCTGTGTGAACTCTTGAGAAGCGACATGGGTTAACAACACAAGTCATGGACCCCCCACAGGATGATGTTGATGTAGTTTCCACTCTGATTGGTTGTTTTGCCCTACTAGCTGCAGGATAGTGTAAGCACACATTTCAATCAGCACTGGACAGAATAACAGAGTTCTCAGGGGTGGGTAACATATTGCAAATTGTTATTGTAACTTATAAGTATTTTTTTACGGAAAGAGTTCTTTTCATGTTCCCTTTGTTGAACTGTACTTCTACTGCTTTACTCAAGCCAATATATTTGTGTTCCTATAGAAAAGTGGGAGGTTAAGAAGCATTTTCACTGATGGCCAAATGAGGCTGTTTGAAGGTGGAACGTCAGGGATATTTAGGTTTGTTATGAAATCTGATATTTCAGGGTATAACTGGTCGTTTTTGACTATTTTTGATTTTGACATTATATTTCACCTTAAAAACTATTTACTTGGTGTGATTATTTTCAGCACAACCTCACGTGTGACTGTACAGTTATTTTTTTCATTTTGAGATATTGTATTAACACAATAGACCTAAAATCACAAAAAAAATATTTTTTACTGTGAAAACCACAAATATGTTTAACAAACCATTTTTTAATTACTTACTATGTGCATACATTTAAAAAATGTACAAAGTTCTGTGTAACTATTTACATTTAAATGCAGGCTGAGCTCCTTCCAGCTGAATGAAGAGCTGCACTGCCTGCTCCACATTCAGCTTCTTCTGTTTTGACTCACTAAACAAAAAACCGACTCCACTACACAGTAAACACACGACACCAAACACTACATAACACACTTACTATACACTCCAAACACGCTAAATGTCACAAATCTCTCAATTCTCAATATTGCTGTCAGTACACCGGCCGTCGTTGCCTGTCACTCATCCGCCGACGTCCCTCCCACAACTTCCTGTTGCTCTACAACCAAACTTGCTGCTTGAACATTTCCGGGACAAAAGCCTGTTTTTACCGTTTCTTCTGCACCAGACACAAAGCAAACGTGACGGCAATGTTCACGAAAAAGCGTGGTGGACATTATTTACCCTAAGTCCGGTTTTGGACAGGTCGGTAGGTCCGGTCCGTCAGCTCGGGAGTTGGGCCATGTAGGTTAGCTAGCGGCTAGCAGCTAGCTACACACGAACATCCACATATTACGATTCCACTTTGTTGTCCGTACGTCTCCGCATCTCCTCAGACCTGAACAGACCGGTCGGTCTTGTTTAGTCACATTAATCCACAACAGTCAGTTTAGATCATGCACAGAACAGAACGGGACCGAACCGCCGGCTAACTCCCGGCCCAGCTCGGCCGCTGCAGGTATAAATCCGCTCTCCTCAGACCTGAACAGACACGGTCCGGTCTTGTTTGGTCTCAGTTTAGATGCACAGAACAGAATGGGTCCAGCTCGCGCTGCCACAGGTATACATCCGCTTGTTTCTTAACGTATGTCGTGGGCTTGAGCTCTGCAGTGACTGGCTCTAATGCGCATGTCACTGTGCTGGCTCGGTAGACTATGCTCCCGAATTTGTAAAGCATATATGAAATAATTTATTCACGGTATCATTGCAGTCCAAACAAATGCGAAGTCGCACACCATTGAACCAAACGGCAGCCATGTTGAAACTCTCAGGTCAGTCTGATCCTGATCCGCAGAGATATTTGAGGCAGAGACAGACAGACAGACAGACAGAGATTCCTTGCTTTTATAGAGAGATGTTTACAACTGGTTTGCTCTAAATGCAGGGGTTGAGTGAAGGCTGGCCAAGTAAATGATTTGGGATCAAAATCAAGCTGAATACAATTTTGTCTTCCATTCTTCGAGCGGCCTCACACTGTAGCGATGATGTCACGCACTCTAGCTGACGCAAAACACATGCATGCTCAAGATACACATGCTGGAGAAATAGCAGAGACAGAAATCAAATTTGCCCTCATAAGGATGAATGGGAAAACGCCTCCTAAACCCCTGCGATTCTTGAAATACTGTAATGGTTATGGCCAAAATATTTATATGATGAGTGAGAGGAGACATGGCTGAACTCGCTCATGTCGTTTTTATTTCTGTCGAGTCAGAAATGAAGGCACAGGAGCGAGAGACAAATCAGGTACCGTCTGCTCTCGGACGGAAATTTAGGCTCAAAATTAACATTGCGGCTTATGGAGCGGCTGCTCGGGTTCTTGTCGCTCCAGGGCTGTAAATCTGTAAAACTGTAAATCGTACATCTGAAATGAGACCATCAGCTGAAAGCCAACAAGATTTCCTACATTTCTATGCATATATTGTCTATGTCAAGTAAAACATGTGGATTCAGAATCAAGCTGAAAACAATTTTGTCTCCCATTCCTCGAGCGGCCTCACACTCTAGTGATGATGTCACGCACTCTAGCTGACTCAATACACACCCATTATAAAATCAGAAGATGGGCTAAAACTCCTTAAAACTAAAACTGCGACATTTTCAAAACTGTACAATATTTTAAAAAACTGAATACAGTGTCAATAGTTCAAGTTTTGCTGACTCGTTAAAAGTTGGAATGGCGTCTCCAGCTCAAGGTATGAGGGATAAGTAGAGGTTGAAAGGCGATGAGTTTTGCAGACGATTTTAAGATTTTCCCATTTGCGTCAATGTTAATTTTTTTTGGGAAAAAGCTGAATTTATGAAAAAGCTGAAAGGTTGAA
>CAEMYA010000400.1:349255-362521 GCA_903131615.1 Diplodus sargus | reverse complement strand
TTAAAGGCAGAAAGAGCTTAAAATGGCTGCATCGTCTATGTAAAGTAAAAGATGTGGGATCCAAATCCAGCTGAAGAAAAGTCTTTCTCCAGATTTTCCAGCTGCTCCCCACTCGGAAGATGATGTTATCCACTCGAGCTCAGGCACTACACACGCACTCTTGAGATACACACACGGGAGAAGTAGGAGAGCCAGAGATTAAGAGATCCCTATTAGAATGAATGGAAAACACCTCCCAAACCCCTGCGATTTTTGAAAAAGCTGTAATGGTTACGGCAAAAATATGCATATGCTGAGTGAGAGGAGATGTGGCTGAATGCTCTCATGTCGTTTTTATTTCTGTCGAGTGAGAAATGAGGGCACAGTAGTGAGAGACAAATCAGGTGCCATCTGCTCTCGGCCAAGAATTTAGCCTCAAAATTAACATTGCGGCTCATGGGACGATACTTGAACTTCATGTCGCTCCAGGGCTTTCACATCAAAAACTGTAAGTCGTACATCTGAAATGAGACCATCAGCTGAAAGCCAACAAGATTTCCTACATTTCTATGCATATATTGTCTATGTCAAGCAAAAGGTGTGGGATCAAAATCAAGCCGAAGACAGTTTTGGCTCCCATCTTCGAACGGCTCCCCACTCAAGCGATGATGTCACGCACTCTAGCCGACGCAATACACACCCATTATAAAATCAGAAGAGGAGCTAAAAGTTCCTAAAACTAAAACTGCGACATTTTCAAAACCGTACAATATTTCTAAAAACTGAATACAGTGTCAATAGTTCAAGTTGTAATGGCGTCTCCAGCTCAACGTATGAGGGATAGGTAGAGGTTGAAAGGCGATGAGTTTTGCAGAGGATTTTAATGTTTTCCCATTTGCGTCAATGTTAAATTTTTTTTTGAAAAAGCTGAATTTAGGAAAAAGCTGAAAGGTTGAAAAGCTGAACAGCTCAAGGCTGAAAGAACTTAAAAAGCTGAACATTTTAATGGCTGAACGGTTGCAATAGCTGAAGGTATGCTGAAGTTATAGCAGAATGAAATTTGAAAAATTCCCCATAAGGATGAATGGGCAAATTTTGCATAAAAAGCTTAATATTTCCAAAAGTATAAAAGGTAGAAATAATAAAAATGGACGCCATCATGTCCTAAAATAGCTGAACATTTTGATGGTTGAATGGTTTCAAGAGCTCCAAATCTGTGGGAGGAGATAGGTGCCAAAAAACGTACGGAAGAATAATAATAATAAATTCCAGAAGAACAATAGTGTGAATGCTGACTCAGCATTCACACTAATAAATTCCAGAAGAACAATAGTGTGAATGCTGTGTCAGCATTCACACTAATAAATTCCAGAAGAACAATAGTGTGAATGCTGTGTCAGCATTCACACTAATAAATTCCAGAAGAACAATAGTGTGAATGCTGACTCAGCATTCACTCTAACTAGAAAAATTGCATTTCCTGCGAAAATACAGTGTGAATGCTGAAGCGAAATCTGCTGAATGTACTGCCGAAAATCTGAAAAAGCTGAAAGCTGAAATGCCACAAAAGTTGAAAGGGCTGAAAACCTGAAAAGCTGAAAGGGCTGAAAAGCTGAAAAACTTGCAAAGTTAAAGGCTGAAAGAGCTTAAAAAGTTGAACATGTTGCTAGCTGAACAGTTTCTGGAGCTGAACATGAAGCTGAATGTATGAAAAAGCTGAAAAGGCTGGAAAAACTGAAAAGGCTGAAAAGCTTAAAAGGCTGAAAAGCTGAAATGGCTGAAAAGCTGAAAAGGCAGAAAAGTTAAAGGCTAAAGGAGTTGAAAAAGTTGAACATTTTAATTGCTGAACATGAAGTTGAATGTTTGAAAGAGCTGAAAAGGCAGAAAGGTGAATATCTCAAAAGGCTAAAAAGCTGTAGAGTAAGAGGGCTGGAAGAGGATAAAATATTTTTTTTAAAGCTGAAAAGGTGAAAAGCTGTAGAGTAAGAGGGCTGGAAGGGGTAAAATGGTGAAAAAAGGCTAAAAACTTGAAAAGGTGAAGGCTGAAAGAGCTTAAAAGGGTGAAAAAAGGATGGAAAGGAAGGAAAAGGATGGAAAGCTATAGAGTGAGAGGGCTGAAAAAGCTAAAACAGGTGAAAAAAGGATAAACATGTAAAAAAGAGGGTTGCAATAGCTCAATAAGGTGAAATAAAGCTGTAAAGTAAGAGGGCTGGAAGGGCTAAAAAGTTGAAAGGTTAAAGGCTGAAAGAGTTTAAAAGGGTGAAAAAAGCATGAAAAGGATGGAAAAGGATGAAAACCTGTAGAGTGAGACCCTAACCAGAGTGAGAATGTACAAAAGTTAAAGGTGAAAGAGTTTAAAATGGCTGCACATATGCTGGAGCAGGAGGAACCCCAAGCAAGAGCACATCTGATCTTAATTTATGTGTGCTCTTCCTTGGTTGAATAAAAATCTGCAGCCACAGTGGCCCTTTCCTACATCAGTTTGACACCACTGGTCTGTGTAAAGTAAAAGATGTGGGATCCAAATGCAGCTCAAGAGAATTCTTTCTCCAGTGTTCCAGCTGCTCTCAATCAAGTGATTATGTCACACACTCTAGCTCACCCAATACACGCGCATGCTCAAGATACACACGCAGGAGAAATAGCAGAGACACAGATCAAATTGGCCCTCATAAGGATGAATAGGGGAAACACCTCCCAAACTCTTGCGATTTTTGAAAAAACTGTAATGGTTATGGCCAAAATATGTATATGCTGAGTGAGAGGAGACATGGCTGAACGCTCTCATGTCGTTTTCATTTCTGTCGAGTGAGAAATGAGGGCACAGGAGTGACAGACAAATCAGGTACTGTCTGCTCTCGGACAGAAATTTTGCCTCAAAATTAACATTGCGGCTTATGGGGCTATGTTTTGACCTCCTGTCATTCTTGGGCTGCTAAATCCAAAACAGTAAGTCCTACATCTGAAATGAGACCATCAGCTGAAAGCCGACAAGATTTCCTACATTTCTATGCATATATTGTCTATGTCCAGCTTGATTTTGGTCCCAAATCTTTTACTTAAGAGAGTTTTAGCTCCTATCTTCTAAAGCCGCTCTCCACTCTGGCGATGATGTCACCCACTCTAGCTGACACAATACACACCCATTATAAAATCAGAAGAGGAGCTAAAAGTTCCTAAAACTAAAACTGCGACATTTTCAAAACCGTACAATATTTTTAAAAACTGAATACACTGTCAATAGTTCAAGTTTCGCTGACTTGTTTAAAGTTGGAATGGCGTCTCCAGCTCAACGTATGAGGGATAAGTAGAGGTTGAAAGGCGATGAGTTTTGCAGAGGATTTTAATGTTTTCCCATTTGCGTCAATGTTAATTTTTTTTTGGAAAAAGCTGAATTTATGAAAAAGCTGAAAGGTATGCTGAAGTTATAGCAGAATGAAATTTGAAAAATTCCCCATAAGGATGAATTGGCAAAATTTAGCATAAAAAGCTTAATATTTCCAAAAGTATACAAGGTAGAAATAAGAAAAATGCACGCCATCATGTCCTAAAAAAGCTGAACATTTTGATGGTTGAATGGTTTCAAGAGCTCCAAATCTGTGGGAGGAGATAGGTGCCAAAAAACGTACGGAAGAATAATAATAATTTCCAGAAGAACAATAGTGTGAATGCTGTGTCAGCATTCACACTAACTAGAAAAATTTGCATTTCCTACAAAAATACAGTGTGAATGCTGAAGTCTGAAGCGAAATCTGCTGAATGTCCTTCCGAAAAGCTGAAAAGGTCAAGGCCGAAAGAGCTTAAAAATTTTAACATGTCGATAGCTTAACACTTTCTGTAGCTGAACATGAAACTGAACATATAAAGAAGCTGAAAAGGCAGAAAGATGAACATTTTAAAAATATGAAGAGACAGAAAAGTTGAAAAGGGCTGAAAGACTTGAAAAAGTTGAAGATTTTCATAGCTGAACATGAAGCAGAATGTTTGAAGGAGCTGAAAAGGCAGAAAGATGAATATCTGAAAAGGCTAAAAAGCTGTAGACCAAGAGGGCTGACAGGGGTTAAAAAGGTGAAAATAGACTGAAAAGCCCGAAAAGTTGTGGAGTAACAGGGTTGAAAGAGCTTAAACAGGTGAAAAAAGACTGAAAAGGTGGAAAGTGAAAGGCAGAAAGAGCTTAAAAAGGTGAAAAACTACTGAACTACTACTACTCTGATCCGCCTCTGGAGGTATCAGGGCCGCATTATTGGTGAGCCGTCCCAGTGTGAACGGATATTCCGGAGGCGCGGAGCGAGGGTGTGTCAGTCTGATATTCTGATAACTGCACAGGTCCTTACTCAACTAAATACAGAGAAATGTCCCACAAAGCAACGTTACAGGACCGAACACATAACGTTGTAACTGTAACTGTCTCTGGCAACTTATATGAGGGAAAAAAATACCGCAGCTGTACGTGGAGAAGCGTCTGCCCTGCCGACTCTTCGTCACATTTCTGTCCGAAAAACAGCGTCTGTCACCGGCAAACAACTTAAACTCACCGAGAGTTTGTGATGAAAATAAATCACTGCGACCGTCAGCCCTCCCGACCGAGACTTCAGGGAACTTTCCCCCAGAAAACAGCATCCATCCCCGCGAGTGAGTGAGTCAGACAGCGTCCAGTTTACTGATGGTGATTATGTATAATTATGTAATTTAGCGCGAAAAACGTAACTTCGTCACTTTCCAGGATGTTTGGTGGGTCAGGATCTCATTCACAACACATTATAACAGCATCCATATGATTATAAACTGTCCGCGGGTTTGGATTAACGGGGGGAACACCTGGGGAGACACCCACGTCATCAACATGACGTGTACCGTCACGCCTCTTTAGGAGCCGCAGGGCCGGCTTTCTGTATGAATCACACACATGAAGGCGGAGAGGCTTCGCTCTGTGTGAATCAACATCGGCGGAGAATTGCCGAACCACCGCTCTGGAGATAATGCGGAGAGGCTGTGTAAAAAAGGGCTAGAGATTAAGAGATTCCCATTAGGATGAATGGGAAAACACCTCCCAAACCCCTGCGATTTTGGAAAAAACTGTAATGGTTATGGCAAAAATATTTACATGATGAGTGAGAGGAGACCTGGCTGAACTCGCTCATGTCGTTTTTGTTTCTGTCGAGTGAGAAATGAGGGCACAGTAGCGAGAGACAAATCAGGTGCCGTCTGCTCTCGGCCAAGAATTTAGCCTCAAAATTAACATTGCGGCTTATGGGACGATACTTGAACTTTATGTCGCTCCAGGGCTTCCGCATCAAAAACTGTAAGTCGTACATCTGAAGTGAGACTATCAGCTGAAAGCCAACAAGATTTCCTCCATTTCTATGCATATATTGTCTATGTCAAGCAAAAGGTGTGGGATCAAAATCAAGCCGAAGACAGTTTTGGCTCCCATTCTTCGAACGGCTCCCCACTCAAGCGATGATGTCACGCACTCTAGCCGACGCAATACACACCCATTAGGCTGAACATTTTAATGCCTGTGAAAAGGCAGAAAGATGAATATCTGAAAAGGCTAAAAAACTTAAAGTAAGAGGACAGAAAGAGCTTAAAAATGTGAAAAAAGACTGAAAAGGTGGAAAGTTAAAGCCAGAAAGAGCTTAAAAAGGTGGAAAACGACTGAAAAGGTGGAAAGTTCAAGGCAGCAAGAGCTTAGAAAGGTGAAAAAAGACTGAAAAGGTGGAAAGGGAAAGGCAGAAAGAGCTTAAAAAGGTGAAAAACGATTGAAAAAGGCCGAAAAGGTGCAGAGTATGGGGGCAGAAAGAGATTAAAAAGGTGAAAAAAGACTGAAAAGGTGGAAAGTTTAAGGCAGAAAGAGCTTAAAGAGGTGAAAAAGGGCTTAAACGTGATAAGTTAAAGGCAGGAACAGCTTGAAATGGCTGCAGACATGCTGCAGCAGGACCAGGGACAGAGACGAAAATGTCCCCCATAAGGAATGAATGGGAAAACGCCTCCCAAACTCCTGCGATTTCTGAAAAAGCTGTGATGGTTATCACCAAAATATTTGTATGGTGAGTTACAGGAGGAGTTGCTGAACGCGGTCATGTCGTTTTTTTTATCTGGAAACTGCAAAATGAGGGCGGGAGAGCGAGAGACAAATCAGGTACCGTCTGCTATTTTCCGGAAAATTCGGCTCAAAATTAACATTGCGGCTTATGGGACAGCAGTGAGAGTTGCTGTCGCTCTCGGGCTTCTAGATCCAAAACCGTAAGTCCCACATCTGAAGTGAGACCATCAGCTGAAAGCCAACATGATTTCCTACATTTCTATGTATATATTGTCTATGTCAAGTAAAAGGTGAGGGATCAAAATCAAGCTGAAAACAAGTTTGTCCACTTTTTCGGAGCAGCTCTACACTCTGGGGTGTGGCAGTTGGTGGTCACTCACTCTAGCCGACGCAATACACACCCATTATAAACTCAGAAGACGGGCTAAAAATCCTCAAAACTAAAACTGCGATTATTTCAAAACCATACAAGATTTTTTAACACTGAATACAGGTCCAATAGTTCAAGATCTGCTGAGTGCTTTAAAGTTTGAATGGTGTCTCTCGCTCAATGTATGAGGAGCAAAAAGAGGTTGAAATGAGTTTTGAAGAGGATTTGAAGCTTTTCCCATTTGCGTCAATGTTAAAAATGCTTTGGAAAAAGCTGAATTTCTGAAAAAGTTAAAAAGTTGAAAAGCTGAAAAGCTTAAGGCTGAAAGAGCTGAACATTTTAATAGTTGAACGGTTTCAATAGCTGAACGTATGCTGAAGTTATAGCAGAATGAAATTTGAAAAATTCCCCATAAGGATGAATGGGCAAAATTTTGCTGAAAAAGCTTAATATTTCCAAAGGTATAAACGATAGAAATGAGATAAATACACGCCATCATGTCCTTAAAAGCTGAACATTTGGATAGTTGAATAGTTTCTATAGCACAAAGTTTGAGGGAGAAGAAGAGGTTGAAAGTCGAGGAGTTTTGAAGATTTTCCCATTTGCGGCAATGTTACATTTTTTGGGGAAAAACTGAATTGCTGAAAAAGTTGAAAAGTTGAAAATGTTTTGGAAAAAGCTGAATTTCTGAAAAAGTTGAAAAGTTGAAAAGCTCAAGGCTGAAAGAGCTTAAGGCTGAAAAAGCTGAACATTTTTATAGTTGAACGGTTTCAATAGCTGAACGTATGCTGAAGTTATAGCAGAATGAAATTTGAAAAATTCCCCATAAGGATGAATGGGCAAAATTTTGCTGAAAAAGCATAATATTTCCAAAAGTATCAACGATAGAAATGAGAAAAATACACGCCATCATGTCCTTAAAAAGCTGAACATTTTGATATTTGAATGTTTAAATAGCTTAAGATTTGAAGGAGGAGAAGAGTGCTGAAAAACGTACGGAAGCTGGAATAATATTAATAAATTCCAGAAGAACAATAGTGTGAATGCCTTCAGCATTCCCACGAGAGTGGGCTGTGCACTTTGCCCCATGACAAACAAAAACTGCGAAAGCTAAAGCAAAAGTTGAATCCCACATTGATTATTTGGACTTTGACCAAGACACACCATTCAAACTTTAAAATGTAGATAAAAGTATGCCAGAGATGTCGATGTTTGTTATCTTTCTTTCGATCTTTTCACCTGGTCTCATTCACTTTGTGTGTGTGTGTTTGTGTGCATGTGAGTGTGTGTGTGTGTCTCTCTCTGTCTCTCTGTGTCTGCGATTTTTTTACCTCGTCCCATTCATTCCTTATGGGAAAGTTTACACAGGTTCTAGAAGACTGATTAATGAACGTTCTAGTAGACTGATTAATAATCTGTGTGTGTCCGTCTATGTGTGTGTGTGTATTTGTGTGTCCGCGACTTTTTTGACCTCGTCCCATTCATTGCTCATGGGAAAGTTCATGAATATTCTCTGTCTGTCTGTGTGTGTGTGTGTGTGTCTGCATATGTTTGTGTGCATGTGAGTGTGTGTGTGTGTGTGCATGTGTGTCTGTCTGTCTGTCACTCTCTCTGTTGGCCCAGCTGATCTCGGTTGCTAGGTGACAGTTGGTGAGGGCCCGTAGCAACGGCCGTCCCAGGCTGATTTGAGAGTGATTTCTGCCTCAAATCTAGGACATCAAACTAGTGCTATTTAGTCAAAATCATACATGATATCGGCAAAATCATGATCGAGCCAGAAAGGCCTTAAAGAAGACACTGATGAAGTTTTGTGGTCCTAGCTTCAGAAATGTGGAAATACGAGCGAGTTTAAAGAAGGTGCAGTTTGGAAAATCCTCTCCCCGATTTACATTGGAGTGAATGGGATGGTTGAGAGCTAGTCTTGTCGGTTAGAGGCAGATAATCCAAAAACCGTAAATCCTACCGATAAAGAAGACACATTGGGAGAAAGAAGACAAGTGTGGCTACAACTCTGGAAAATATCACTGTTTTTGAGCATGATTTATGGCCAGGATCATCACGGAAAGAGAAATTTTTGAGTTTCTCTCACTCTGTCAGTTGGCTCGCCCACTCTGCTGCACGAACATTCCGCCATACACACTCATTGAAAACCCTGAATTTTTCCAAAATCAGTCATCGTCATTAAGGGTCAGGGTTCAAAAACTACACATCATAGGAAAAAAGTTCAAATACAACTTAAATAGCCAACATTTTAAAGTTGGAATGGTGTTTCTAGGTGAATGTATGCCGGAACAGGAGATGTTTGAAAAATGTTGCAGATTTGCGACTTTTTTCACCTCGTCCCATTCATTCCTTATGGGAAATTTATCGCAGTTTTTCTCACCAGAAATTGATATCCTGATGAGAAAAATAATAGCAGTGCGAGTCCGATCAAGCCGCACATTTTGATGTTTTCTTTATTTGTATGCGCTCAACGGTGCGGGCCGTGAAAAGTGCCAAAAACGGAAGGAGGATGAATAATAAGAAGAGGCGCGGTGAATATCAATAGTGGGCTGGCGAGCACAGCCCACTAATAAATTCCAGAAGAACAATAGTGGGAATGCTGAGTCAGCATTCACACTAATAAATTTCAGAAGAACAATAGTGTGAATGCTGACTCGGTCAATTTTAGGTCCAATACTTTTTAATTTATATATGCTTCCCCTTTGGGATGTCAGGAGGCACGGCATCAATTTCCACAGCTATGCTGATGATACACAGCTTTACATTGCTGTGTCTCCTGATGACACGGGGCCTATTGGTTCCCTTTTAAACTGTATTTTAGATATAAAGTCATGGATGGCAGAAAACTTCTTATAGCTCAACCAGGACAAAACAGGGGTTTTAATTATTGGTCCTGATGGCAAGAGAGAGAAACTTTTACCAAAACTAAATGCTTTTAAACACTCACAGTGTGTAAAAAACCTAGGTGTTCTTTTTGACTCTGTAGTATTTCTGATGTGTGGAATAAAATTAAGCTCAAAGATTGGTTTTTACCATCTTAAGAATATAGCCAGAGTTCGCTCATTTCTCTCTCTGGCCAGCACAGAGGTGCTAATGCATGCTTTTATCTCTAGCCGGTTAGATTACTGTAATGCCCTGCTCTCTGGTCTCCCAAAAAAGAGCATTTCGCAGCTTCAACTGCTCCAGAACTCAGCTGCACGTGTGCTGACGAAGACCAGAAAGCAGGGCTCACATTACACCAGTTTTAGAATCACTGCATTGGCTCCCTGTGCGCTTCAGGATCGATTTTAAGGTTCTTTTATTAGTTTTTAAGTGTCTTAACGGCCTTGGGCCTTCTTATCTGTCTGGCCTGCCTTTACCGCATCTGCCCTCACGGACCCTGAGGTCCTCCGGTACTGGTCTTTTATCTGTTCCCAATGTTAGAACCAAAACCTTTGGTGAAGCCTCATTTTATCATTACGGCCCTCGCCTGTGGAACAGCCTGCCGGAGGACCTCAGGGCCACTGACTCAGCATTCACACTAATAAACGACAAGAACAATAGTGTGAATGCTGAATCAGCATTCACACTAATAAAAGGTAAATTCCAGAGGAATGCATTCAGTATTCACACTAAATAGGATAAAAATGGACTATATGGCATTGTGTTTTTATCCAGTGTATAAGTGACATAAGCAGAAATTAGCAGTTAAATTAAATTATTGCACTTCAGTGGTGGATCAAGTTATTGCACAAAGAAGAGTGTCCAGGTATGTATGAGTAGATTTATTAATTGCCCAGTGCTACTAGTCCTTCCCTTCCCTTCTGTCCTCTTTACCCTATTTCCTCCTCCCCCCGAGTGAGGAGTTGTAAAGTGTGATGGCATGAGGGACAAAGGAGTTCTTGAGTCTGTTGGTCCTACACTTGGGAAGGAGCAGCCTTTCACTGAACAGGCTCCTCTGGTTGCTGATGACGGTGTGCAGGGGGTGGCTGGCATTGTCAAAAGTGTCCAGCAGTTTGTCCAGTGTCCTCCTCTCTACCAACGTCACCAGTGAGTCCAGCTTCATGCCAACCACAGAGCCAGCCCGCCTGATCATTTTATCCAGTCTGGAGGTGTCCTTCTTGGAAATGCTGCCCCCCCAGCACACCACAGTGTAGAAGAGTGTGATCCTCTTGAGCATTAGAGAACTTTTTTACCATTATCTTCTTAATTATTATATATTTTTTTTAATGGAAACAGAATCTGTTTCAGAAGTCAATGGGTCACATGACATGGAAGTTATTGAGAAAAAACACAACTTCTGCATATTAATATTCATATAAAATAGAGGATGCATTAAAATACACTAACAATAGGTGAGTCTCATTCGTCCAGTTTACTAATACAATCTGCTGCTGGTTTGGAGTCACTGGGTCACATGACATGGAAGATACTGAAAAAACTGCAATTATTTTGTATTAATATTAATTATATTAATATATATTATTAATTGTGACAGTATAATTTGAATACATTTGCCTACATTCCTACAGTTTAGTTATGTTTTTCATGTATTACTTGGTCGTGTCCTACTCCATTGATTGCTAAACTGGAAGCCAATGGGGTTAACTCAGGTATAATGTCCTGTAGCTCGTCTGCCTTTAATATTTTCCCATCACTCAACTTACATTTCTGCTGAATGCAGATAAGTGTTATGTTTGTAATGCTTGGAGGAAGCACACAGACTTTGTGGATATTGTTACAGACAGATTATTATTTTGGACTTAAGTCCTGTTTCTCTGTTGAAGTTAGGAACAGGCTGGCCACTGCCATGTTTGATTGCTTCTTGATTACAGTGATGCAACAACCCTTTGTTTCCAAAAGTTGGACACTGAATCAAATTCAACTAATTAACCAAACACCTAATACTGCCCTACATGTCTTGTAACTTGTCTTAATTTGCTCTCATTACAACTATTTATTTAGCAGGTTTCTTTATCTTTTTGTCTTACATCTGACCTACACCAAATCAAGTACACTGTGGGACTGCAGTTTCAAGCTGTTACACACAGACACACACTTCCTCCAGACTTTCTATTTACAAATTCTGTCCTGTTCCAGTTTTGTCTGCAGCTTGGATTAAAAGCAGCTCAGTGTATTGACCTGTCTCACTTCCTCCGTTTCATTAAAAAGGTATAACGATTGAGAATCCTGCAGACTCATCTTGTACCACCTTATAAACTTTCACCTGCAGGCAGAAAACACACATTCACACAATGAAACCATTATATTAGTCTTATTTTGACACAACTGCAAACACACATATGATAGCACATGATAGCACACATACTTTTTACATGTGTGTGTGTGGAAGTGCGCACACAAGCAGATTTTTTGCTGTCTTGACACATTTCCAGCAGCAGCACGGACACACAGGCTAAGGTGAAAATAAACATGGCTCTGACCCAGTGTTCAGGGGGTCACCTTGTCTTTGTTCTTTTCCATTCTGCCCTTATCCTCTCCACTCTCATTCAACAACCCTGCAGCCTGTGTCATGACATACAGACTCTGTAAGACACCATGCTTTAAGCGTTCATTTAGCTCACAAAGAATCAAAAGGACAGTAAGTATGGTTTATACTGTCTCAGTGTCAATGTCTCTGTATGAACTATTACAAATGACTGTGATATACTGTATGTATAACCATGGAGGGCTTTGTAGCACTACAAAAGACCCATAGCACCTTTAGCCCTTACAGTCACACTCTGTGTTATTGGTCAAGTACTATAATTCAGACCACAGGCTTAACCTCCTGAGACCCAAGCTTTTGTCTGGTGTGCATTTTTTTAATTTCTCCTTGCTATTTGGGATGAGTAGGACCTAATAAGTATAATAACTAAACTTTGTTTTTGCACAGGAAGTAGTTTTTGCAAAAAATGATGTCCTCGTGTGAGGACAGTAGGCTTATCATAACCTTAAGAAACACTATTTGCTGTTTGGGACCAGAAGCGCCCAATTAGTGTAAATTCAAAATTGTAGCTTTATACCATATGCAGTTTTCTCAAAAATCAATGTCCTCATATGAGTACAATGGGTCGATCTTACTGTATGACACAAATAGACACCATTGGTCAAAAACAGTATACAACAGTTTATTTTCAAATGTAAACATTAAAGTGTCTACATCTACGGAAGCTCTAAAGGGCCATGCATTCATACATTTTATTTCCTCCATTTTCCCGTGATAATGAGTCAATTTCTCGAGATCTCAAGATAACGAAACTTCGCGTTCCCGTGGAAAATTTATTTGAGAAAAAAAAAACATAGTGTAGTATATTAAATCATGTTGTGTCATTAAAACAGTAGTAAAATAACAGGCTACAGTTAAAACAAGTGGCCTGTTGTCAATATAACAGTGATAACAAAGAAGAAGAAAACAAGAAACAACAAATATGTGTGTCAGCTGATATGTGTGTCACTCCCTGTCTCAGTCTATGGCAGGCACTCCATAGACTGAGAGACAGATTAGATTGCGCTGCTGATATAGCTGAAGCCTTGCTAACCGTCTTTTTAGATTACGCACACTAAAAGATATGTGAAGCAGTAATCGATATGCTCCTGTTCCTCTGACATTGCTACACTGAATGATGTTTCCTGCAATGATTTAATATACTACACTATCGTTTTGTTTTGTCAAGATCTCAAATTAATAATACCGTTATCTCGGGAAAACAAAGTTTCGCTATCACAAGAAAATTATCCCATCATCTCGGGAAAACAAATGAAATTAAAGCTGCAAGCAGCGTTGAACGGGCCCTCGCAGTCCACGCGCGTCGGGGAATGCCGCCGTCGATGCATGCTGCCGTCGGGGCATGCTCAAGCAACACCTTCCGCTGAGGAAGTCGTTGCT
>CAEMYA010000400.1:336153-347417 GCA_903131615.1 Diplodus sargus | reverse complement strand
GTGAGTTTTGGGGTATGTTCAGGCAGTGAAAAATGCGATCATTTTGGACGAAGGAAAATAAAAAGAAGAATAATCATTACGATTACAATAGGGACCTCGCAGGTTCCCTGCTCGGGCCCTAATTAACTCGTTATTATGGGAAAACGGAGGAAATGAAATGTATGAATGCATGGCTTCCATATACATCAAGTGCAAACAGCTGTTTATTTAAACCCCTAAACATGGTTATACAAAAATAAAACTGCAAAGTACTGTGTAAACGGTTTATTTCAAGCCCGAAACATAGACAAAACAACAACAGTGCAAATAATGCCAAATATTACTAAATATTATGTCCTTCTTTTTTGGTATGGCTTCCCAGTTTGTCCCGTCACTTTGTCTCTTTTTGTTACACTTTCCATTACAGCAACATGTGGTTGGAGACCACAAGGTGTCCATTTTGGTGTTGTGGTAGTGGCAGTTCACTTTTGTTGGGTCTCTTGTGGTTGCAGCTTAGGTGTAAGTTGGCAACATTTGTGTGTAGAAGTGGCTACACAGTGACACCTTTTGTGTGGTGGCTGTTGCGCCACGGTTGTGTTGGTCACCTGTTGCTGTTTTTGGTGTGTGTGTTACCACTGTTGGTGTATTTGGTTCTGTGTCCTCTCCTCATGGTGGTGGCCATTTTGTTAGTGGGAGTGGCACCCACTAACAAGGTTTTGGTCCTGTGCAGAAGTGTTTTTATGTAGACTGTGTGGTTCAATAGGAAAAAGGGTGATTGACTTTAGGTAGCCAAATACCCTATTGCATCTCTTGAACTTGAACATTTCTTTCGGGGAGAAATGTTCAGTTTCAAGGGGGGAGGCATTACGACCTTAGTCATATGTTTCTATTTGTCTGTTTCAGTAACCCTCTTACACCTGAATAAGTGTGTGTGTGATTGGTTGCAGGTATGTCTGTGATTGCAGGTTCTCCCAGGGAGGGAGCTGATTGGTTCCTGCCTGGAAGCCAAGGGTATAAGGGCCAGCTCCTCTCCACTTCCTGGGGGTTCTCCTCTTTTGTCCCAGACTGCCAGCATGTTTGTGTCCAAGCTATTTTTTACGACCAGGGCCATAGGGGAAACCCTGACGCAACATGAAAATGAGACTCCCCTCTTTCCATCCCCCAAGCACCACCACCTCAAACGAGCACTTGACATTTACTGATGTTCTAGCTTGCTGCTATTACTAAAATGTGTCAAATCAAATTTTAATGCCATATGAAGACGGAGACATTATTGTACATTAATACACTGATTTCATTCATAAAATTTGGATATAATTTTTACATTACTCTTTTTTCTTTTGGGAGCTGCTGTAGAAGTCTTTTGCTGATATTCCCGCCATTTTGTTTTCACTGAAATTGGTGTAATGTTGTGATATCACCACAAGATGGCGCGGGCAGTGTCCCTAAATGTGGCTAATAGGTCAAAGTTTTAAAAATTGGAATATCATGGTGCTAAGAGGCAAAAATGTAATGTCCTCGTATGAGGACGCAGGGTCTCAGGAGGTGACACTCCAGAATACACAGTGGCCCTCATTTATCAAACAAACGTACGGCAGAAAACCGTACGTACGACCATTTCCACATATACTTCGGCATTTATCAATTTGGACGTGAGCGAAAGCTACGATCAGATCTCACGTCAGGTCTGAGCTCGTGTACGCAAATCTGAGTGTGTGGATTTGTGGTGCAGCACAGCAAAATCTGGCTGAGTCTGAAAATAATTACTAAACAAACCTCAGCTGTCATTAAGCATAAGCGGTCACATTTTTAGAACAGATCAAAACGGATTCTTAAAACGAATAAAACAAAAAACAAAAAATGTAATTTAAAAAAAAGGCCACGTTTTCACTGATACCACTTTTTTGTAAAATAAAACAGTATGATAGGCTAAATAGCCTAACATGACAACTAATTATTGCACATTAAAATGTGCAGATTCAACGCAGATTCAGTAGTGCGCACACACGCACACGGGTCACAGTGGAGCTGCTTCAGGGTGCTGAAGGGCAGGTGGCTCCGTCTCGGACCAGCAGGGGGAACTCTGCTGTATACCCCAGAGAAAGTGTGCCATATTATTTTGGCCTGTTCAGCATTTTTATGAGCTCCTTTAATTCCATATTTCAGACTGCCAAAAAGCACATCTTTGGTTTGCTCCACCTCGGATGTCAGGATGCCGATCTCCATCTGGGAAAAGTTTATCTTCTTGCCAGAGTTTTTTCTCTCCATGTTTGACCTCAGTGGGCAAGGCCTCCGAACCAGGAATAATTAAGGGCGTAACATGTTAATGACGATCGAATTCAGCCGCCGCATTTATCAAGACCCGATCATTCGTACGCTGGAATTGGTCAGATACGACCAATCACGTGTTTCCTGTCGTATTGAAACTGAAGGAGTTATTATGGCCTGGACACATAATGGTTCAAAGACCCTCTTGAAATGCAAAGAATTAAGGTAAATTATTATTCCTACCCATTTATTTTACTATAAAATTGCATTTTTGATGGGCTCAACATGCTCAAAAAGGCATGAAACTTTGCACATGCATCACATGTAGTGAAACGTACACATAAAACCAAAAAGGCTCGACTTACCACCTATAATATTACCTGGATTTCCGTGTTGTGCAGCCCATAGAGCTGCGCACTAGAGACTTCTGCCAACTGAGCCAGCTAACTTCCGGTTTAGTGCCCAGCTAACTTGATAATGAAATAATTTAATCTTGTGGCTCTTCTAGACTTTTTCAATTTTATTAGAATGAATGGCTCAAATAATGACCATGAAAGAGGTCAATTTGCTGGGGCTATGACGCTCAAAAAAAAATTATCCATATGTTTACAGTATTGACAGCTTAAGAACGATTTATAACAGCAAACACCATCAAGTATTACTTTTCAGGGACAACATGGGATTGAATGTTTTCTTTTATTATTAAGGTCTTAACATTTACAACTATTTACAAAATGACAGCATAAAACATATTATTAACTATTAACAAAAACAATTATTATTAAAAACAATATTTAAACAGTTACAGATGATGGACAGTAACAGGCTGAGCAGGAGTCCCTGTAGTGCTGCTGGGCTGGATGGTCTCAGTGGGACATCATCTGGGTCGGTACTCAGGGTGTTTGGGGGTCCAGTCTCCCCTGTCCACCACATCGTCCATCAACTGGGTCTGAAGGTCTGACTCGATGGACGGCTGCAATGTCACTAAGAATGTTTTAAGAAAGAGGCAAGAATTATAATTTCATACTCTAATTATAATAATAATAATCATAATAAATTACAACAAACAAAACTATCTACCAACATTTTAAATACAAAGCCTTTAAAATCATAATAAACCATATGTGGCGATCAACAGTTTATGTCTCAGCATTAACGTAATGTATCAGTATGTTAATGACCCCAAACTGTTAGCTAGCTAATAATGATAATATTGATAACATTATGTGAGTTTGATAACAGGTTTACCTCTCCATGGTCCTCTCAGCCGGAGATAAACCAGAGCTGATTCTCCTCTTCCTCCACATGGAGGAGGATTAAAAAGGAAATCAGGAATTCCTGAAGCTCAAACAGATCTGACAGTCAAACTTTACTCTTCTTGTCATTTTTGCAGACCTGGGATGCATAAATAGTGACATACGGGTCGGGGCGGGATAATCTCGCAACCAGGAAATCCTACAAAGGGTAGACTGTCCAATTTCACAACAGGCTGACGCTGCCTGCAGGTCTCTCTGAAGGACCCTGCCTTTGCTGGCGGCGAAGGATGGGTCCTTGAAGGATGCTGCCCCTGAATTTGGACACAGCCACAGACTATATACACATCAGGGGAGGGAGCACAGGTGAGAACAATCAGGGATCAGGGGAGATGTCAGACCGAAGACACAGAAGGAAGGGCAAGTGACCTGAAATGAGAGGAGAGTTACTTTTCAAAATAAACATGAAATTCACAAGACAGAGAACCCAAGACAGGACGACCCTCACCACGGTGTGACACACATATTGATTGATATGCCAACATTCTGTTACAGGCATAGCACCACTTAGTGGCAAAAGGAAATTACTTTTTTCTATACTTCATACAACAGACCCTGTGTCTAGTTTGACTTAAAAGCATGAAATAAGGTGCACACATCACTCCTACATCTACTAAAAAGTCTCTTGGTACCACCATCTCAACCCAGCAGGAAGTCATCCATTTACATTTTTTCCACTCATCTTTAGGGATTTGCACATATTGTATTAGAATAAACTACTCCTAAAGCTTTAAGGCCAAGGTCATATTGGAATTGCCCCGATTATTATCTATGCAAATATATAGTTAATTTGAGGGTTTTTTAACTTGCTCAAAAATTCATGAAACTTATGTACAAAATGCAATCATCTTGGTAATGTATTTTAAGGATTTTTGGACTTGTTATACTTTAACAAACTTGTCCTACAGCTTTAACCCGACTGACTTCACATTTTGTTGGGGTAATCTAAAGTGATGAATTTGTCCTGGTCTGTTGACCAAAGCTGCCTCAAACATAGTGGGAGAACACATAAGACCTTGATGATGCTGTTTTGTGAATATTTTGAGTTTTCGTTAAGGGGTGTGACCATAGCAGCACGCCAAATGCTGATATGGCATCACGAAAAGGGAAATTGCCGTAACTCCACTGCGCATGGTCACATCAGCCCCAAACTTAATGGCAGTATTATTTTAAAGCTATAGGTCACCAAGTGGCAACAGAAAACACATATTCTCTCCACTTCTTACAACAGTGGCTGGCTTAAGCTACATATATGAAATTAAGTGCACCATTTTGAATTTTGTGCTCACTTTTTCTGATGTACACGTGTTGTTCCTGAAGTGTTTACCTGATGGATTTTGTCAGGGTGATCTTAACACCTTTTGACATGAAAAGTTATTAAAAGCTTGAGTTACCATTGAGGGCTATGGCAGGGCAGTGAAGGTAACTGATAAGTTACATGAACTTTACGATACCTGATTGACTGTATCGATCGATGTATTGATCCATAAAAGAAGTCATCAAACGTTTTAACTGTTTATTTATTTTATTTAAATTATTTCTTTACTACCATTTTTCATGGTGATTCTATACATGTAGTTTTTATGTCCCAGTGACAGCAGAAAGCAAAGTTATGGCTCTCTCCCCATTCATTTAGACTGGGCCCTGGTCTTGTTAGCCCAAACAAGCCTGGGGGCATTGCCAAGTTGGCTGCCAGGTGACAAGACTTGCCTCAAAGGACCTTGGTATTAGTTCACACAATACAGACAACAATCTCCTTTGTCTCTCTGTATTCTTCAGCTTCTTCCTTTCCCCCCTCACGTCTGTGTTCTACAGTTATGGCTACATGTTCTACAGCTTCCAACAAGGTCTTTATCTTTTTTTCCTTTTTCTCATCCTCCTCTGTCCTGCTGCACATGCTCTCAGAGTCAGAGAGAGGTGTGTGTGTCTGTGTGTGTGTATGTGTGTGTGTGTGAGCAGAGGCCAGATGGATGAGGTGATGTCTTGTTATAGTACACTCTACAACGCCACTCCCACTGTGATACAGCACGTGCCCCCTCCCTCTCAGGCACACACACAGACTTACATAACCCAAACACAGTGCAGTGCAGATGTGTCCTTACTTACAGTTTGATCTATTCTGAGGTAAATGTGAAATGTTTTCCTAACTGCAGATGATTATACTGCACAGCTGTCATCATTTGAAATCTTTAACTTTTCAACTCAATTTGTTTTTAATTATTTTACTCTCTCATTGCTATTTTTGGTATCTCAGGAGAGTATTTTTGTTTGAGGCTCAAAGGATGACACAGTTATAAGACAGCCATTTCTTACAGCTTTCCAAAAATAGTTTGGGCAGCAGCGGATGAAGAAACTGAGACAGAGGGAGACAGAGAGATTCAGTATTCTCTCAAGTTCTCTCTCCCTGCTCAGACGCACTGCAGTAGTCTCTCCCTCTCTCCTTCTTCCTCTCCACTTCTCTATTCAGCCTCCTCAGCAGGTTGCCACTATCCCATAAGCATAATCTCTCTCTCTCTCTCTCTCTCTCTCTCTGACAGTGTGACCTTGACAAGATAGCAGCAGCACATGCTGGAGGCAGCAGTTGCTCTTTGACCCTTAATCACTGATTCAGGATCAGATTGAGCAGTATTTACCATAAGCATTTTATTACAAGGTCCAAACTGAAGCATAGTATAGTGTGTTATTGCACCGTCTGTAACAGACCCTCTGCAGCAGATCTGGTAGGTATTAAATGTGCAGTGACTTAGCTTTGTCTCTCATTAGAAACCAAAATGGCAGATACATCTGCCAACGCCCAACAGTGTCCTTCCATTCAACGAAGCCTAATCCAATGTCAAACTTAATACCGATATCATTCTAAATTTTAAGACACCCATAACTGTTAAACCTTGATTTAAGCTAATTTAAACAGACAACTACTTGAACAACAAACCAATGCAGACGGAATGATAGTCTCCATTGTGATGTGGATAGATATTAGGTTGAGAAAAAGAGAAACAATGTAAAAGTTGAGCTGAAATTATAAATGCCTATTAAATCATTTATAATTTGATACACGGTCACATTATGCATATTCTGTATTTAATAATATATGCCCCATTTTTTTAAATCAGTTTATTTTAATTTTTATATCAAAATCCAGTCATGTCTTCTCCCTGTAAAGCAAACTGTGATGTGTGTTTGTCTAAGTTTGAACCAGCCAATTTATACCAATAATATCATGCCATCCACTAGGGCTGTAACGACACACGTATTGAAACAGAAATCACAACACTCAGATCCACGAACCTGTCTCACGGTGTGAGAAGGCAGAATTGTGACACATCTTCCAGTCCAGATCCAGCCCTATGAGCTATAAGTAGCCCCTTTCACACAGAGACGCCGCATTAACGCCACAGCGCAGGTTCGCCAATTCTCCGCCGTTGGTCGTTCACACGGAGCGAAGCACCACTGGAGTAAAGACGAACTGCTGTGTAATACAGACAGCTGGCACTGCGGCTCCTAAAGAGGTGTGACGGTACACGTCATGATGATGACGGGTGTGTGTTTTCAAGATGTTTCCCCGGTCCCCCCCCGTCAACCTAAACCCGCAGATAATGTATAATCGTATGGATGCTGTTTTAATGTGTCGTGATTAAGATCCTGACCCACCAAACATCCTGGAAAGTAACAAAGTTACGTTTTTTGCTCTTAATTACGTTATTACATAATCAGCATCAGTAAACAGGTCGCTGTCTGACTCTGTCACTCGCGAGGACAAAGGCTGTTTTCCGGGGGAAAGCTCACTGAAGTCACAGGAGGGCTGACCATTGCAGAGATTTTTTTTCATCATAAACACTCAGTGAGTAAACGTTTTTTGCCGGTGACAGACGCTGTTTTTCGAGCAGAAATGTGACGAGGAGTCGGTAGGACAGGCGGAGGAGACTCTTCTCCGCGTACAGCTGCGGTATTTTTTTAATTGTTGCCAAAGACAGTTATAGTTACTACGTTACCTTTGCCAATACTGCGCCTTTGATACAATCAGACGAGTATCTTTTACAGAAGTTATTGAAATGTATTGAAATAAGTGATCACTGCTGGTGGGTTATGGTTAAAACAAATTCCATGACCAACTGCGGGCCGTTTGATGACAGAGAATCCTGTACCAAGATGGGTTATGGAGTTTAGTCAGCAGTTCTTTTAGATGACTAACGTTATGCTAGGAGCTAAACCTGTGAAGAGACCCACCTTGATACTGTATTCACTGTCAGCAAACTGGCAGCCGTCATTTTTCAGCCATGTTCGGCTGAACTTCTTATCACTTAATTGGCCAGGTTCACTGGGAGCACACAGTCAGTCAGTAATTCACATTCTGCACTCACGCTTTTGGCTATAAATAAACAAACAACAGTTCAAATGCTCGACCACTCTCTCCCTACCTGACTGCTTTATCAGGAAACTCGTAAACGATGCTGAGCCGAACACTCCGCCATCTGTTTCATGGGGACTTTAAATAATGAAAGTGAGAAAAATTTCTTGGATCTGTCCTCTACCTGGATCTGTACTAAAAGTTCTGGGCTGAGACCCATCCTCCATCCAGGTTCCATGGCAGTCTGTTTTTTTTTTGTTTTTTTTGTTAGGAGACAGTAATGAAATATATGCACTGTCCAACAGCAACAGCAACACACAAATAACAAAACAAGGCAAAACTGTTTTCCTTGGAATTAATTAGTCTGTCTATACTGTCTGGAGCTGCTATTTATGGATATTAGGTTTTATGGATCTGCATTATTTTATTTTAGGTTTTCCAGCAGTGTCTAGTATCTCTGTCTGATTTATTGCATTATAGGACAAAAGAGCTCATCAACACTTAACAAATGAGTCATTCAAATTCCTTATCAAGTCATTGTTCAAGTATGAATGGACTATGCACTAAAAAGGAAATTGGCCCAACTGAATAGTATGCAATTTGGACACAATTTCAACTAATAGAAACTAGGCTGAACAATTAACTAAAGCCCACATATTCGAATGCACTGAAAATCCACGTCACACAGGCCAGTTAGAGTAGGGTAGCATCAATAACTCGAGAAGGGTCATTTTGACCTCCTTCAAATGTGCAGCATTGTAATGAATCAAACATTACAATGCTGCTGGTACGTGACTTTTCTTAAAAGGGCCAGTATTTTCATTTGAAATTTTTTGTGTATAAATAGCACAAAAGGCTATTTCAGCCACAGGTAGTCATATTGACTGTAGAGATTGTCTGCGGATGCATCCTGGTTGTTTGACAACTATCATTGTCTGTTGTCAGAAAACAACCACATTCATCAGAGAGGGATCAGCGAGATCCATTCACGATTGATGCAGGTCCGCTCGACTCCGCTGCTCCAGCATTTACTGCTTCTGTAAGTTTATACACCTGTATTGACTTTTTAAAAGATATCCTCACACAATATATGCACTCCTCTCTGAATTGGGTATTTATCACGACAGATTATCAAGTTTGAAATCTAGTGATCAAAATGACCACTCTAGCATTTCTAGTAGTTTTTGTAATTCTGGCACTTTTTGTGTGAAATCAGCTTCAATCTAGCTAAATGCCCCCACAAGCAATTCAAATTACAGAGGAATGTAAAACAAAATGATATCCCGGAGAAAAGCAACAGCAGCAGGAGAGTAAACCACATGGTGGTCAAAGATGGTCTTCATTGAGGCAGACAAAACCTGGACTGGTTCTGATGGAATCAGGTCTTTTTCTTGTACCTCTACCACTGAAAGTGGAGGGTATCTCTGATGTTCTATACTGTATAGTGAGTTTAAATGGCTTTTTCTGCAGAGACTTGTGTAGTCTAAATGTCAAAAGTCACATGAAAGCGTATGAGGTCTGAGGACTGTAGAGAGCAAGTTCAAAGTGAAATGTGCTGAGATGTGCTTGTTACAGGACACAGCAGAGCAGAGTAGAGTGGCTGCTTCTCATTTCTTAACATATACACACAATGGACCAGTTGGTAATCTGATCGGATTTTTGTAATCGGATTGGATCAAATCTTAAAAATGGGTTGTTCAAAAGGGAAAGAAGGATTCTGAAATCAGATTAGATCACGGAATCCAATCCTAGTTTTGATCTGGATCAAAACTTCAGTTTGTGTTGTTCAAAACGTTTCAGTAGAATTTGGATAATTTTGATCCAGAAAAACAGAATTTTTCCTGATCCCAACAGGAGGTAGGATTTCAAGGTGGATTTCAGGAAGAAAATGTAGTAAAACATTAAAATTGGTCAAATAATACATTTTTATCATTTAGTGTATATACTTTTACATATTTTTTGCACTTTACCTGTTTAACCGTTACAGTGATAAAGTAGATAAAGTAGACATAGGCTACCAATTAAGCCTTTCAGGTATAGTAAAGTGAAAATAAAATAAAAATGAAATTGATGATCTTGTCCCCATGAAACAATCCCCCCAAACAAATTTTAATAACAAAAATAATATATTAATTTTTTCTGTCATTCATCACTGTATATTAATTTCAAAGAAACAATCATCAGAGATGAACCTGTCAAAAATAGTTTCTAACAATTGCATCCCTTACTACACGTCCAGCCAGTCCCTCATTCTGACAGAAGGCCATGCTTTGAAAAACCAGCATAAAAGTAGGATTTTAACCTGATAATTAGATAATTACCTGATCCTGAATAGCAAAAAATGGTATTTCCAAATCTGGATAATTTTGATCCAGATTAAATGTTTTGAACAACTGGCCCCATAGGATCTGATGTTACAACCTGAGTGTTTATCTAGTTATAGATATATTATTTATTAATGACAATTACAATAAAGTGTTGCCATGCTTTTTCTATTGGTGTCTACCATTGTCTTCGGTTGCTCCCTCAACCCTAACAGATATCTGTCTTGCCACAAGTTAGAGATGCCATCTCTGCAAGGATGACTTTCTTTGATTCCATGAGCCCAGATTTTGAATGCAGGGAATAGTCGTGGACAGTTTCATAAAATCCCACGCTCAATTCCCAGTTCATGCACACTAAATGTTGTGGTTCAATGGATCTGCCCATTGGCTTTCCCTGCCAGCTGATCCAAACAGCTGTGTTCCTTTCATCACCTAATCCCTTCTTTTCTATGCATCTTTTACACAAGCCTTCTACCCACAATTTAGCCACAATGCAGACCTCATTATTTGCAACATGTTGCATTCATCTCATACTTGAAAGTGATTTAGCTATACCGAAATGAGACTGTATTCACCTGGTGTTTCCATTATTCTTGTGATCTTGTGCCTTTTGTAAGTCCTGGTTAGCCTCAGCTGAGCTTTATTTATGGCTGAGTTGGCTGTCTGATCACATACACTAACAAGTGGTGCATCTATGTTTCTCTGGGCGTTCTGACTCTTTTTGTTCTATCTTTAGGCCACATTGTCCTCCCTCTCTTTCTGGAATCTTATCTAATTTTCTTTCTATTGATACCACTTCTTTGATTATTATCATTATTTTGTATCTCTGTTGTATGTATGTACAATGGTGTGGATGCTGCTGTCTCTCTCTCTTTCTGTCTACTGTCTCTGTTGTTGCTTTCAGTCAGTCAAACATGGGTGCATGTTATAATTCACTCTTCAAGTCAGTCAGACAGTTTCACAAATTGTAGGAGTTAGTTCGTGTAGACCAACAGTTGGCGGAGATAATTATCCTCTTAGGTGCATTTTTTT
>CAEMYA010000400.1:321809-336128 GCA_903131615.1 Diplodus sargus | reverse complement strand
TTTTTTTTTTTTAAATAAAAAAACAAAAAAAACAAAACTGCAGCAAAAAGTCCTTTGTGTCTAAAACGTGATTCAGAGATGAATACTGTAATATCATTCACTGTCTATCACCATCTCAACAAGAGTTGTGCCCTCTGCAGCATGACACTCTCCTCTCTTTTGTTGACATGGTCAGAATGGTACTACTTCCATTTTATGGTCATTACCGAGGTCATCTGAGGTGATGGTGTTGCACTGGATTTTATTGAAGGGTGGCATAACCCTCTCATGTTATGAATGGAATCAGCATTCAATTTACTACAGTTCAACACCACTGCATACTGCAATGTCAAAATAAACATGTTGTTAATGTAGCGGGGCGAAGGCTCTCAATGTCAATCTTAGGTTGCCCAACAACGCCACCTTGGGAATTGCACCCGAGGAATTATTTTACAGTGATCAACAGAGGTTCGTTCCACTCAACAGGCAAGACACGTGGTTCTCAGTTACAAAAATACTTTATTGATAAAATATATGTATTCTCACAAAATTGCCATTCATACTGAAATGATGAAAAAGGGAACCTAATCAGGGGCTGAGGCCTACTGGTGGTGAAAGGGCTAGTGAAGGGGGGAAAGGACTCAACAAAAATAACTTAAAGAAAAAGGGTTCACCCAGACACGCATGGCAGTCACACACTATGATATCACCAAAATCCAAGGAAGCACCGCACACAAAAAGGAAGGACACCACCGCCCACGTCACCAGCAGGTGAGGAGAGTCAAGTCAAGGAGAAAAAAAGGAACTTACAATGGAAATAATTAACCCAAAATGTACAACAAAATATACAAAAGCAAGGAACAGTTTCAAAATAAGCTAAACACAACTGCCAAAACAATTTACGTAATCCAAACAATTCTTTATGAAAACAAAACAAACTACAACTGCAAGCAGTTATGACCAAGCCCCCCCGCGCACCACAGAGCCCACGGAAGTTGGCCCCAAAGGATGACGGGCTCGGGGCAAAAGTGAGAAGACAGGCCAACGTCTGAGCCGTGGTATTCGCTGTAATGGGAAGTGCACTGGAAGTGCAAAAGGCTGAATGTGTGCCGATTTGGATTTGTTGTACTAAATCACACCCAACTTGTTCTTGATAATGTGGAAGTTGAAGGCAAAAATTTATTAAATCTGTTATAGTGCCACCTATTAGCCAATTTTCACCAAATTTGGCACAGAGCCTCTGGTTGACTTCAGGAAGAATTGACGTAAGATGTTGAAAGCATTTATTTTGACTGAAATATGAAACAATATGTGTTTTTTAGCTGAGAAAAACGATTGTTTGGTTATAACTAGCAGATTTTCTGGAGTGCCAAAATTCTTTTGCTAACTTTTTAACAGACACATCTGGAGATTCTATGTGCAAAGTTTCAGGCAGATGCCGCTTTAATTGTAGGAGGAGTTCAAAAAAGTAGGTTTTGCATATGTGGCAATTTAGTGAAGAAAATATGCAGCAGAAGTGGGTGTGTCCTATGTCAGAAAACCCAGCTCTATCCAGGGAAGATATGGATAAAGGGTTTGCAAATGTGTTATTTATAATGTGGAAGTTACAGGCAAAAACGCGATTGCATCCATTATAGCGCCATCTAGTGGAGCACATGTGCAATTTTTGGTATGGAAGAACTGTGTCCTATTCTATCTGAACCATATAAATTTCAAAGCTCTCAGCATAATAGTTTGGCTGAAATTAAGGTTTGTTGTTTATCTTGTAATAAGCCACGCCCACATTGACCAGTCATGACCACCTTCAATATATGGCCTCAGGATTGGCCCTACATCACACCGACCAAATTTTCGTAAAAATCGGTGCAGCCGTTCAAGAGATATAAACTTCCCATATTTTTAGCGCCCCCTGGTAGCCAAAATTCGCCAAATTTGGCTCATCCCTTTCCAGTCTCATGGCAAGCACAGATCTAAAATTTGGTGCCAATAGCATTTAGTTTGACCAAGATATCAAACAGTTTACAGTTTTATAGCTAGCTACCGAAATGTGTTCGTTAATAATTTGTGCATTTTTTACCGAGCAAAATTCTTCTGATAAGTTCAGATCAGGTCCAGCTGAAGAGTGTACATGCCGAGTTTCACGCAGATCGGACAAAATCCCAAGGAGGAGTTCGAAAAAGTAGGTTTTCCAGTTTTTGCGATTTTGCGAAAAAACCTTCGAACCAGAAATGGGCGTGGTCAATGGCAAAGTGATTCAGCTCCATTCAGGGAATGTGGGGATACAAGGTTTTTGAATGTGCGATGGTGTGGGAGTTATAGGCAAAAACGCGTTGGCCTAGATTATAGCGCCCCCTGCAGGTGGATATGTATTTTTTTGTGTCTGAGATATTCGCAGGAGTCTGGACCATCCCTCCAAATTGCACCGCCCTCCCTTGCACGGTTTAGCCTGCAGCACCACTTTTAGCCAGAGAAAAAAGAAAATAAAAATCTTTACAATTACAATAGGGTTCCTAGGACCACCGCTGGTCCTAGGATGCTTGCGTTCCCTCGGCCCCTCGGGCTTGGCCCCCTAATTAAAGCTGCAAGCAGCGATGAACGGGCCCTCACAGTCCACGCGCGTCGAGGCTTCTACACGCAACACCTTCCAATGAGGAAGCTGTTCCTTTATAATTTGGTGGCCTGCAGTAGTAAGCTCTATCTCCCCTGATGGTTTCAAAACACTGGATGATGCCACCTTTGTCCTCTAACACAGAGTTCACAGCATGGATATGGAAGTTCCATCTTACTGTGCTTACTGTCTGTGTGCCACCACTCTATCAAGCACACTGGTTCTCTTGGGAGATCTTTAAAAAAATCCAGAGAATCCAACCAGGTCAGAGAAGAACTGATTAACTAATGGAATGTGATATGTGACCTGCTGCATGATGAAAGCTGCAGCAGGTGACAATTAAGAAAGATGAATATTTACAAAGCTGAAAAGGCTCCCCCATGAGCCACATTAACATTCCGGCTCATGGGGGAGTTGTTGGAGTGCTTGTCGCTCTGGGGCATCAACATCCAAAACTGTAAGTCCTACATCTGAAATAAGACCAGCAGCTGAAGGCCAACAATATTTCCTACATTTCTAAGCTGTCCAAAATGCCTAAATATCAAAAGCTGAAGTCAGGGCCAGAAGCCTCAGACTCACCTGATGTGGGCCCGGCCGCGGAAGCGGGGTCAGGGTCAGATGCCGACGCAATCATGGCTGCCATAAAGCAAACAGAGAAGTGTGTGCAAACGAAGATTGACTCGTCTGTGACGATGGCTGCAGATGAACTGCACAAGAAAATAGACAACCTGGCGAGTGATTTAAGGACAGAAATCCTGAGTGTGCGCGCAGAGTTTATGAAGGTAATTGAAGAAGTGCACAAAGAAAACGCCACATTTGCAACCCGCATTGATGATCTCGAGGAGGAAGCTAATGCCCAGGCTAACCGGGTTACGGTGCTTGAAGCTAAAGTTAGTACGCTGTCTACACAAGTAACCTGGTTGGCAGATAAGACTGAAGACTTGGAGTCCCGACAGCGGCGAGATAACTGCAGACTGATTGGAGTGGAAGAGGGATTCGGGAATATACGACCGGAGAGAGCCGTAGCTGAACCATTGAAGGAAGCACTGGCCCTCGACTATACGCCGACGCTAGACCGGGCGCACAGGAGCCTGCAGCCGAGGCCAAAGGATGGGGACGCCCCGAGGCCAATAATCGTCAAGTTCCACTACTTTATTTATTTATTTATTTTTATTTATTTATTTATGTATTTATTTATTTATTTATGTTGTTTATTTCGGGCATGTCAATTCATCATCATCACATTTCATCATTGTTCAAATAATACAATACACATGGCCGAAAGGGAAAAGCGGGAGAAGCCAAAGCTTATCTAGTCCCGCCCCCATTACCCACAGGATAGAATCTTCATCCTAGTCTTTTGTTATCTTTTGCATTTTACATTTTTACCTGACAATTTCTTTTACTATGACATTTGACAAAACATATTACAGCAGTAGCATACAGAGCTGAATTCAACTCTAGACAGTACATACAGATTACGTGTGTGTCTGCACATGTATCCATATTAGTCCGTCATGAGTGAACAACAGTCTCATCTTATAGCCAGGCATGTCACAAGGTCAGAATGATGGTCCAATCGACAGAGAGCAAAAGTCCAGTGTATATATTATTTGTTGGGATGGTGTGAGAGCCCTTTTTTAAGCTATTTTTATATTATTCATCCATCTCATCTGCAGCTTTCGCCGCTGTTAACTTTGCCATATCCTCCCGATTAGTTGCTACGTCAACTTGTATTAGTGCCACGAACTCACGAATTGCGGAGATGTCAGAGCGCATCCCGACCACAGCACTCCGAGTATTGGCAATGTCCGCCCGCGCACTGGTCTGCACAGTAGCGATCTTTTTCATTTTCCGATATTGCATAAAGATTCCAAATTCCAAAACGATCATTCCAATTGTCATGAACGTGAACATGTACACGTCCTCGACATCCTCCACATCCAGTGCGGCAAGGCAGATGACTTTCCACTCTCCCCAAGCATCCATAGCCTATCCAGATATGAAGGTCCCGTCCGGGCATGTCGGTTCACCAGAACCCGCACGCCGTGTTGAGAACACTCTGTCGATGGCATTCAGTGACCAACTTAGCAACTTCATCGTGGATTGATCGATTGATTGATTGGTTGAGAACATTGTTGTACAATATTAGACAAGTCTCCAATCGAGTGACTTTAGTGTGCGATTTACAGGGCTCAGTGAAGTTCTTCACAGCTCAGAAGAACTTGTGATAACTAACAGTCGTGTCACAGTTTGTATTCGTACCTAAGTTATCTCCACATTGTTGATACACATTATAACAACATCCTGCTACGTACAACTGGCATTGGCCTTGGATCATACAAGTTTCTCAGGTTCAACTTATTGTTTGGGTACAGGATGTTTTTTGTTATGCTCACATGCCGTCTCAACACAGTGTCTGTTGAGTCGTGTCTCTGACCTTAATCAACCATCCAGTATTAATCTGTATTGATCAACGGTTGAATGTACATATTTTTTCTTAAAACTACTTAGTGTTGTTGATTTTTTGACATCATCCTCTAGCTCATTCCATAGTTTAACACCTGTTACCGATAAGGAAAAGGATTTTAACGTAGTTCGTACCTTCCTTTGCGTGAAAATCATTTTCCCTCTGAGATTGTAACTCTTCTCTCTGTCTAGGAAAAGTATTTGCAGGTTGTGAGGGAGGCTTTTGTTAGCTGCCTTATACATCATTTGTAGTGTGCGATAGTTTATTAAGTCATATAGTTTGAGTATTCTTGATTCGATAAATAACTGATTTGTGTGTGCCCTATAGTTGGCATAATATAAGATTCTCAAGGCTCTTTTTTGGAGTATTAACAAAGGCTGTGTGGAGCCTTTATATGTGTGCCACCACACCTCTGCACAGTATTGCAGGTGTGGAGAGACTAGTGCGCAGTACAACAGATGAAGTGCTTTTTGATTTAATATTTTTTGTGCTTTCCAGAGTATGGACACACTCCTGGCCAACTTCCTTTTTAACTGTCTTATGTATGGCTTCCAACTTAACATGTCGTCGATAATCACGCCCAGTACTTTGTTCTCATGGACCCTTTCAATATTCACTCCGTTTACTTGAATGTTAGTACTGTTATTGCAGCCTTTTTTTCCATATAGCATATATTTTGTTTTCCCAAGATTTAATGATAATTTATTTATATTAAACCACACATGAAGTTTGGCCATTTCATGATTTACTGTTTTCACAAGTTGGTTCAAGTCACTCCCAGAACAGAAAATATTTGTATCATCCGCGAATAATATTAATTTCAGAATATGTGACACTTTGCATATATCATTTATATATAGTATAAACAGCTTTGGACCCAGAACTGACCCCTGTGGAACCCCACAGACTATGTCCAAGCTAGTCGATGTTATATCACCTATTTTAACATATTGGGATCTCTTGTGTAAATAGCTCTTGACCCACTGCAGTGCTACACCTCTAATTCCATATCTCTCCAGTTTAGCTATTAAAATATAATGGTTAACGGTGTCAAATGCTTTTTTCAAGTCTATGAAGATTCCTATTGAATATTGTTTATGGTCAATAGCGTCGGTAATGATTTCCACAGACTCCATTAGAGCAAAGGCAGTCGAGTGGTTCCTTCTAAATCCATATTGGCTGTCATATAGCAGTTTGTGTTTGTTGATGAAGTTATCTAGCCTATTGTTGAATAGCTTCTCTAGGATTTTTGACAGTTGAGGCAGTATTGAGATTGGTCTGTAATTAGTAAACTCGTGTGTGTCACCATTCTTAAACAGTGGCACAACTTTGGCAACTTTCATTTTGGTGGGAAATATCCGGTTTGAAATGACAGATTAAAAATGTATGTTAGAGGTGAGATGATTCCGTCTAATACTTTCTCAGTTAGCCTCATGTCGAGGTCATCAACATCACTGGAAGTTCTTTTTTTTCAAGAAAAAGTGGATGTTCTTCGAAAGGCCATGGGTGCAGGTCCCATCACCCACAACAGCAAGCATCTACCCAGATTACTCGGTAACCGTCAGAAAAAAGAGAGCAGCCTTCACGGAGGTGAGAGGATTACTTCGCCTGTGCACGGGCGTGAAATACGGTACGCTGTGTCCAGCCACATTGAAGATCACGGCCCCAGCTGGCGAGCAGGTATCTTTCGAAGATCCGAGCAAGGCGAAGCACTACATCGAGACCAATCTGCGCCCACGGGAGACGGAGGGAGACTGACAGTTAATACACGGGGCCATAGCAGGTACCATACGTGCTGAGTGTTTATTTTACAGTGGCTTGTGCTGACTTTTACTTTGACTGGTAAATGTTACCGCATGGCAGTGGGATGCACTTTATGTTTGGACTATGGACAAAGCTGGGTGACGTTCTTCAGCCGTCTAAGGAATATAAATGTGGGAAAAAATAACTCACAAAGAGAAAAAAGACGGGACTGAGGATACATGGTGGACAGTTATGCACAGTTTGCAATTTAACGTGACTGATTGTGGGGTACAAATCATCACAAGATCCAGATGTTAAGGGTTTATAGAGACACTTTGGCGTGGCCTGGAGAATATCTTTAATAAAACGGATAGGCTAATACTTTTCTTTGTTTTCCTTTCTCTCTGCCACGCTAATATAAGTGTTTTAGTTAAGTCTGAATGTGGTACGATAACCCTGACAGTACGTTCTTATCACTATTTAGGCTTAAGTTTTTTGTTCAATCAATCCCCTGATTATTATTATTATTACAACTAATTTCATTTGATTGCACTCTTGTGGTGATATCTTCCAACTGTAAGTGTTAAGATATTTTTCAGCCTGTGACCAAGTAAATGACAGCACACATGCAGCAACGATAGTATTGAGAGGAAAGCCCTACTACATTTTGTTTTGCCTTTGCAGAGTTAGCGTAAGAGTTCAAGTTAGTGTAGACGTGTTATATTCCTAGGAGAGAGAGGAGAGTTTTCAGGGCAGTCTCAGGTTTCAGGAAGACCAGCCCAGGAATCCAGGATGGTAAGGGGTTTATCGTTTATTGTTTTTGTCAGTTCTCTTTTGGATTTATTTGTGGTTTATGGTTTGACTCAAACATGCACAGAAGTTCTCAGATATAGCCAACATACCGGACCAGTGTATTACAAGTTGTTAAGATTTGATGTCGGGTAATGTAAAAAATCATGGAGCAATTTCGTTCATTAGCTGGAACGTCAAAGGGTTGAATAATTGAATAATTTGGTTAAACGGAGCAAAATATTTAGTCAATTTAATCCGAAATCATTAAAACCTGATGTAATACTGCTACAGGAGACACATTTAAATATTAATTCCCAAAAAAGACTAAGTTGTAAGTGGACTGGACAAATATATCATTCACGTTTTAACCATAAAGCCAGGGGAACAGCAATTCTAATTAGGAGGGGAATCCCATTTGAACATTCTGAAGTAATATCAGATGCTAACGGCAGATACATTGTAGAAGTGTTCAGCTCTCCCGGACCTTAATTCCTACATACTGATATTAGGCGGGGACTTTATTTGTGTACTTCATGCCCAACTAGACAGGTCAAGGCTAAAGTCAAACAACACACTCTCGTCAGCTGCAGTAGCTATTAATTCCCTCCTTTGCTCCTATGGCTTGTCAGATCCCTGGCGGATAAAAAATCCCAACTATAAAGCAATTCTCCTTTTTTCCCCGGTTCATCATAGCTATTCCAGGATTGATTATTTTATTGTCGATAACCAGCTACTACCCTTAATTTCCAACAGTAAATATCACAGTATAGTGCTATCAGATCACAGTCCAGTGCAAATGGATCTTTTTTTTCCAGCCAATGTAGCGCCCCAACGAACTTGGCGTCTAGACCCCCAATTACTTTTATGTGAACATTTCAGAACATTTCTCAGTAGTCAGATTGACTTCTTTTTAGAAATTAATGACAGTCAGAATGTGTCAAGGGGAGTATTGTGGGAGTCTATGAAAGCCTACATTAGGGGACAGGTTATCGCCTATGTGGCACAGAGGAACAAGGAGCGTTCCAAACAACTTAAAGAGCTGGCTGGTAAAATTGCAGATATTGACAGACGTTATGCTCTTTTGCCTACAACAGATCTTTATAAGGAGAAACTACTGTTGCAAACTGAATTTAATGCACTTGTGACATGGAAAGCTGAAAAAAATATTCTTAAATCCAGACAAGTATATTATGAGCATGGAGATAAAGCCGGGAGGCTACTTGCACTTCAACTTAAACAGCAGTCAGCTGAACAAATGATCCCAGGAATTGATACAGGTGCTGATTCTATATCGCACAGTCCCCAAGTTATTAATGACCAGTTTAAACAATATTATTCTATTCTATAGCAATCAGAGGTAGATATTAGTTCGTCGGAGATATACTCATATCTCGATTCTGTGGATATATCACAAGACTTTCTCCGGATGCTCAGTCATCTCTAGAGCAGCCATTGTCACTTGAGGAAATAGTAAATGCCCACAAGTCGTCTCGAACAGGAAGAGTGCCAGGTCCAGACAGATTCCCCATAGAGTTTTATAAGGAATTTTCAGCAAAACTCACGCCTGTCCTAAAATCAGTTTATGAATTACCGCAAACACTTACCCAGGCCACAATTTCAGTTCTACTAAAAAAGGATAAGGATCCTGTACAGTGTAGCTCATACAGGCCAATAAGTCTTCTGTGTTGTGACTATAAAATTCTAACAAAAGCCCTCGCACAGCGATTAGACCCTGTCATTCCCACCATTATTAATGAGGACCAAACAGGCTTTATTCCCGGACGGCAATCATTTTTTAATGTGAGAAGGTTATTTAATGTGTTATTTTCCCCCCATTCAACAGTACAACCTGAAGTCATTTTAAGCCTTGACGCCGAAAAGGCGTTTGATAGAATTGAGTGGCCCTACCTTTTTGCAGCCTTAGAAAAGTTTGGAATGGGGCCCATTTTCTGTAGGTGGATCAAAGTTCTATATTCAACGCCTATGGCGGCGGTCAGGACTAATGGCCTGATTTCAGAATACTTTCCGCTCCACAGAGGTACAAGGCAGGGTTGCTGTCTGTCACCCTTCTTGTTCGACATTGCAATTGAACCACTTGCAATTGCTGTTAGATCGGATGGCAGGATTAAGAGTATATCCAGGGGTGAAACAAACCATAAAACTCTGCTTTATGCTGATGATCTGCTTTTGCAAATATCAGACCCAATTGAGAGCATGCCCTACCTTCTCCACCTGCTGCAAAAATTCAGTAGTATATCTGGGTATAAAGTTAATTTATCGAAATCTTTATTATTTCCATTGAATAACCTGGCAAGACAGATCACTTATGAAAATTTGCCCTTTAAAATTGAAAATGACAAATTTACTTATCTGGGAATAGAAATAGCAGGTTCAATTAAGGCTATTTTTCAATATAATTACAGGTCTATTTTAGACCGTGTCAAAATGGATCTGGATAGACGGTCAAAACTTCCACTCTCCCTGGCAGGACGGATAAATGCAGTGAAGATGACTGTGATGCCCAGGTTTCTTTATTTATTTCAAATGATTCCCATCTTTCTCCCAAAGTCTTATTTTGCCCAGCTAGATCGCTTCATCTCCTCGTTCATATGGAATAAAAAACCGGCATGTATAAAGAAGGCAAGTCTGGAGAGAGTCAAATCTGATGGTGGTCTGGGTTTACCTAATTTCTTATTTTACTATTGGGCAGGTAATATTGTTAAGTTGTCATATTGGATCACCATGTTCGCAGATAAGGAGGGTCCGGTCTGGGCTGATATGGAATTGAGAGCCTCACTCCCGGTTTCTCCGATTTCAATCCTGACTGCCCCTCTCCCACTAGATGTCAAAGTACCTGAACTGAACTCTAATTTGGTGGTCCAAAATTCGATTAAAGGGACACTTCACCGATTTGCATTAAGCTTTGTATCTTCAGGAAAACAGTCATGTTTTTGAATGGTCGTGCGTCATTCCCTCAGTTTGCCCTGAGACGGAGAAATACGGATTTCAGTGTTGGACTTCCTGCTTTCAATGATGTAAAAATCGTCATTTTACGTCATTGAAAGCAGGAAGTCCTATATCTGTGTCAAGGGGGTAAGACTACAAACGCTTCGCTCATTTTTCCAAGGGTGGGGGCTAGAGGTGGGACCCAATCACGCTACAGACCTATCACAGACCAATGGGCGGGACTTCACTTGCAGAAACGAAAATACATAGCCGCCATCTTTGTTGGACGCTAAGCGAACAGACGCTGTGGAGCCAGGTTTGACCCACGATGGCGGAAGGTATGCAATATGATATTTCAGAAAACGAAGAGAGTGATTTCGAGTGATGTGGAGATATGCAACACTTCCTGTTTTGAATCAAATCTGCAGGAAGTTGTTATTTGATAACATGAGTATTGTTTGGCCTATCAAAATTCTTTTAATTACTGTTTGTCACGAGGGTCCACAGATGCTGTGTGCCAAGTTTCGTGCAAATCGGTGAAATTGCCCGGGAGGAGTTTGAAAAAGTAGGTTTTAGACATTTTGCGAACTCGCGAAAAAAAACGGCAGGCGGAAATGGGCGTGGCCTATACTACGAGATTCAGCACAACTCACTGAACGCGTGGATATAAGGTTTTTGAATGTGAGACAAAGTATATGGGATTAATGAACCAAAACGCACTTTCCTTGATTGTAGCACCACCTTGTGGTTGAAATTCAGGACTACAATAGATTATTAAATTTTTTGCCAGGTGGGACTTATATTCCAAGTTTGGTGAGTTTTGGGGCATGTTCAGGCAGTGAAAAATGCGATAATTTTGGCCTAAGGAAAAAAAAAAAAAAATCCTACGAAAAGCAATAGGGACCTCGCAGGTCTCTGCTCGGGCCCTAATAATCCAAAAATAAGGGATTAACGCCTCACAATCATTCAGTTAACCCTCTGGGGTCTGGGGTATAATTGGCCGTTTTTGATTTTACCATTATATTTCACCTTAAAAACTATTTACCTTACCTTGTTCGGTGTCATTATTTTCACCACAACCTCACATGTGTGACTGAACAGTTATTTTTTCATTTTGACACACTGTATTAACACAATGGACGTAAAATCACAAAAAAACCTAAAATCCAAGTAGGAAAAAGTTTTTACTGTGAAAACTTTTGCTCAACAAACCATTTTTATTACTTATAATGCAAATATAAATTGTTGTTTGCCAAATTTGTGCATAAGTTTTTGAAATTTACAAAGTTATATTAACTATTTACATTTAAATGCAGGCAATGCCTCAGGCCCAGGTCTGCCTGAGCTCCTTCAGCTCAATGAAAAGCTGCACTGCCTGCTCCACATTCAGCAGTCTCCTCATTGTTTGGACTCATTAAACAAAAAGATGACTACACTACAGACTAAACACACTACATAACACACTAACTATGCTCTCCAAACACGCTAAATGTCACAAATCTCCCAACTCTCAAAAGTCACGATCTCTGTCGCTGCCTCTGTGACCAGCACTGCTGCTTTCACCTTTCCGCCCCGTCCCTTCCAAATCTGACCCCCCGCCCTTAGCAACCCAATCACGTGGTTTGCCATGTAATTTTGTGATTGGCTGGTGTGGTGCCTTTTTCAACCAATAGGAAAGTGTTCTTTTGCTTGCACTTCGTGCTTGCGGACACGTTCGTGGGGAAAGCCCGATCTCTTTACCGTCTCTTCCAGCACCAAACGCGCAGCAAACATGACGGCAACATTAGCGAAAAAGGGTGGTGTACATAATACATCGTACATCCGGTTTTACTTGGCCTATCAACACGAAGGTTGCTCTAACATATAGAGTCAGAACAGAGACTCACAGAGGCTCCCCCTTGCTGCTACGTCATCTTAAATTGGTCACGTGATTTTGACGCGCTGGCGTCAATCAACCTCAGAGGGTTAAAACAGAAGAAACAGGTTAAAAATGTGATGTCGGCAGGGCACCATGCATGCCGGCTGCGGCCAAAAGCTGGAAAACACCTTAAGGTTGCATACCTGCACAGGGAGAGGGAGGAAGGGAGAGACCAACACAGCAGTGGACATCTACCTGCGACCACACTAGCATTAGCTACAGACTAGTATTCTCTGAAATGCAGAGAGAGAGGACACTTAACAACCACCTGAGAGAACCAGGCATCAAACTGAGCACGGTGTATGGCGCACACAGTCGCTGTTCTGCAGTGAAAACACACAGGCTTTAAGCACGAGGACACCGAGCGATACGTGAATTGAAGCAGTTGCTGCAGCAGCGCGGAGCATTACCTGCACGGGCAAACACCTCTGACCCGGAAGTGACGCGTCATTGAGAGCGCACGGAGGAAGGCCGTGCTTATGTACTGCCGCCCTAGTGGTCAGCTGTGCACAATTAACAGCAGAAAGACAGCCCTATTTCTATGCTGACACATTCTACCCCCCCTTCTTGCATCGTTGCCCCGACGATGGAGAAATCAAGGCAAGGGCAACAAGTTAGCTCGAAGGTCTGAAAAGAGCAGAAACTGCATTAGACACAAAAAACGGGAGGATCAGCAGGCGCCACCTCTCCCACTGGCCGTGGAAAATGGTGAATATTAGAGTGGTGGCCAGCAGTTGACTGTATGGTCCTGCGTGGGGCCTCATGGCTGGGACCAGGACAGCCGACTGTAGGAATCGCCAGAGATGTCGATGCTCCAGCATGTGGAGTCATCGATGAGCTACACCCAGGAGAACCTGGGTCAGATGGTACTGGCACTTGGGATGAACTTGGGGTCACTGTGGTTGATCTGGTAGAGGGCATAGCAGAAGGGTGCACAGAGGGTGGCTGTCTAAGAACCAACAAGTCGTACTTAAACGAATGCCCATCCACAGAGGGTGGCTCTTCGACAAATGAGTTATAGGAAGAGTGCTCTCGACACTCGATACCTCACAGAGCTCCACCGATCCCGGGTCTTATGGGGCCCCCTTGCACTGAAGTCACGCAAGAACACCAACTGACCTTTACTCAGCAGCAGGTCCTTAACATGCCCGTCATGGGTTCGCTTTCTGCGGTCAGCCACATGTTGCAAGCACTCCCTTGCACCCTCAAATGCAGCCGAGCCTGGTGTTCCTGAATCTGCTCTTGAACAGTTCCACTAACCGGACTCTCAATTCTGCCCAACAGGAAGTCCACTGGCAGCCTTGGTTCCTGGACAAACATCAGGAAAAAGGGGGACTCTCCAGTCGCCTGATGGGGAGTTGTTTTACAGCAGCATAGTATCTGGGGCAAACACGAGTTCCAGTCCCTCTTTCGAGGCACAGGCAGTGTATGCAGCAGATTGTGGAGGGTTCTGGTGAACCCCTCATACAGACAATTCCCAGCTGGATGGTATGGGGCAGTGCACGTTTTTACAATACTGTACGAGTTGCAAAGCTGTTGGATAAGAGAGCTTTCAAAATTATGGCCCTAGTCGGAATGCAACCGAGCAGGGACACCAAATTTGTAAAACCACTCTGTCACCAGAACCCTAGCCACAGTGGGGGTACGTTGATCTTGGGTGGGGACAGCTATTGTGAATTTACTGAAAACATCTGTCATCACCAAGATCAAATCAAATCAAATCAAATCAATTTTATTTATATAGCCCAAAATCACAATCACATTGTCTCAATGGGCTTTACAGTCTGTACAGTGAACAACATCCTCTGTCCTAAGACCCTCGATTCGAGTGAGGAAAAACTTCACATGTTGATGGAAAAAAAA
>CAEMYA010000400.1:292497-319966 GCA_903131615.1 Diplodus sargus | reverse complement strand
CTAGGATTGTGTTTGTTTTTGTTTATTAGGCTGGAGAAATATGCTGTTCTAGCAGTATTTAGAGCACGCTTATAGTTTAGTACACTATCATGCCAGGCAAGATAGAAAACGTTCAATTTAGATTTATGCCATGCTCGTTCCATTTTCCTGCAGGCCTGCTTGAGATCTCGGGTTTCTTCAGTAAACCAGGGAGTAGATTTCTTTGGTCGCCTTATCCTGGTAGAGACCGGTGCCACAGAGTCGAGGAGCGAAATAAGTGCTGAGTTCAATTCATTTGTGAGACTATCCACAGATTTTGTCGCAGTCGCAAAAGGAGCCAGGACACTGGGCAGTTTATCAAGGAGTGTCGTTGTGATTGCCGGGCTGAGATGACGGGAAGTAAAAACATTTGTGTCACTGAAATTGGGACAGGCTAATGACACTTCAAATATAATGAGAAAATGGTCCGACACCGCAGAGGAGACAGAAGCCACCTTTAGGGCTGACACATCAAGTCCGTGGGAAATTATCAAATCCAAAGTGTTTCCACTGGAATGAGTGGGTTCATGGACAAACTGAATAAAGTTGGAAATATCAAGAAGTCTCAAAAAAGCTTTCCCTAGAGGGTCAGAGGGCTTATTTAAGTGGATATTGAAATCCCCAATGATTAGGATTTTATCTGAACTAAAGATGTTTTCCACACCATTCTGGGCAGGCTCTAGAGTGGTATAATCAATAGCAAGGACTACATTGGGGCATGACGCCAACAGATGCCCCATGTAGCTACGAGCTGCTGGGTGAACATCTTCAGCAACTTGACGCCTCTCACATGTCTGACACCATTGGGCCACATCAGAAGACATGCCAGGCCAGTAGCACAGAGACCGAAGGAGTGCCAATGTCCACTCCACTCCCTGATGCCCATGCTCCTGGTGGACTTGGGTCAGAACCTTGCTTATCAGTAGGGATGGATATCGTTAGGATTTTATCGCTACTGATACTCCTTATCGGTACTGATACTTATCGATACTCTTATCGATACTACAACATATAATTTTGTGTAAAAAAATAAAGACTTTACAAGATGTTTAAAGATTCAACCTTCTTTTTATTACCACAAGGTATTAATAGGCTTCAACAGAACAGAAGCTATGCAATTACAAATACTCCGGAACAGATAACCAGGACTTCTTTATCTGGCAGATGCCAGAGCATGACGTAGCAATTCAGCTGAATTTTGCACGGAGCAGACAGGAAATCAAGCACCGAAATGACAATATAACATCCGGTTACTTTTCAAAATAAAACACTGTCATAATAGAGACAAACACAAGCTCTTCTACTAGTCCTTCGGTCGGGAACACTTCCTGTTGTTGTTTTTATAACACATTGCTATAACTACGGCCGCGAGTGACTCGCGGAAACTCCTCGGCCTCGGGACGCCAGCTGTCTACCATACTGCGCAGTGGCGGACTCAACCGCAACCGGTGGGAGCAAAACCGGATCAGAGCCGTAATGCAGCGGACAGTATCCAGTGGAAAATCGGGGTAAGCAACATCACCAGACACTTGGAGCGCGTGCATAGTATGAAGCTAAAGGAGTGTGGCATGTTTGATTGCTATAACAAAGCGAGTATAGTTAGCAGCCCGGCTGGCAGCCTGGCTAACGCTAAAGACTGCAGCACTGTGGCAGCGGCACCCAGTTTCGTTTCTGCGACGTCAAGTCGCGGAGTTTGTTGTTACGTTTGTAGTCATTACAGTTGGGGAGACGTTCAAAAACCATCCATGTCAAAAACCGATAAAAAATTGTCAAAAAAAGTACCGATAACCGTACCATTTGTCCAGAATCTTAACGGTACCCTGGTACCGACCCAATTAGGAGCCAGTACCAAAAATTATCGGTCCTCGGTATACACCCCTACTTATCAGCGCACCAGGCAGCAACAGCTGAAGCACAGCCTCTGCACCATCGGAGCGGAACACCTGCCGACAAAGGATTCCGTCCGTGTCGACCGGGCGGTCCCACTGCCGAGGCAGAGACAGCATGGACTGGGACAGCTATGTCTGCTCTTTCTGGCTGGGACGCAGCTTTTGTTCCCAAAACACCAACAGTTCCTGAATAACAGGGTCAGCCTGTTGAAAAGCACAAATCTCTGGGGAGATGTGTTGTGGCAAGGCTGCAATGGCAGATTGAGTTGCCTCAACCTTCCTCAACCCCAAGGCTTGCTGCAAAGACTGAGGTATAGCAGTCCCAGGGAGCATCACTTCCACATCCTGAGGACCAGGTGGATGCTGACGAGAGAGGGCATCAGCATTTTTGTTACTCCTCCCTGACCGATAACTAATTTCAAAGTCAAATGAGGCAAGCTGAGCTGCCCATTGCTGCTCAGTAGCAGCCAGTTTAGCAGAGGACAGGTGGCTAAGGGGATTGTTGTCAGTATAGACAACACACTTATTACTCAACAAGTACTCTCTGAATTTCTCAGTCATGGCCCACTTAAGGGCCAAAAACTTGAGCTTCACGGAACTGTAATTCACCATGTTCCTTTTTGTTGGCCTCAAGCCTCGACTAGCATAATCGGTCTCACCTTTCCTGCTTGTTCTTGAGAGCACTGCTCCCAAACCACCATGACTCGCGTCAACATCCAGAATGAAAGGGAGGGAAAAATCTGCATAGGCTAGCACCGGCGTAGTGGTGAGCCTAGTTTTCAGTGCTTGAAAGCTCTGTTGGCACTTATCAGTCCAACACCTGATAACCCCACGCTCAGACTTCTTACCAGTCTTAACGCAACCAAACTCAGCCACAGCCTTGTTCAAGGGCGCTGCCAGTTTGGCAAAGCCTTCTGCGAAATGCCGGTAATAACCAAACCAAGAAAAGACCGCAACTCTGAGACTGTAGTGGGAATCAGCCAATTAGCTACGACTTCATTTTACTTGGGTCGGTGGAGACACCCTCACCAAAAAATCACATGGCCCAGGTAATGTCCCTCCCTCTGAAAGAAGGAACATTTGCTGAGTTTGGCCTTGTGGCCCTCAGTTTGAAGTTGGCCGAGCAGTACTTTCAGTAGAGAACCAGCAGGCACCAGACAAAGCATCCAGGGACTCCTCTATGCATGGCAAGGGAAAGGCATCCATCCTGGTTTTGCCATTTAGCTGTCTGTAGTCGATGCACATGCACAGACTGCCATCCTTTTTCCTCACCAACACAATGGGGGACGCATAGGGGCTGCTGCTCTCCTGGATTACCTGTGATGAGAGCAGCTTTTTGATGTGCTCCTTTACGACCTCATATTCTGAGGGTGGAATACGGCGATAGCGTTGCCTGATCGGAACATCATCAACCAGGGCGATGTCATGAGAGATAAGGTCGGTACAACCCAAATCTCCATCGTGAGCTGAGAAGACAGAGGTGTACTGCCCAAGCAGAGACCTCAAGTGACTTTGTTGATCAGCAAACAGTGACAACAGGTCCATCTCTCCCTCCTGCTGGGGTACAGTAGGGGAAACCATATGAGAGGACAAGGTCGCAATCCCTGATGGCACCTCAGTCACTCCTGAGGGAAGGCTGACGACATTGACAGTGCCCAGTGTGCCAACAACTGTGCGGGGATGCAACACCGCCTCAATGGAGCCTACGTTAACAACTGGCATGTATGCTGTGCCCCTGATCACTCGAACCAGGGTAGGAGAAGCAAGCAAGCCACTCGGCAAACCAGAGTCCAGGGGCTCAAACAACACGGTAGAGCCAGAGAATTATTCAGAACATGTGGCTGCCATGATATTCATGACACCACCAATGATCCGCCAAGCCTTCTTACCCCTGACCATTGCCCTTCCTGGACTGTCCTGCGGGACCTTTGCACGATGGCCAAACCATGCTGCCCAAAGAGCTCTTGGTAGCATTTACGGATCACATTCATCCCCGACATCAGACACTTGAACAGGTACACCACCAGGGGGGTCTCTTACAACCAACACTCCACAGTGGGGCATCAATTTGCCACAGAGTTGTACCTCTAGCTCCAAGTAGCCGATATAAGGGATTTCCAGGCCATTAGCGGCTCTAAGCTGCAGCCAGTGACATGATTAGAGGCGCTCCTGGCCCCAAGGCTCAATATGCTGGCGGAAAAGGCTCTAAGAAATAGTCGACACCATGGAACCAGTATCCAACAAACAAGGGACCTTCACTCCACCCATGTCCACATCTAATGCCCCGTTTACACCAAGGGAAGACGCAGATATTTCTCCGGCGTTTGGCCTCTCATTTACATGAAAACCCAGTTTTTATCACAGAAAACGATTATTTCTAAAAACTCTGGCCAAAGTGGAATTATTATTATATTATTATTATTATTCCAGTGGATTATTTCTGATAACACCGGGGTTTTAGGTTCTCAAACGTCACATTATGTGCCAGAAAATGCTTAACGTCATGTGAGCGCCCTATGTTTACAGTTTTGGCATAGTTATAATGGCGCTCAACGGCATATATATGCGGTTGATGTAAATGACAACTTTTTTGAAAACAATGTTGTATGCACAATGTTATTTGCTGCTCTTGCTGACGCTGTAGCATCTCCCTCATCTCACCCATCTCAGACACAGGGGGTGACGAGACGGCACCCTGGATTATCTTGAATGCCATACTGGACACCAAACACTGAGGGGACTGAATGACTGCGGCCCCTCACACCACCGGGTAGACCTTCATGCTCCCACTGAATCGCCTCTGCTCTAACAGCAAGCAAGGTGTAATTGGGCTGTCTACGCACTAACTTCTTCAACTCACGACACAGGGAACTATCCAACATGTGCTCACCAAACTGGTCTCTCAAAAGAGCTTCTGCATTTAGCATGCCAGTAGGTGCACATTGTTTCACCTTCTCCATGAGGCCCATCAAAGCGAGGGAGAACTCCTGAAGAGTCTCTCCCTCTTGCTGCCTTCTGGAGAAGAAAGCCTCCTGCAAAGCAACATAAGACTGTGAGCACCCATACAGCTCCTGTAAAATGGCAAATACTCTATCAGGGTCCTCTCTCTCTGCGCCAGAGTGATACTTTAGCTCCTCCCTAGCTTCACTCTCTAGGTGGTCAAACAGGAAAAATGCCTTGCCAGAACGGGATAAAGGCCGGGCCCTCATACACGCCTGTACTTCCTCTTTCCACTCACTCAACCCCATACCCGTTCTTCCCCTAAAAACAGGGCACTTCCTATCACGGAACACCAGCCTCTCTGTTACAGGGACACTAGAAGTAAAAGGGGCAGTAGGTGGCACAAAAGAGGTAGACGGTACAGCACCAGGGCCAACCTGTTCCTGTTGCAAGCGCTCATTATCAGCCTTTAACTGTGCAACCAAATCTCTAAGTTCCTGTAACTCTTCCTCCATGGCTACAATGAAACTCAAACCACCCATAAACTTTAAGCCGCAATCTCACCAGAACTGGCACGAAGATCAACCACTGCTGCTTTGGGCTCTATCTTGCACTAAGCGCAATTGACTTTGTACACTGGCGCTTGTGTAATTCCTATTTTGCATTCGGCGCACATTGGAATTTTCCCTCCACAGACGCACGTCCTTAAATTAGGGAATGACTTTGCGCTCCTGGGGGCGGTTCAGCGAAAAGAGGAGGCGTGTTCCGGCCCAAACGTTCACTGGTGCTATGTTGCCGTTTCAGAAAACACTTCCGCAACATACCAGAAAAAACCTAGTCTAAAGTCAGTGGCGCTTATTCAGATGCTATTTTAAGGGCGTGTGCTTGGCCATAATGTAGCGTGTGCTCAACATGCATACACTTTGTTTCTCTCATCTACAAGGAAGCAGTTCCTTTGCAAACCATACAAAAAAAGTTGAAAAGAACTAATTCTTTTTCCCTCTGATATGCGACGTGCCCGCTGTAGCCGTGAGGGTCCGGGATAGGCAAAGCGCGATGTGCTCCTAGTAGAGCGGGTGGACAGAGATGGAGTTGGGGGAGGAGGAGGAAGGGGGAAGGGGCACAACAGGAGCAGATGGTGCGTTTAGAGACTTGAGGCGATGCACCTAAGAGGCCGCAGCAACATCGCCATCGGGTCAAGACGGGCATTAATACCTTGCCGCATCCAGTGTAGTAGGTCTGGATCCTCTGCGCCTTGGTGTTTGCGCTGCTCCGTCATCAACTGGCCCTTGCGCACTGCTCGGCCCGTGCGCACTGCTCCCGAGGCCCGGTGTGATGTCATGAGGATGCCAGCCTTAGAAACAATTATGGCAATTTCCTCCCACGCCCGTTTAGCCAAAGCTAATTTGGATGGATTTCTCCCATCCCCATACAATGCCACTTCTCTGTCTTTTACAGCCCTGACGAGAACGTCGGTCTCCTCGGCTGTGAACCGCTCCTGGCGTGCGCCTGGCAAATTCGCCATTATAATAGCAATCCGCCATGGAACAAGCGCACCTGCTTTTAAAGGGAATGTGAGATGACGCTCTGATTGGTTTATTGCACGCTACGCCCAAACCACACCTATGACTAATGTAGCTACTTCAGACCAACCCATTTTAGATTTGCGTCGGGCGCAAGAGTCATTTATCCCGCCGGCATAATAGCAACAGCGCCTGAGATCCGCCCACAAAGCTACTTGCGCTTTGCGTTTGATACTTGCGTTTCAGATCGTTAAGATAGAGCCCTTTGTCTCTTTATGTTCTCCCAGGTGCCTACGAGAAAAACATTAGTGCACCAGAAAGAAAAAAAAACAGTATTAGGGCACAAAAGGAAATGAACAGGAATAATACTACAAAGGAACACACGTCTCTGCTTTTATTGAGTAGACCCTGCCAGGGAGAGGGAGGAAGAGCGAGACCCACACGGCAGCGGACATCTACCTGCGACCACACTAGCATTAGCTACAGACTAGCATTCAGTGAAACGCAGAGAGAGAGGACACTGACCATCGCCCGAGAGAACCAGGCATCAAACGGAGCACGGAGTATGGAGCACTCAGTCGCTGCTCTGCAGTGAAAACACAAAGGCTTTAAGCATGAGGACACCGAGCGATATTTGAATTGAAGCAGTAGCCGCAGCAGCGCGGAGCATTACCTTCACGGGAAAACACCTCTGACCCGGAAGTGACGCGTCATTGAGAGCGCACGGAGGAGGGCCGTGCTTATGTACTGCCATCCTAGTGGTCAGCTGTGCACGATTAACTCCAGCAAGACAGCCCTATTTCTATGCTGCTACATTAATGAGAAACTTAACATTATTTGTAAAGACAGCATTTATGGCAGAGCTGTTATGATTTATTACACCGTACAGGTGTACCTAATGAACTGGGCAGTGAATGTATGTATACCTAGACATATATATATATCGTGGAGTACACAACAAAATAAAAAAAGACAAAAATTGTTTAAATAAAATAAATTGGGCAGTCTTGGATGGCAGATAATGCCAATTTATCAGTGTATGTCAGAAATGGGACTGCAGAATCAGAATCAGAAATCTGAAACAGGGCCCGTATTCGCAAAGACTCATATCTTAACGTTAGGAGTACTCCTAAATCGGACTAAAAGTTTTTATGTAGGAGTCGTTTCTTAAAAGTAATTCACAAAGCCGCTGAGACCTACTTTTAGTTATGAAAACAGTGAACTCTTAAACTAGTAGTAACTCTCTGTTGCTATGGATGACGTCATTTTATAAGGACGCACTTAGAAGCGGTAACAACAGTGATTGGTTGTTGAGTGACAGGGCAGCCCATTGAAAAGTCATTCAGGGGCTACGCAATGCATGAAGTGAAAATAAGAAAGTTGCCCACAAGCCCATGACAAGATAAAGAATAAAGAAATGTATTTATAAGGAGAATTAAGATTTCTAAGTCACTTGAGGTCCCCAGGTAATACTAGTCCCGTGCGAAGAGCTGCATTTTCCCCCGTAGCCAAATACCGGAGTGTTGCCAAACATTTTAACTCCGGCGTTATTGGATTGTTTCAGTTGATTGTGGACGTTATTGCGCCCCTCACCAACTCTACCACAACTTCAGTCCCTTCGCGGTCCATCCGACATCGTTTTAATAATTACCTGTCATTTAGCGTCTCCAAAACATTCGGCTGTGACCAGGTCTTCGCGAGTTAGGAGTCCTCTGGACTACTTGTAAGGTCTCCCAGACTTAGGTGCTACTTTTAGGCTTAAAATGTTTTGTGAATAACTCTTATTTTCAGAGTCCTAAAGTTACGACTGACACGCCCATTATTTTTAGGAGTTGCTCCTAAATTCGCCGGTTAGGAGCTACTTTTAGCCTTAAGATTCTTTGTGAATACGGGCCCAGATTTATTGCCAAGAAGGACTTTATATCAATGAGGAATTTGTCTTGGTGAATAAGGTGCATACAATGAAGACAGGACAAATTCCTTGCTTGTGTGAAATATGTGAAAAGTGAGCTGCATGTCTTCTTGAACCTAGAAGATGATCCAGTGGTGTGAGGGCACTCAATCTTTCGGCTCTGTGAGAGTGGTGAGAGAATCAACTCACTGCAATCAGGTGTGTGTGGCCCTTATTGGCTTTATTTAAGCCCAGGTGTGGGGAGCCTTCATATAACCTGAGTCTCCAGTGCTCTGTGCTGACTCATTATCTCATCTTCAGAGGTAGTGAGAGGTTCTCCCTGTGGCTTCTCAAGTTGTCGGTGCATCTCCAAACACCAACTCAGAACTTAGTGTGTATTTGAGGTCAATTGCCTGTTTCCCAGTGTATAATTTGGGGTGCTAGAGAGTTTGTTGTGACTCCAGCCTTTTGGGTTATCAAAGGTCTCCCGGGCAGCCTTTGCCATTCGTTTTGTGTTTTCTGGGTCTCCTGGATAATTTTGGTTTAGAGTCAGCTGCTGGGCAGCGGTGGTTTAGGGAAGCCTGTAGTGACTCTATAAGGTTTCGTTGTTTCCCCCCCTTTCCAATCTATCACTATTGCGATTTTGTGGTTATCCCTCTGGGATAACTTTGAAACACACCTGAGTCTGCATCTATGTCCCAACCCCACCCCCTTTCCTGACAAATGGAGGTGCCTCCTGCTCCCAAAAAACGCTGGTTTATGGCACTTCCCCATTTGTTACACTTTTAAGACACAGAAGCTAAGTCCATATCTTATGCAGTCAGTATATAATAGATGTCACTGTTTCTCTTGCAAGACCCACCCTAATCTGCCTCTAATTGGCTTGCATCTATATATGACAAAAGCCTCTACAGCTTTGTGCTCCTGGTCCTCCACGCTAAATACATCCAACAAGTCCTCTTTCTATTTTCTCTTTCTGTGAATTGGCACGATACAAATAAAGATTGATTGTTTGATTTAAGTAACTAATAGGCACCTTCCCCCTGTCGAAAAAAGCAACTAAATCTCACAAAACTTTTTGTATTCCTAGTAGTCAGTCAGACAACAAGAGGAGGGGAAATGAGTGGAACCCATGTCCACTGACAAGAATTAGCTAGCTGGTGTGCTATTACCTAACTGTGCACTGTTAATGGGCTGTGTCTGTTTTTTTGTTTTTTGTGGTTGGTTTGTTAAACAAGTAGCCAGCAGTGGAGCTGATACAGCATTTAACAGTGTTCTGCTGGGTTTAACATGTTAAATTTTCATTCAGGAGGCAGTATGCAGTATGTACGGATTGAGTATGCTGTAGGCATGATTCATATGTGATTTGGAACAACTGTTCCTTTAATATAACTTTGTATGTGGGGATTTAGCTGCTGCAAGGTGTGTGTGTGTGTGTGTGTGTGTGTGTGTGTGTGTGTGTGTGTGTGTGTGTGTGTGTGTGTGTGTGTGTTTGTGTGTGTGTGCGTGCATGGGTGCGTACATGTGTGTGGAGCAGCAATAAGACAGAGAGAGTGCTGACCCTGGTGTTTCCTTATAGGGAGAGGTACAGCTCAGAGGTGTATGTGCTAAGGCACTTGGGTGGCTTAAATACACACTGCCTGCACTCCCAGCAGCCTCAAACTCTGTATGTGTGTGTGACTCCCTGCCATCACCAGGTATTCCACCAACACACTCAAATGCTACTAATGTCACAGATGCTGTACACTACTTTAGCTCAGTCAGATTACCACAAAATCTCCAAAGCAGGCGATTCAACTAACCAGGCTTCTTTGAAACTGAATGCAAATACATGCAAATTATCCATCTAGTGGGTAGAACTAAAAGTGTGTGATATCACCACAGTATGGTGGAGCTGAGTGGAACCGAGGGTTCAGATAGTGAATGGGAAATTGGAGGGGAAAATTCTACTACATTTTACATCTATTAATTTGTAGTTCTCATGTATTCATGTATGTTCTTGGTTAGAGTATGTTTAGGTCATTTAATTACATTTTTAGAAATGGGTATTGAAAAACAAGAACGACATGAGTGGTTATTAGATTTTGTTTGAAAGTAACATTATGTAAACATTTGTAATTTGTTCTCCCTTAGCCTCCACATTAACTGAAGCTGACAGAGGTTAACTATAGATAGGACGATGCTGTGTCTTTTTGATCCATTGTAGCCTTTTTAACTTCAGGATGAAAGAGTAGCCACTGTCTCCCAAGCACGCAACTATTTCTTTATAACAAATAAAACGGGTAGTGTCAGGAAAAAGAGTTAATGGTTCGTAATCATTTGTGAAAAGTGGACTGTCTTTCAGGAGTATGTAGAACACATGATCTGTTATTGCTGTGTTGGTGTTGTTCTTACAACATCATAATTAATGTTGCTCCTGTCATGATTCATGTATTCTATGTCTTCGTGTTGTGTCTTGTCTTATGTTTTGATTTCCTTGTCCTTTTTGTGTCTCTTCAGTGTTCCCCTCCGTGCTCTTTCCACTATGTTCTCCCCTCTGTATTTTCCCATTCCTCCTTTCTTGTCTGTCTCCCCGTCTGTCAGTATTGTTTCCTTCATGCTTTCTCCCCTGTGTCTTCCCCTCATTATCTCACCTGTCCTCCTCCCTCTGTGGAGCTAGAACAGTCTCAATATTATTCACAAATAAATGCAGAGGGATTTGTATCCGCAAAGCTGGATCCGTATCTGTGCCTCTAATTTGCAACTTGTATATCATCATTTGTTCATCAACTTAGTATTTTTCAGTGGAAATATATTTGTGAATTTCCACCTATTTGTGTGGATACTTTTGGGACTCTTCTACCGTGCTGTTTTCACAGAAAATCCACAAATGCAGGGCGCAGGTGACTCGTAAAATGTCACTTGACTTGTGTCTCGTAAAACACAATTTACAAATAAATGCAGAGTGATTTATATCTGTAAATCTAATCCGTATCTGAGACAAAGGGATTTGTATCTGTAAATCTGGATCCGTGTCTCAGCCAAAAGGATTTGTATCTGTAAATCTGAATCTCTATCTGTGCCATCTGACTTGTATATCATCATTTGCATGTCAATTTAGTATTTTTCAGTGGAAATATATTTGTGAATCTCCATCTTTTGCTGTGGATCTTTTAGGACTGTTTTTCCGCGCCATTTTGTGTCACACAATTCACAACTCGCGTGTGTCTTCTAGGGATGTAACGGTATGAAAATTTCTCACTGCGGTAATAGTGACAAAAATTATCACGGTTATCGGTATAACGCGGTATTTTTAAAATGTCTTCAAAATGCTGAAAAAACACAGATACACTGATAAATATAAATAATTTCACCAAGATTTTTATTTAAATAGATTTATTATATATCAATATAGTTCAAATCCAAAACCTTAACAAAACACTGCAAAATCAACATTAAATAAGTATAAAAGAATGTATCAAACTGTGCAAAATAAACCTTGAATGCAGTAGAATGAGATGTATTGGCAGTAGCACTCGATTGGCCAGCAGAACCTCTCTGTGAAAAAAATGAATAGAACATGTCATTATTAATTATTACGGTCAATACTAAGGGTGCAATCAACAGATCACAAAACTCACAGTTTAGATCAGGGGTCACCAACCTTTTTGAAACTGAGAGCTACTTCATGGGTAGAGTCATACGAAGGGCTACCAGTTTGATACACTTTTCTGAAATAACAAATTTGCTCAGTTGGCCTTTAGTTATATATGATTATTAATGATTAATGATACTCATCTATGTGAAGACACTGATCACATTAATGATTTTTCACAATGATTATCAACAATGACTTAACAAGGTGGGAATCAGATAATATCAATATTCAATTTTCATTTTTAGAGCAGGCCTGAGGGTTACTCATGTGGTCCTTGGGGGCTACCTGGTGCCCGCGGGCACCATGTTGGTGACCCCTGGCTTAGATCATATCACTTTTGTTAGAAACAGGTTGGATAATTTTTTAGATCAAACCAAAAAGGATAATTGTTAAATTAATCATAAATACTCTATTTTGGCTCTTATCTCTATCTAGACACTTGTTATATTCACCATTTTATATTATGCTTTATATATAGTCTATTCTATAAATAATCCACAAGTATTATATATTTCTGATATTACTGGCTGGATATATATTGGCTGTCTGTCTCTCTGCCTGCTCATCTGTTGTCAGTGGACTCGGTCAATCTGATTGGTCAGATGGCTGCTGAGCCACAGGCAGACACTGCTCAGGTGATCAGAGCTGAGATGAAAGTCAGTCATCTCAGTCAGTTTGCATTCACTAACTCTGTCCACCCAGTACGTGTTTGTCTCAAATCCTTATCACTGCAGCTCTGCATCAATATTTGGGGAATTATTAGGTCGACTTTAAAAAGTTAAATCTACAATTAATAAGCGGTTCAGATAACGTGCCAAATCACGGATCAACTTTGTTCAATTATACTACTATCTGGTCAGTTTACATTAGTGACAACAGCAAATTAGACAGAGAAAACTCGACATACACATACATCATGCACCCGAGTTTAAGGTTAGCTTACCTTGCATTTGCTAAACAGTTGAGGGTGATGGTCGTAAAGTGAAAGTAAATTGGATGTGTTGCCGCGCCTCGCAGCAACTTTCTTCTCGCAGCTCCTTCAGACAGGGCTTCCATCCTCGACCAGCTGTCCCTGAGCATCTCTCTATAAAAGCAAGGAACTTCTGTCTGTCTGTCTGTCTGTGTGTATGTGTGTATGTGTGTGTGTGTGTGTGTGTGAAATATCTCTGCGGATCAGGATCAGACTGACCTGAGAGTTTCAACATGGCTGCTGCTTGGTTCAAGGGTGTACCATGCAAATTTGTTTGGATTACAAGGATACCGTTAATGAATTATTTCATAAATGCTTTATACACTCTGGAGCATAGTCTATCGGAGTCCCCACAGTGACATGCGCATTAGAGCCAGTCACTGCAGAGCTCAGGACTACGACACACATTAAGAAACAAGCGGATGTATACCTGCGGCAGCGCGGCAGAGTTAGACGGCGGTTCGGTCCCGTTCTGTTCTGTGCATCTATATTGACTGTTGTGAATTAATGAGACCAAACGAGACCGTACCGTGTCTGTTCGGGTCTGAGGAGATGCGGAGACGCGCGGACAACAAAGTGGAATCGGAATCTGTGGATGTTCGTGTGTAGCTAGCTGCTAGCTGCTAGCTGCTAACCAACCTACATGGCTCAACTCCCGAGCTGACGGACCGGACGCACCGACCTGTCCAAAACCGGACTGAGGGTAAATAATGTCCACCACGCTTTTTCGTGAACATTGCCATCACGTTTGCTTTGTGTGTGGTGCAGAAGAAACGATAAAAAAGTGCTTTTGTCACGAAAGTGTTCAAGCAGCAAGTTTGGTTGTAGAGCAACAGGAAGTTGTGGGAGGGACGTTGACGTATTATTGGCAGGCAATATTGACATTTAGCGTGCTTGGAGTGTATAGTAGTGTGTTATGTAGTGTTTGGTGTCGTGTGTTTAGTGTGTAGTGGAGTCGTTTTTTTGTTTAATGAGTCAAAACAGGAGAAGCTGAATTTGGAGCAGGCAGTGCAGCTCTTCATTCAGCTGGAAGGAGCTCAGGCAGACCTGAGCATTGCCTGCATTTAAATGTAAATAGTTAAACAGAACTTTGTACATTTTTAAAATGTATGCACATATTCAGCAAACAACAATTAATATTTGCATTATAAGTAATAAAAAATGGTTTGTTAAACATATTTGTGGTTTTCACAGTAAAAAATAACTTTTTCTACTCAGATTTTATGTTTTTTTTGTGATTTTAGGTCTATTGTGTTAATACAATATGTCAAAATGAAAAAATAACTGTACAGTCACACATGTGAGGTTGCGCTGAAAATAATCACACCAAGTAAATAGTTTTTAAGGTGAAATATAATGGCAAAATCAAAAATAGTCAAAAACGAACAATTATACCCTGGAATATCGGATTTCATAACAAACCTAAATATCCCAGACGTTCCACCTTCAAACAGCCTCATTTGGCCATCAATGAAAATGCTTCTTAACCTCCCACTTTTCTATAGGAACACATATTTCCTACGGGCACTGCACTAGTTCTTATAATAACCAGAATAGCCCAGACTTCAGATTTGGTTCTCTTTGAAGGCGGAAAAATGCCTTGAGGGCCGCCACTGTCATGTCCTCCCTTCGCCATGTCTTCTTCACGACATAACAAGTGCACGTTGCACGCTGTGCATGCGTATCTCGTGAGTTTTCTACACCATGCTTATCGACCGCAGCAGATACCATGGTAATTAAAACTTAAACGGTAACCTTCACCGCCGGGAATTTTACCATGGTTTACCGTGACACCGGTAGCCGTTACATCCCTAGTGTCTTCCAGTAGATGGCGCTAATGCAACATTGATAGACGCTGTTATACTAAACAGAAGAAGAAGAAGACCAAACCAAGTGCTGCCACTGGTTGCCTGCTTGATGAAGGGGCAGCAGCAGCATGGCTAGCTAACTAGCTGCTTCCATGCTGCTATATTCACCCTTTATTAATTATGAAAAGTCACTCAGAGCCATAACTGCGGTCAAGCCAGCCGTGGTTCGCGTTAGCTTGGTCAAATCAACCACATGTTGTTTTCTTTTTTTTTTTGGCCTTTATGGCTTTATTGATAGTATAGCTGAGGAGGGTGACAGGAAACAGGGTGAGAGAGAGGGGGAGTGACACGCAGTAAAGGGACCTGGGCCGGGATTCGAACCCGGGTCCGCTGCAGCGAGGACAAAGCCTCTAAACATGTGACGCCCGCACTACCAACTGAGCTAAGCGGCGCCCCCGCACATTGTTTTCTAGTACGCGAATCTACTAACATTTACGGTGAAACTGCTCTGAAGAGCTGCTGGTAGAGACTGTGGGGCAGACTGCAGTCTCACAGTCAGACTAATGAAACAAACGAGACTTTTGCAGTCATTATTCCCGGTAATAAACTGAAGGTATCATGAAGGTATGCTTCGGTATTTCAAAGTTAAGGACGACGTGAGGAAAAAAAAAAGTTTCCTTAAGTAGTTCAAGATTCATATACTGCTGGACTTAATACTTCCTTGACTACCTGCATGCATACTATGAAGTATATTTACTGTGTACTGGTCAAGTAATCCTGTGTCAAAATCCTTAACAGAGGACAAGAATAAGGATATTTCACCCAACTTTGATGTGGAATATAAGCTTATTTTCCAAAACTAGTCCATGATTCATATACCGCTGAACTTAGTATTTCCTAGACTATGTGCATGAATAATATGAAGTGCTGTTACTGTCATTCCCCTGCTTTACCTGCTTTCTCAAATCCCTGAGACTCGTAACACCGGCATGGACGGCAAGTCATTAAAAATGTACACTGCACTTCTATCATGTTGTGAAATAAAAGCTAATGATTTCATAGTGATAGATTTGCAAGATTATTGAAAAGTACATGTTATAATTGGTGTATTATGAATGTATAATCATTACAAAACCTCCCTCTCAGCCCCATGTGGGGAGTTGGTGTATGTCTATTTTGTCTTTTTTCTCAAGCTTGAATTTGAGGGTTCTGCCCTGATGTTGCACCTGGAAACTGCTGGAGCTACTCTCCCAGTTTGGGGGGCACAGCTCCCAATGCTCCTATCACCACCGGGACCTTTTTGGTCTTCACCTGCTACATCTGTTCAAGTTGTTCCTTCAACTCCTGGCACTTCTCGATCTTTTTGTGCTCCGTCTTCCTGATGTTAGTGTCAGCGAGGATTGGCACATCAATCTCAACTGTTTTCTTCTGCTCCAAGTCAACTAGTCAACGTCTGCTGGCTGATGGTCAGTTCACTTCTCCTACAAGTTGCATCCATGGCCTGATATGTTTGAGGTGTTGTTATGACTGGAAACAAGTTTCAGATTTGCACAAAAATACTCCGATCTTTAACTTAACAAAAAGGGAGCAATACCACAGTCTAATAATACTCTGTGACAAGTAAATTTCTACATCAAATTTGGGGCGAAAAAGACTTATTCTTGTTCTCTCTTCAGGATTTTGACAGAGGATTATTTAAAAAGTACACAGTAAAAGTACTTCATATTATGCATGCACATAGTCTAGGAAGTACTAAGTTCAGCGGTATATGAATCATGGACTATTTATGGAAAATAAGCTTATATTCCACATCAAAGTTGGGTGAAATATCCTTAATCTTGTCCTCTGTTAAGGATTTTGACACAGGATTACTCAAAAAAGTACCCAGTGAAAGTACTTCATATTATGCATGCAAGTGGTCTAGGAAGTTCTAAGTTCAGTAGTGTATGAATCTTGGACAACTTATGGAAAATAAGCTTTTTATTCCACGTCAAAATTGGGCGAAATATCCTTATTCTTGTCCTGTGTTAAGGATTTTGACACAGGATTACTCAAAAAATTCACAGTAAAAGTACTTCATATTATGCATGCAAGTAGTCTAGGAAGTTCTAAGTTCAGTAGTGTATGAATCTTGGACAACGTATGGAAAATAAGCTTTTTATTCCACGTCAAAGTTGGGCGAAATATCCTTTTTCTTGTCCTCTGTTAAGGATTTTGACACAGGATTACTCAAAAAAATCACAGTAAAAGTACTTCATATTATGCGTGCACATAGTCTAGGAAGTACTAAGTCCAGCAGTATATGAATCATAGACTGTTTATGGAAAATAAGCTTATATTCCAAAACCTTCTGGTTAACCTGTGTATGACACAGTCAAGCACATTTGCGATGGGAAGTGAAGGAGTGAGTCTTTTGGAGAAGTAGCAGCTGTTGCTGCAGCCACACAAAAGTGCATGATGTTGACTTAAGTCAGCCTTTAAAGCTACAGTCTGGAGTTTTGGACTTAGCCATAAAATTTGAATGAGCATTGCTCCCAGGTCCCTCCTTCTTCCTCTCTGCTGTGCTGCAGTCCTGCCTTCAAAGCCCCTCCCCACAGAGGAGGCTTGTAACCATGGTAACAGAGGAAACCAGATAACCAAGACGGCGCATTCAAAATAAGAACAACTACAGCCCTGATTGTTCTATTTCTGACCAATACAACTAAATTATAATGGGGAGTGCCTCATGCCAATCACTGTATCCCAAGTAACAAACACTATTACTCACATTGCTGTAGACAAAGTTACCAGCTAATCTTTACCCAGCACAACATTTTTTCTCTGAAGCATGATTAACGTTATTTTCGAACCTTTTTCCTATCAAGGAATTTAATTTTCATACCATCCCTCAGTGGCCATGACATTTTTTTTTTTTTAAAGGTAAGCAGCTCACAAAATTGTTACAGCTTTTTTAACTTAATCGCAATAACATAAATATGACCATTAATTAGTGTTTTGGCCAATTTTAATTTAATCCATCTCAGTGTATCTTAGTGTTTTAATCCAATTAATTTTCTGGTCCTGTTTTTCATATTCACCGTTTAGCAGTTTAAGCAGTAGATAACCTATAATGTACCTCATCATTTCAGAGCATTCTGATGTGAGATAAAAAAAAAATTCACCCCTCTAAAATCTATATCAGCCTTAAATCACAGATCCGAGTTGTCTCATATAAGGTTGTCTACTATCAATCTGAAGTGAAATAGTTGAGTAGAAACAGGGAGTTTTCTTTTAAAAGCAGGCTGAATATAGCTCCGATGTCATTTTTCAAGTGATTTGAAGCTGATATGTAAAATTTTAGAGGGCCGTATTTATTTATTTTCACATCAGAATGCTCTGAAATGATTTGAGGTACATTATAAGGTTGTCTACTGTCATTCCGAGGTGGGGGAAGAAAAAGAAACTTACTTATTAGTATCATTATCATATCAGTGTGACCTAATGCGATGGCAGTAACTGCTTCTCCTTGGTGAGACGTCTGATGTCAGGTGGCAGTGATGACGATGTTACTCTCAGCCAGGGCTGGACTGGGACAAAAAATCGGCCCTGGCATTTTTGGCTCAGACCAGCCCCTCATAATTAGCGGAGCACATCCGACTAGTAATTTATGTATGTGTTACCTGAAGGAATGTATTTTACTATTATCCCAAACCCAGCTCTAATTATTGTGAGGTGTGCATGTGTTTACTGACTTGACTGGAAACGCTCACAAACACTTTCAATCCTATGAACAACTATGTCTTTAGAAGTCTGTCAAATAACCATTGTGGAAAGCAAATAAGTACATTTACTCAACACATAGTTCTACCTCCTTAGGTATATTCTACTTCAAGCATAATGTATCATCAGCATCCTAAATCTCAGACGTTTAGCGTCTATTGTTAACTCCACCACTTTTGTCTGCTCTGTGTAGTTCAATTGATTATTTTATCCTTTTTATTGAAATCATCTCTGATAAGTATTTTCTGAATTTCCCTGATGTAGCAGCTCAATTCTAATTCTTCAGGTTAAAAGGTGCTCCTTCCTTTAAAAAGCTATAACATGCATTTGTATCAGGCTAAAAACAGGGCGGCTTTATGAACTCATGCAAAGCAACTTGTCTTAAAAGCATTTGACACTGTGTTACTCTTATTCAATGTGGGCATACCTTTCGCTAATAATACTTTTATACTCTTTTTTTACACTTACTTTAGTAATGCTTAAATTGCAAAGCTTTTATTTATCATTTAGCAGTTTTAACATCTGTTTTTTTAAAAACATGTTTAACCGCAGCATAGAGGGTTGCTACAAATTCAAACTACTATGCAGCCTGTCAACACACCTTTAACCTAAATATCTAAAATGCCATGATGGAGCTTAAAATGGACACTTGCTGCTCATCCAACACTTCTCAGCCTTGACCGTTATTTTATCAGAATAAGGTGCCGTGGCTGCCAGATTTTGGGAAGTATGCAATACCAATTAATATTGATACAAATCAATCATCATTGCTCATCATTCTCATGTAATTAGAGTTGTCAACGGGCCTGAAAATTACAACCCAACCTGGCCTGCAGGTTTTTAAGCCCAAACCCGACGCAGGGGAGGGGTGGGGCCGCTTTCGTACGATATATCCTGATTGGTTCAGTCCACTGTCTATATTGAAGATGGACCAATGGGCCACCCCCTCTAAATTGTACTCTTAGAAAAGATTTAAATTTTTAAAAAAAAGAGGAGAGCTGAGAGATTTCATTGGATTATCTCAATGTCCTTCAAGAAAATCAACCAATGGGCCGTGGCGTTTGATAAAAATGATTTATAATATATCTTTTTGATTAAATTATGACAGCCTGGCCCAAAAATGTGCCTTGGCCCACCGGGCATTGCCCTGTATGCCAGATGGCCAGTCCATGCCTGCTCTCAGCTGGTTTTCCAGGTTTCGGTCAGTCAGTCTTGAGCGGAGCCGAGTCTTTGCAAGAGTCAGTTTTGAAAAGAAAAACTGGAAATCTCTTGCAGTATCCTTGAATGATTTCTCAATGTCTTGTACCATGTCAGTAATCTGATCTGAGACGGTTCTCCGAGACAAACTGACATTCTGGAACAGCTTGATTTTTTTTTTCTGGCGCGGGCAGCTCCAAAACAGCAACGAGGCACTCCACAAATTCACCCTCGGCATGAAGTTTCAGCTTCTTAGCAATTAGCTCATTCACCACGAAGCTAGCCTGCATCACGTTGTCCTGGTCCGGTCGCGGTTTGGATAAAACTTCTTGGTGGCCAATCAAACTCTGTCAAAGAGCGGCAACTTTATCCACGCGCACTTGTCCTTTCAACGCATCCAGTTTTGCATGTTTCGCGCTCATGGTTCGCCTTTTTAATTACTGCCAGAGTGTCCCCACAAACCAGGCACACGGGTTTGCCTTTCAATTCGTCCATTTATCCTTGGAAGAGCGACACTCCGCATCAACTTTACTTGTCTTACTCTCCATCTTCCGTTTTAGCCAACACTAGTCTCCTCTCTTTGTTGTCACCTGTCAGTCACTGAGGACACAATGCGATGAGATGACACGCGATGACAGTTATGCTGATGTTGTGTTCAATGGCCTTGGTCATGGCCCGGAAAGACAGACACCCGCCCCGGGGGCATTTAATTGCACATTTGAAATAATTTTTCCATAATGACAATTTTAACAAATATAACCAAAAAATTGTTACACACTACAGCTTTCAGGGTTTGGATAAACAAAAAGATTGATGATTATAGTTGGGCTACTGAACGGCTGTGTATGTGTTCATGCATCATTACTAAAGTGTCTTCCTGCATTATTCACTGCAGAGTTGGTTCTGAACAGGTGATTACCAGGTACAGCACATGCTGAAGTTGTAATCAGAAATCTCACAATTATGGTTTGGAGGCAGGGGCGTAGGAATGAGTTTAACATATGGCGGGACACATATCGGAAACCTGACAGATCCGTTAATGGTTTGAACAGAAATATGTCATAAATTGACTTCACTGCAAAACATTCACAAATATATTTTATTCTACTAAAAAGATACATTTGTAAAGGTAAAGGAAAACACGTTTTGAATGGCAGTAATGAACTGATAAATATCAAATCAATTCTTTAATTGTAGGCCTAATCATCCAGTTTTGTAGATTATTAAATTACATGGAAAGAATATTGATCAAAATTTGAATTCAAATTTCCTGAATGAATTTTCTTTTCTTAGTTGTATCTTATGCCTCAATGAACAGATACAGGCAAAGGTTAAGGTGAAAGGCAAAAACAGCATCAAGAATTTTAACATATAAACCAACTTGTTTTTACTCTCGAGTGTGATATCCTTTCACATTTCCATTAACTAACTGATGTATGAAGGTAAAGGTAAAATACATTAGAATGGATGTAATTAACTGATAAATATCAATTCCTGTGTAGTTTTCTGTCACAAATAAAAGTTGGATAGCACTGTACAGTCCTGCATTCAATAATTTGCATGCCGTGTGATTTTTTTTTCAGTGTCAAACATGTGCCTTGGCACACAAAAGGTTGAAAAACACTGGCCTAGGCAAGAGAGCCAAAATGTTTTTCTGTCATTTGCAGCCACAAATTGCTTGCAAATTGACTTCTTGTCCAGTAAGTCAAGTTTATCGTGATGGACATGACAGACAGCAACATGGTCAAGTCATGAGCCGTTTGCATGCGGGATTCCTGCGCCAATTCTCTGCACCCTCCCTGTGTGAAAGTTTCAGATGTGGAGAGGGGGGAAATTTCGCTCCGGCACTGATCCGCCTCTGGAGGTAGTATCAGGGCCGCATTATTTGTGAACCGTCGAAGTGTGAACGGATAATCCAGAGGCGCAGAGTGAGGGCGTGTCGGTCTGACTAGTCCGATAATTGCACAGGTCCTTCACTCAACTAAATACAGAGAAATGTCCCACAAAGCAATGTTACAGGACCAAACAAAAGTAACATAGTAACTGTAACTGTCTTTGGCAACTTGTATGAGGAAAACAAATACCACAGCTGTACGTGGAGAAGTGTCCGTCCTCCCGTCTGTCCTGCCGACCGTCCTACCGACTCTTCGTCAGATGTCTGCCCGAAAAACAGCGTCTATCACCGGCAATAAACTTAAACTCATCGAGTGTTTGTGATGAAAATAAATCACTGCGACCGTCAGCCCTCTGGACCGAGACTTCAGGGAACTTTCCCCCAGAAAACGGCCTCCGTCCCCACGAGTGAGGGAGTAAGACAGCGTCCTGTTTACTGATGCTGATTATGTAATTATGTAATTTAGCGTGAAACACATAACTTTGTCACTTTCCAGGACGTTTGGTGGGTCAATCACAACACATTATAACAGCATCCATATGAATGTAAACTGTCCATGAGTTTAGATTGACGGGGGGGACACCTTGGAAACACCGACGTCATCAACATGACGTGTACCGTCACGCCTCTTTAGAAGCTGCAGCGCCAGATTTCTGTGTGAATTACATGGTGGTACGGCGGAGATGCTTTGCTCTGTGCGAATCACCATCGGCGGAGAATTGGCGAACCACTGCTCGCTGTGTAAAAAGGGCTACTGTGGACTGGAGCTAAGTTTTGAGCCTGCGGAGGACACTAAAACTTCTCTCTGCCTCAGAGGATGAAACAGGGACTACCAAAAGCCACCTGATTAGGTTTTTCACTTGCCCAAATAGTCTACGTACCTCTACAGGCAATCCACAGATGATCCCTGCAGCCTCTGTGCTGTTGCTAAATGAGTAGTTCAGGCGAAACATAGAAAGCTGCACTGAAAGTGACTCTCTGTTTAACTCTAATTATTTCTCAATGACTGCAGCATCAACAAGTGTCTCTTCCAACTTTTGCAAAGTAAACAAGTCATCCTGGTTAAATAGCCCACTGAGCTGTGCATCTACAATATCCAGGACCTTAAAGAATTCCCCTCTGTAGTGGTCCTTGGCACTTTTAAGCCTGTGTGCCTCAGCTCCTTCAATAAAGCATTTGCGGGTGGTCTGGTCTGTGGATTGTAATGGGCTTAACACCTAAAGACTGAACCACAGCCGTTGCCTCTTTAGAGTTTTGAAACTTGCCTCATCTCTTTTGGCCTTGAGGCCCCTAGGTCCTAACAACTTGGACAGCAGCTCTCATGCCAGCAATGGTTTCAGTTCTCTTCTGAAAAGAGATGTTCAGAAATTCAATCTCACAAATCACTTGTGAGGCAAGGATGAGACCCTAAACTGTTTTGCCTTTCCTAAACTGCCCTAGCAGGCCATTAGCAGTAGATGCAGTATTTGAGGCACCACAAGCCATCTCCTGCAAGCTAGCCAGCACTGACCGATTCTGTGACAAAACAGCTGTGATGGCTTTGCCCCATACTGTCTCGTCTCATGGGACACAGGAGTTTTATTGCAGTGCGTGATGGATTCTCTGCATGTGCTATTGCTGCATGGATCGCCTTAAACTTCCCTGAATGAGACAAAAGGACTCCAAGCTGGTTGACACAATCCAATGAGTCTCTGATCAGAACAGAGGCTAAGCAAGCTTTCTGTGTGATTAAATCACAGTACATTAGTACAGTGGGCTCCACAATGAATGTAAAGTACTAGTGGCTGCTTTTGTTTTATCAGTGCCTATGCACCAGCATGCTTCCCAGCCATATTAGCTGCCCTGTCGTAAGTTTGACCTCGTAAACCATGCCTTGGTAAGTTTAATCTCAGCAGCACATCTTTAAATACTCCAGCAAGGCTCCTTCCAGAATACAAACCAATGAACTCTTCATGGGGCTTCGGGTCATTGTCCCTGTCTTGCCAAATGTTTGAACTCACAATTTTCCCCAGACAGTGCCCGTTGTCTACTTGTTGATTTGTCAAATCACTGGACTACTGTGCATTTACAGGGTGATTTTCTTGTACAGTCACAGAGACAGCATGACAGTGTGTATGACTACTTTCATGTGCTTTACATATTTCAATAGCTTTTTTCCAATTTTTGAATCCAGGAGTGATAAATGCGGGCTCTGATTTTACAGCAAATGGTGTGACTTTGTCCTGGTAAATTCTCATGCAATAAAAACACAAAACCCCCTTCTGCACTGCATCATAATGTAGCTAGGGAAAGTCTATGTACCACCGCTCTTGGAAGGAGAGAGTTCTGTTAGACAGAACTTGAGTGTCAATGAATATCGGATATGACTCTGAACTTCATCTGATCTCTAATATGAAAGCAGTGGAGATGAATATAGTATAGAAAAATACTGATGGGAATGTCAAGAAAAAGCGAAAAACACACAGACAGACTAACTCCTTTCTAGATGTGGGAGATGTGTAACATTACTTGTTTTCAAGTTACATGGGATAAGTTATTAGAAAAATCATATTCTTTTATAACCATCGCTTTTGTCCGTTACGTTACTGGAGAGTCCGCCATATTTTCGCCAGCCAACGTTGGCTAGTAACCTTAATAGTAACAACGTTTACCTAGCAACAGTGTACTAGTTAAAAGTTGAATCACAACATCATCTTAACTTCAACAAGTCTAACGTTAGACAGAAAATCTAATTATCCTCCTGGACAAAATCATTACCAACTCACATTTCCTTTCTTTCTTTTCTTCCCCATGAGAAAGAAATCGCTTAAACTGAGCTGCTGCTGTCTTTTCATCTTAAAGTGAAACTCTGGCCAAAATGCAATCTAACCTTCGTGTAAAAGCATAATTATGACAAAATAGCCACTTTTAAGATTTTTAAAGGAGAACTTCGGTCAATTTCAACATGCAGCTTATCACTCAAGCTACCCTTGACTTGCCAGTACCGAAAATGCGAACACTTTTGGTCCACCCCTTACAGGGCTCCTTGAACGGAGAGTTAGCATTGACAGCTAACAGCATGGGGCCAGGACTTTACACTGTGTTTTAAGCATCTTAACATGCTCCAAATATCACCCCAAAAGCTATGCAACATCAGCAGACACCTTACAACACAGCACGGTAGCGTGTATGACTCACAATGAATAAAAAAGTGGTTAAAACAGTGTGTTTGTGCAAGCAGCTACATAAAGTTTGTTGACATCCCTGTCTTCCGGTAGTCCAAACTAGTCCAATCCGTCGAGCGTGCGCTTAAGGCAGCAACACACCGGCCCAACCGTTGGATGTCTGAAGCGTTTGGAGAGACTCGGACGAGGTCGGGAACATTTCTGTTTAGTGTGTTCAGCTGCGTCTGAAGCTTTCGGAGCCGTTCGGACGTTGTCTGCTCCGACTGAGCATGCGAAGTCTGAGGAGGAGGGCTGTCGGACGTCTGAGCCATTGGACTCTCTGATTGGTTGTGTGCCAACTGAATGGCCATTCTGATTGGCGGTGTGCTAGCGAATCAGCGCGGTGTGTGGGAGGGCGGAATACTGTGTGCGCTTTGTTTTTCTATGGACTCTGTTCCGTCATTCCTCGTTGTCATGCTTTGCAGTACAGGCACGCGACTGGCTGTTATTATGTCCGTTCAGGACGAATTAATCTGTGTTAGTTTGGTAATGCCTCGCTGCATGTTTAGTATGCAGCTGTTTTTATCTGAAAGTTAAGTTTCGTTTTTAGCGAAAGTAAAAAGAGTGCGTGCATAAGCCTCTCGCATTGCGTTTCGCGCAAGCGCAGAACGTACACGCTGCTGTGGAGTAGGCAGCACGTCGAAGTGGTGTGTTTCAATGCAACTTTTGTGCATTGGGTCAGACGAGAGGCAACAGAGTGGTCGGAGAGTGGTCGGATAAGGCAGTTGGACGTCTGGGCGGTGTGTGGGGGCCTTTACTCCCTCACTGGCTGAGACGGAAACTTGAATTTTGAAGACAGAAACGTATTTCAGCATCTTCGTTTTTCTGTTCATAACGTCCATGTTACAGCCTGTTATGAGTCATGAGCCTTACAATAGCCTGTTATGAGTCTACTCGCTCTGCACTGAGAGCTAGTTTGTCTGCGCATGATCGTAGCTCGTACAGAGAGGGGACTCGTCAGTGGCAATCAAAGCTGTTTCCGAAATAGTCATGATGGAGAGCTTGTCTGATATCAAAGTGGAAGACATCGACGACGAACCTTTTAAATTAGACGGTAGACCATATTTGTTCGAACCAGAGTATACAGATGAGGAGTTACTTGCACTAGAGAACGAAAGAGCTCTGCTCTCCTCTCTGCAAGAAGACGGAGCATGCGCATTAAGCTTGCACGCTGTAAACAAACAGATGGTAGACGGAGAAACCGAACACAAGAAGAAGAAAACGAAAATGGCGAGTACAAGGAAACCAGAATTGTTTGTGTGGACAGATAATGAGGTCAAACTGCTGCTGCGACTCACACTCAACTACAAGGCGAGTGAGTTGCAAGAAACACGAACGCAAGCAGTAGTCCGCCATTGTTGTTGTTATTGTTGTTATGAAACGTCGCGGGGTTCAGATGTCAGAGGCAAGAGGTCGAGGGATTGGGCGATGGCGTCATCGTTTCGGAAAGTATACAGATTTGCCGATTTTCAGGATCCGTGTGGACGATCGGCCAAAGCGATACAATACGTGTGCGTTTCCACAATAGAGCATTTCCGTCTGAACAGAAAAACGAAAATGCTGGAATAGGTTTCTGTCTGCAAAAGTTTCTGTCTCTGCCAGTGAGGGAGTAAGCGCACGCTCGACGGATTGACTAGTTTGGACTACCGGAAGACAGGGATGTCAACAAACCGGTATGTAGCTGCTTGCACAAACACACTGTTTTAACAACTTTTTTATTCATTGTGAGTCATACACACTACAGTGCTGTGTTGTAAGGTGTCTGCTGATGTTGCATAGCTTTTGGGGTGATATTTGGAGCATGTTAAGATGCTTAAAACACAGTGTAAAGTCCTGACCCCATGCTGTTAGCTGTCAATGCTTACTCTCCAATCAAGGAGCCCTGTAAGGGGTGGACCAAAAGTGTTTGCGTCTTCGGTACTGGCAAGTCAAGGGTAGCTTGAGCGATAAAGCAGCATGTTGACATCGACCGAAGTTCTCCTTTAAGTTTTTGGCTTAAACTCATTTTCAATGGGAGTGCATGGGACACTTTTACGCTAGCATCAAAATCGCTATTTTTAAAACACTAAGAAGGTTCGACACGACATGAAACTTTGCTCGTAGTATCACCAGGGTCTCTACACATAGCTCAACTGAACCACATACACTCTACCCAGATGTGTCGATCCCCGAGTACGTCTGAGCTGCCATGACGACGGCTAGAGGAAGAAGCTACTGCTAACGTGAGTTGTTCAAAAGCTTTCTTTCTAGTAAACTCTGTGACAAGACACTGTGTTGCACTTTCAAAATAAAACCAAGTAAGTTAAAGATTTCAAAATCAAATATTTTTCTCCACAGCGGTATAATTTTTGAGTGGGACAAATGCGCCCGTCTCCAATCCACCCGGTTCCTACGCCCTTGTTTGGAGGTATGGTGCCTTCACATGTTCATGTGTAGAAGCATTGCAGATTGGATCATGATAACAAAATAAGCTTACAGCTGCTCAGAGAGCTCAGTGGCCTGCAATTTAAAGGGAAACTTCACCGATTTGCATTAATCTTTGTATCTTCACGAAAACAGTCATGTTTTTGAATGGTCGTGCATCATTCCCTCAGTTTGCCCTGAGACGGAGAAATACGGATTTCAGTGTTGGACTTCCTGCTTTCAATGATGTAAAAATCATCATTTTACGTAATTGAAAGCAGGAAGTCCTATATCTGTGTCGAGGGGGTAAGACCATAGACATATATACATAGACGCC
>CAEMYA010000400.1:263965-290505 GCA_903131615.1 Diplodus sargus | reverse complement strand
GGAACTCTGCTGTATACCCCAGAGAAAGTGTGCCATATTATTTTGGCCTGTTCAGTTTTGCACAACATTGCATTAGTGAATGGAGCTTCTGATGTGTCGGCGCTGCCGGGATGCCGATCTCCATCTCGGAAAAGTTTCTCTTCTTGCCAGTGCCTCTTCTCTCAATGTTTGACCTCAGTGGGCGAGGCCTCCGAACCAGGAATACTTAAGGGCGTAACATGTTAATGACGATCAAATTCAGCCGCCGCATTTATCAAGACCCGATCATTCGTACGCTGGAACTGGCCAGATATGAACGTTTCATAAATCACATGTGTGTCCTGTCGTAAGACCAATTCTGCGCACAGATCTGTACCCGTTTTCACGCAAGATTGATAAATGAGGGCCAATGATTTTAAGGAAGCATCTTCAACAATTTGACACTTGAGGTGTCTCTTTATTTCGTTAAGTTTTCTCTTTTTGCAAATGTTGCCACTGTATTGTCAAATTGGTGAAGATGCCTTCTTTATTCACTTGCGCTTTGTTTATTTCTGTGTTTATTTCTATGTTTTTAGATACTACTTTGAGAATGTTTTATTTTGAAAACTTTTGTGCCTTTTCTCAAACTAAGCCTCTAAAAAAAATTGCTCCAACAGGTACTTTTGTCCACATCAATTTAGATTCAGTATTTGTCTGTTAATGCCTTAGACTGTGTGCTGTATGTTGGAAAATGTAAAAGTTGCTATAGTTTGAAAGCATCTCTTGTGCTTCATAGTAGCCTTATTTAAGAAAGTAAAAGTTACTTTGAATTAGTGAATAAAATTGAAGACAAAGTTAAAGTTGACTGAGTACTTTTCATAGGAGCATTCTTAACTACAAGTAGAATTAACTTAAGAATAACCTTCATAGTACTTCCTAAGAATTTATGTTTGAAAATTATTACCTAGCTTTTTCAAAGAAAATTTCACTCCACACTTTTTTCAGTGTGCAAAGACATGACTTAAAGGTCCCATATTATACTGTTTTTCCATCAATTTCACACAGCTGTCAGAGGTCCAACAACTCTGTATTTGATATGCATTGCCCCAAACACATCTGTGGTCCTGAATTTCAGCTGTCTGAAAGTCGCTCTATTGAGCTCTCCTGACAGCTGGCTGTTTCTGTGCCTGTACCTTTTAAAGCTAATGAGCTCTGTCTGTCAACGCTTACTTGGAGAGCCCTGCCTGCTACGTCACTCTCAGGGAGAGGATGCCAGTTGCGCTAGCAGTAGCATGCGCTAATGTTTTGGTAGATGTATCGCTATGGCTCACAGAGATTTTTTCGTAATACCAGTTTGATCTAGAATCGGACCCAGAAGGAGAGGCTCCTGAAGGAGTACAGACTCTGTGGCTGCAGTAGGACGTTTCAGAATGGTTAGTGTGTCTGAACAATGTTAGTTTGTTCTATGTGTTGTTACTGTTACTACCATGTAGTAAATGGCCAACAGCTAGCGAAAGCTGTGTTTGTCTCCAACACAGTCTCCAAACTCTTGGACACTGTTCGCATCGTCTCTGTCTCCAGTCTGCACATGTTTCCAGACTTTTTACTGTGACAACCAAGCTCCATCGTAATATTATTGACATTAAACTCGCTTCAAACGCCATTGCATAGCGGACCGAAGCGGCGCTAACTAGTTAGCCAATTTCCAGCTTCACCATATTCGTAGGCAACTGTAAATACAATCAAACCGCAGCGACACTTTTCGGTGGCTCGGGTGCAGTTGCTGGGTCCCGTATGGGTGGGACTGATCCTTTTACGAGGGTCAGTGTCGAGGCAAAGCCAGCTTTGTACTGACCCTCGTTACTGAAGCAGTCTGATGTGAAGTGGTTAGCATACACACAAAAGCTAACACGAACCATAGCCGGCACGTTGTCGTTAAAATATGAAACGCAAACCAAAGTCTCTTCTGTTGTTCTGTAGCTGGGACAGAATATAGGCACTTATGTTGATTTATACAACCAACAACAGAGTCATTTGCGTGTCTAGCTCTGAGCGACGACGTTGCGAAACACTGCTATCTTACCGCTGGACACACTGAACTTTACCCTGGGGGATGAACGCCCCCTCTCAGATATCTCCTATCACCGTGCAGAGGAGGCCGGCCTATGAAAATGACTCCTTATGCAACGTCAGGAGCTGAATCTGAACAGCCTGTAGGAGCGCTGTTTTACCAGTGCATGGGCTGCAGAGACCATGCAGGAATTGCTTGTTTTCCTCATTCTGGGAGTTGGCAGACTCAGGGAGGACCAGCTTATATATGTAGAGACCAGAGAAAATGTGTTTTTCATAATATGGGACCTTTAAGTCTCACAAGAGGAGAGGTGTCCTCTGAGATGAAGTGAAGGTCAGACACAGAGGGATAGAAATGAGGATTGAATTTAGCAGACAGTGGAGTGAATTTTGTGCACCAAAGGAAGCCAAAGAAGGCTGATGGGAATGTCGATTCCGTAGTATGGGCTCGATTGCGAGGCAGAAGGCTAGAACGTAGAGTATCGAAGCAGGGGGACCAGACATTTTGAGCCGACATTGTCGAAGTGAATAGAAATGGATTAACTTGACCATTTGTTCATCATCAGTTCAAGGACCAGAGTCAGGAACTCGTCGAACTCCTGTCCACGAGCTTGGTAAGCTGGACAGGAAATATCTCTATATAGAGAGAAACCTCCAGGACTCTGAGCTGTTTAGAATGAGTTTGGGACTTCAGCATGCATGATGAGTATGCCTTCGTGGCTGTCAATCACTGGTTAAGAAGTTTGGTTGGGGGAGGGAAGAGTAGCCCAGCTAGGTAGATGTATTCACTGGTAAGGATTTGCTGTCAAAGGTATGCCAAGATTGGAATAGGTTGCTCGATGGATTTCTGAAGCCAAGGGAAACCAAATGTTTCTCGTCAGTAGGAAAGGTGCATGTGGAGGAATTGTAAATGGTGCAGCAAGGCTGGCTGATGGGCTGCAGAGAGAAACTTGGGAAACAGGGCTGCCTGTCCCTCATGTTTCTCTCCTCTGAGCTGCTAGGTGCCAACCTGGTGGCAGTAAGAAGCGGCAGAGGTTGCTGTAGAGGAGAGGTGAAGGGGAGGAGAACTGGCAACTCGTTGACAGTAAAAAGGTGCACTTTCACAACAAGTAGTGCAAGTAGTATGTCCCAGTTTTATGAATGCTGAATGCAGCAGCATGTACATTGTAGGGGATGCTGCATAGCATACTAATAGTAAAAAGAAAAGTATGTGGTTCAGAACACGCCTATGAAGAAACGAAGAAAAAAGAAACGGTAGTGGGGAGAGGAACTGGCAACCTGGTGCCAATAGGGAGAGATAGAGGTTGTTGCAAAGAGGATGTAATGGGGAGAGGAGCTGGTAACCTGGTAACAGTAGAGTTAGGGAGAGGCTGTTGGAAGGATAAGACATGTTGTGTGAACCTAGCAGCCAGTGCCATTGATCACATTTCATGTGGTGTGACTGAATAAGTTATTTGTTGTTATACCATGGTCTGGGGGAATACTCGATTCTGATTGGCTGAAGGGTGTCCATTAACCCCTGATATACGGACACCTACTAAGTAGTCAAATTGTCTGTTTACCGTTCAATCAACGTGCTAGCTGGCGTATCAAATCTGAATATTTTATTTCAAACACTGAGTGCAGTCCATCAGTCCTTCAGTGCCTTATCCTCTGAACACCACAAGGTGGCGACTGTAACACACAAGCTGCAGAAAGTACACTTCCCCTCTTAACTTACTGATACGCGAGTAATCTCACATCCTGTTCGCTGTTCAGCTCTCTACTTCAGGCTGCGGCCAGAGTAATGTTACACACGGCCGGTCATTTGTTCGTGAAAATCATGGTATTGATTTGGGGACAATGACATGACATGACATGACTACAATATCTCCCGTTGCCAAGTCGTATCTATGGTCCGTCCTATTTACTGGAGGAGTGAACAACGTTTCAGTTGCATAAGAATCTTACGGGAGAGTAATGATCGTTCCAGGTATTAGTCAAACCCTCAGGCGTTACCAGGGAAACTAAGTTATGGCTTATGAAAAACTTAATATTTTGATTGTAAAACGCATGAAAGTGTAAATTAATGGTCTTCTTTTATTTTCTTTGGCAAGTGACCATGGTATAAACGGGCTAATGCCCTTCAAGATGTCCATTATCAGGAATTAATGGACTTCGCGGAGGCCTCCTCTTCCTGATAATGGACACCTCGTCGGGCATTATCCCTTACTTAGTGTGGAGCAGAGCTGGCAACCTGGGAGGCGCTTTGGAGAGTGTGATGACATCACACATGAGAGAACTACTGCAGCGTCTACCTGAGTGAGGATTGTTATGATTTACAACCTTCTTGTGTGTAAGAGTGTGTAAGAAGTTGGAAGGGTTTTATCACTGGAGCGGTTTCTGGAGGGGCCAGGTTATGGTTTTGGGCCTTGCTGAGATTGACACTGAGACTGGAGCCAAGCTGAAGAGGTCCCCATCGGAGGGACTGAGGGACAGGAGATCCATATTGGAACAATCCATGGGTGAGTCCAAGTTTTTAATGACTTGAGACTGCAACGTGGTTTTCTTACGAGCGATTGGGTTCGATATTGCATGCACAAGAAACGAGAGAGGCAGGCATGAAGCGCGATGAGTTTTACATTCGAGGTGGGTGCAATTCATTGATGTGGCGATGCATCGCGATGCCTCATGTGACGATTTGGCATCGATTAATTAACGTCGATGCTTTGCCGCAAGACCGGAACAAAAAACATGTAACCGGAACCTTAGCGCGCGCACCGCCCGGACCATTTAGTGAGTGGGACCACAACAAACGAAGCAGTAACGTTAGTTTTAGTGGTACGCACCATGGAGCCACGCTACAAACTCCCTCACCGATGAGTGTGAGTGCCACTCTGCTCTGCTGTATTTGTGTTGAGTTCACCTCACTGTACTGAATCTCCAGACTGAATAAGTTCACATGGATTAAAGTTCTCCGTCGCTACAAGGCGACTTATGAGATCGATGTAGATCGGAGGAGAACAAGTGTTGGCTGATCTTTATTGACAGATTGTCACACTCTGCAGCCAATGGTATCGTTAACAGCGTGTACACGCCTGACCAATGACAGTGTAGTGACAGGGCGGGATCTAAACACAGAGCAGCGCTAAAGTTTAGCTGCTTAGCTAGCAAGGACTCGTCGCGCTGCTACGTTATCGATTAGTTTTTGAGTTTCGTCAACACATGAGAACTCGTCTTACACGGAGAGTCTCCTGTTGTGTGCTACACGTGTGAAATAACAACTACAGTCTGGACTTTGTCTGCAGTGTATCTGTGTAAACGGCTTCATTCAGCGTCTCTCTCTCCCCTCTGACATTTAGTTACCATGGTTACAGGAACACGCTGAAACTTTATAATGATGATCATAATGATTTTTGGTTATTTTGACTGTACAAAATCATGAATGTAGCCTGATTGTAGCTCAGTGCTGAAATCTTGTATTATAACATATAGAACACATGTAAAGCCTCAGAGCTTCTTTGTTTACTAACAGTATGTTAATGATGACAGAAAGGTGATAACTCGCCCACAGACTGACAAGGCTGCAAAAGTTGCTGTTTGTATGATGTATTTTTCTGTTAAACGATAAGAGGCGCACTTTAACAATATTATTATTAATAATAATTAATGATAATGATGATGAGGAGTAGAAAAATAGCTTGCTGAAAAGTTCTGTAGATGGTTGAATATTTGAAAGAGTAAAACTTGAGAGAAGCTTGGCAAAAAAAAGGCACAGTTTGATTTCATAGATTGAAAATTACATTGAAAAGATAAAAAACATTTTAAATGTGATAAGAACAGCTGTTCAGATCATCCTCCTATAAAACACTGTTGGTCAAATATTTAAACTTGATGTCTGCATTAGAGAACATGGTGTGGGGTGAAGCTGTAAATCTTATCTTATTTTTTAAGCACGTGTCAAGTAACATGTTTCACAAATTACAAATTGGGAATATGACTTGGCTACAGCTCGAAAAAACTTTTCAGTCAAAAGATTTGTTTTGCTTTAATCCATGAGTTCAGTTGAATTATGCACTTTTGTTCAGAAGAATGCAATTTGTTCCCTTGGAATATGGCAGCTTTTTTGTTAAGTTATCCTATCCATATTCCAGACTGAATAAGTTGAATTATTTAATTTTGAAGAATGGACTTTTGTTCCCTATGGCAGCTTTTTGAGTTAATTGATAGGCTATTTATTTACAAATGTAGCCACAGATAAAGACAAAATCAATCTTGTATGGAAAAAAGCATTCAAAATAGCAATAATCGAAGAATCGTGGCACCAATAATCGAATCGAATCGACAATCGTTATAATCGAAGAATCGAAGCTCCCATAATCGTAACCGAATTGAATCATGAGGCACCCTGGTTGGAACACCCCTAGTTTATATTGGCACATGACAGGAAGGGGAGTGATTGAGGTGTCTCCTCCTGAACTTCAGCTAAAACTAAAATTTTAACGTTATATTGTAGGTAGACTGTATAGGCTGTACGGCTACAGCTATGGAATATATTTAGAATCGAGTATTCTACCGATTATCCCACCGATTAATCGAGTAATCTAATAAAAAATAATTTTGCATTATTAAACAACAATACCAAATAATGCATAACGAAAATGACAGGCCTGTTAAATAGACCAAGCAATTGGCTTTTATTCCTGAAAAAAAACGTACAGGTATTTATTCCAACTATTCCTAACACTAGGAGTAAATGTGTGTGTTTGTTTATGTGTGCACCCGTGCGTGAGGGAGAGTGAGACAGACAAGATGAGTGTGTGTGTGGAAAGGAGTTATTTGGTGAAGGCTATTACTCCCTTGCAATTTAACACAACTTAGTTTCCACATCTTAACATGATATCCAGTCATACCGACATCAGGCTACAGCTTCTACAAATACCATACGCTCTAATTAGCGATTGGAAGGCTACGTTAAATTAGCTAACATCAATGTTTACACGTTAGCTTGTGTCGGCGACACTTGGTGAGGTGGTGCTAACTGAATGCTTTTGGTTCAGATGTTGAATCATTGTTGACGTGCTGTTGCGGTACGCCAGTTCTGCTTTGCAGTAGACAAGTTGCACTTTGTTATCTTCTTTTTTTAAGTGTGAAATGATCCCAAACTTTGGACATTCGCTTAGGGCTGGGCGATTAATTGAATTTCAATTTCGATTTCAAATTTTGGCTTCCCTCCATCATGAAAACAAGATAATCATAATAAAACGATCATTCTGCCGCACGCCGTGTCTTGTGTAGTGAATGCAGCGAACCCTTCCATCTCCACCTTTGCACTCCATTCTGTGGGAGGTGCTCCGGGAGTGCGGGGTCGGCGGCCCTCTGTTAAGGGCTGTACGGTCCCTGTACGAACAGAGCAGGAGCTTGGTTCGCATTGCCGGCAGTAAGACAGACCTGTTCCCAGTGCATGTTGGACTCTGGCAGGGCTGCCCTTTGTCACTGGTTCTGTTCATTATTTTTATGGAACCCTAACCCTAACCTAACCCTGAAAATGTTCGCTTTCAACCACGCCGGTGCGTATTGCCAGTGCGTGTTTGGAAAAAACGCGTAGAAGGAGATGGTAGAAGATAGCAGAAAGGCAGCTTTTGGTCGGGAAGAAAGGTAAAGCGAATTCTGTGGTGTGGAAACACTTCGCTTTCAAGGAGTCTGACTCGGAACAAACGAAGATATTGTGCAAGATATGTCATGCGACCGTGTCTGCACCATTTTTACATATTATTTAATTCATTTTATTGATATATTTTTCTCTTATTTATTTTCATTTTTCTTGTTTTTCAGTTCAAACTTAAAGTGTTAAAAGAAATACCAGAGTTCAAAGTTCAACAAGTGCTTGTTCTCAAATCAATGAATAATCGTCTTTATTAATCGTGATTACAATATCAATCAAAATAATCGTGATTATGATTTTTGCCATAATTGAGCAGCCCTACATTCTCTGACTTTTACGGACGCCTTCTTGGCTCTCCGCCATCACGCCTACTTAATTCTGAATGTAGCGGTGTGTGTCCGCAATAACAGTCCGTGTGGGAAAATGATCCCTGAGCTAAGCAGGCCACATAACGGGGCTGATAGGAATTAAACGAAGCCTTGAGGCAGAGATTTTGCTTCGACCATTTTTTGTAATCAAATTACTCGAGTAATCGTTGGAGCTCTAATAGGCTGTTAGCTCGATGCTAAGACATGAAGGGAATTCCCATTACCGAGGTGAGACTATCTTTACAAATGGTCCGTTTTACATGTCTAGTCATTTTTGCTACAGTTTTTCATATGCTCTGGAAACAAACTTATAACTGTTGACCTGACTGTTAACTCAGTCTCCTGTTCTGCAGCTTTAACACCACACTCAGCAACGACAGAAAATTGAGAGTCAAAAGTCAAACTCAAAATTCTTTATTCACTTTACATTTACATGCACTATTTCCTCTTTCTTATTTCAGTTTTTGTATGTTGGGGATTGCTTTCAAACAGACTTAGAATAGACACATAGGGGTGGCAGTTTAAGGTATTTGTCTGCCAATGATCACTGAGAAGGTAAAATCTGCAAACACAGAGTTAATAAATGACATGAAAATGATGATCAGAATTGGAATGATTCTGGTGTGAGGAAAATGCACACTTGTAATATTCAAGTCTTTAAAGCTGGTTTCCTTATTTGCTTTTAGCATCCAGGAGAATCACACCTTAAATCAAGAGTTCCATCTATTCTTCTCTGTGGACAGAACCATTTGATTAAGGATGCATGCTATCTGACACAAGGTACCCATCAACGAGTATTAGGTTTGCCAATATTATATTGTAGTGAAGTTGTGATAGAACTGCAGGAATATCAATCACGTATTAATTAAATCTACAGGGGGCAATGTGAGCCTTTGACTCCCTGTAACAGAGTAAAAAATAGTTCTAGATTGCATACATTCAATGGTCAATCTATTAGATATAGCTGTTCAATTTTATAATGTCAATTATTTGTTAACATTGTTGGAGATGTGCACATTGAATTATATATTAAAAGTGATGCTGTATTGAACCCCATTATAATGGAAGATGTTTCTCCATATTTACAGATGCATGGATTAAATTATTAGAAACACTTCAGAGCAAAGGACAATATGCATTATAATATACAGGTGTAATTTTGAATTGGTCACTGAGTATACATTGTCACTCCAATGACTAAACCTTTTAACAACATAAGTGACAAACAAGTATACAGTGTATCTATATTCTACACATCTTTGTTCTCGTATAGCTCCTCTCTTAATTGTTGTATTTTGGTAATTTTAGACTTGATAAACATGTGTAAGACATGTTAGACACAAACATATTTAAACAAGGTTGTACAAATAAATGTTTATCTGCCTATCTTCATGCACATGCTGATTTGTTCACACAATTTAATTAAACTTTGGCACCAAAAAGGTAAGGTATTGAGTGAAATAGAAACAGAAAAATTATGGCAACAAAGTGACATTCAGTATTTTTTAATAGATTTTGAGTTCTGTGATACTCATCATGCAGTCTATACACAACTAACTTCAAATTTTTGTTTTGCACTATCTGGACAATTTTTTGATACCCATATTTACTATTTGTAAATAACAATACACTGCTGCACATGTTTATTATGTATATAGAAGTCTATTCTATTCTTTTGATTATATTGTTTATTTTTTACTATTATCAGAATCAGAATCAGTATTCCTTTAATGTCCTAAAAACTAAAAAATTGGTGTGCCACAGCAGCCAAGGGACAGAACTTTACAAAAAAACAATAATAATAGTAAAAAAAATCCATCCATCCATCTTCTTCCACTTTATCCATAACCGGGTTGCGGGGGCAGCTGTCTGAGCAGGGACACCCAGACTTCCCTCTCCCCGGACACTTCCTCCAGCTCTTCATGGAGGATCCACAAGGCGTTCCCAGGCCAGCCGAGCGACATAGTCACTCCAGCGTGTCAGCGTCTTCCTCGGGTCTCCTCCCGGCGGGACATGCCAGTAACACCTCCCGAGGGAGGCGTCCCGGGGGCTTCCGATACAGATGCCCGAGCCACCTCAGCTGGCTCCTCTCAATGTGGAGGAGCAGCGGCTCTACTCCAAGCTCCTCCCGGGTGACAGAGCTCCTCACCCTATCTCTAAGGGAGCGCACTGCCACCCTGAGGAGGAAACTCATTTCGGCCGCTTGTATCCATGATCTTATTCTTTCGAGCATGACCCAAAGTTCATGGCCATAGGTGAGGGTCGGAACATAGATTGACCGGTACATCGAGAGCTTCGCCTTTCAGCTCAGCTCTCTCTTCACCACAACAGATACAACGACCACATTACTGCAGCTGCTGCACAGATCTGCCTGTCAATCTCCCGCTCCATCCTTCCATCACTTGTGAACAAGACCACAGGATACTTAAACTCCTCCACTTGAGGCAGAAGCTCTCCCCCAACCCAGAGGGAGCAGCCCACCTTTTTCCGGTCAAGAACCATGGCTTGGACTTGGAGGTGCTGATTCTCATTCCAGCTGCGTCACACTCGGCTGCAAACCGCCCCAGGACATGCTGGAGGTCCTGGCTCGAAGGAGCCAACAAGACCACATCATCTGCGAAAAGCAGAAATGAAATCCAGTGGCTCCCAAACCAGACCCCCTCCGGCCCCAGGCTGCACCTAGAAATTCTGTCCATAAAAATAATGAACAGAACCGGTGACAAAGGGCAGCCCTGCCCCTGAATTCTCCTCTCCAGTACCTTTGAATAGACTTTCCAAGGTAGGCTGAGGAGTTTGATCCCCCAATAGTTGGAACACACCCTCCGGTCCCCCTTTTTGAGTAGGGGGACCACCACCCCGGTCTGCCAGTCCAGAGGCACTGTCCCCGATTGCAACTCGATGCTGCAGAGATGTGTCAACCAAGACAGCCCCACAACATCCAGAGACTTGAGGTACTCAGGGCGGATCTCATCCAACCCCGGTGCCTTGCCACTGAGGAGCTTCTGGATTACCTCAGTGACTTCGGCTTGGGTGATGAATGAGTCAACCTCTGAGTCCCCAGCCCCAACCCAATCCTCTTTGGAGGGCGTGTCAGTGGGATTGATGAGATCCTCGAAGTATTCCTTCCACCGCCCGACAATGTCCCCAGTCGAGGTCAACAGCTCCCCACCTCCACTGTAAACAGTGTTGGTGGAGGACTGCTTCCCCCTCCTGAGGTGCTGGATGGTTTGCAGAATTTCCTCTAAGCCGACCAGTAGTCCTCCTCCATGGCCTGCCCGAACTTTTCCCAGACCCGAGTTTTTGCTTCCGCGACCACCCGGCCTGCCGGTACCCGTCAGCTGCCTCAGGAGTCCCCTGGGCCAACCAGGCTCGATAGGACTCCTTCCTCAGCTTGGCAGCATCCCTTACTTCCGGAGTCCACCACCGGGTTCGGGGATTGCCACCACGACAGGCACCAAAGACCTTACGGCCACAGCTCCGGACAGCCGCGTCAACAATGGAAGTGGAGAACATGGTCCATTTGGACTCAATGTCCCAAGTCTGCCTCGGGGTCTGGTCAAAGCTCCCCCGGAGGTTGGAGTTAAAGACCTCCCTGGCAGAGGGTTGCACCAGACATTCCCAGCAGACCCTCACAATGTGTTTGGGTCTGCCAGGCCTGTCCGGCTTCCTCCCCTGCCAGCGGATCCAACTCACCACCAGGTGGTGATCAGTTGACAGGTCAGCCCCTCTCTTCAAGACATATGAATGTCCAAGACATACGGCCGGAGGTCAGATGACACGACCACAAAGTTGATCATTGACCTAACAAAACACCACTCAGGTTCAGATCGGGGAAGCCGTTCCTTCCAATCACACCCCTCCAGGTAACACTGTCGCTGCCCACATGAGCGTCGAAGTCCCCCAGTAGAACGACGGAGGCCCCGTTTGGAGCACTCTCTAGTACCCCTCCCAGGGCCTCCAAGACGGCTGGGTACTCTGCACTGCTGTTCGGCCCATAAGCCGAAACAACAGTGAGAGACCTATCCCCGACCCGAAGGGAACGGGGAAGCGACACTCTCGTTCACCAGGGTGAACTCCAACACATGGCGGCTGAGCTGGGGAGCTATAAGCAATCCCACACCAGCTCGCTGCCTCTCACCGCGGGCAACTCCAGAGTAGAAGAGAGTCCAGCCTCTCTCAAGGAGTTGGGTTCCAGAACCCAGACTGTGCATGGAGGCTCGCCTGCGAGCCCCGGGCCTGGCTCCAGGTTGGGGCCCCGGTGACGCCATTCCGGGCGACATACACTTCCTCGATCATAACTTCTTCATTAGGGGCTTTGGAACCGCTCTTAGTCTGACCCGTCACCTAGGACCTGTTTGCCTTGGGAGACCCTACCAGGGGCATTTAGCCCCGGACAACATAGCTCCTAGGATCATTCGGGTACTCAAACCCCTCCACCACGATAAGGTGCCGGTTCAAGGAGGAGAAGTAGTAAAAATAAAAAAAATAAACAATATATTTTAAAAGGTAAAAAAATAGAATGCAACTTCTTTATACATATAGACATCATATTGTACAAAATGACAGCTTGTCCATCATCCTGCTCTCTCCCACCACTTGCACTGTAGTCCATGGGCCAAAGGCCAAAATTTTACTTTTCGGTACCACTCAAGGTGGCAAAACTATTTCTTTAAATGGTACATGTCCATAGATGATATTTTGGTTTGATAACCCATCCTGGGTGGTAGCTTTGTGACAGTTATCAGCACATGAAATTAATGAAGTTCCCATATTATACTACTATAAGGGGTGATTGTGGGCCTTAAAGTGGAACATGGGCCCAGGCGAGAATTGTCAATATTTGCTTGTTATTTTTAAAGAGTCTTTATTTAGCAGGTCGATCAGATCAGTAGATTTTTATTCTAATCATCATCATCATCATTATACGCCAGGGTCAAAGCAACTTCATCTTCATCCTCCTCTTCCTCTCTCTCTCTCTCAGTAACGTGAAGGGCTGGATATTGTTAAGAACCTCACGTTTGATTCAATTTCAATTCTTTAGGTTGGAATTCAACTCAATATCAATTTGATTCAATATTGATTTAAATGTTTCGATATCGATTCTGTAATAAGCAGTAATAAATAAATAATTCATTAGAGTACCTGTACCTATTTTTAAATTCAAAAATGTAATCTTAAATTATAAATCTTTCCTCTAGGAAGTTCTAGTTCGAATTGAAATGTAAACAAAGGCACATGATGTGTTTAGTTATAAAATAGTGCAACCATAGTTAAGCTGAGAAAGTGCCATTGTTTCTGGGACTGCATGGTACATTTTTGTCTGACATAAACATAGACATAACCGCGGTCCCTCCGCTCTCCGGCTGGACGCGAGGGGGTAACACGATGACACTGAACCCCCCCTCTCTCCCCGGAGGAGAGTGCTACCCGCGGGTGCACGTTGCAGCAGCCAGGGTGAGACGGGCTGTGCTGGGAGTGTACAGTCTCCGAAAGAGCGGTGCGTCAGACATCAGATACGCGCCTCTGCAGCTCCTACGGTGTTTCGAGCGAGGTCGCGGGCGAGGCGCTTCCAGCTGCTGGAGGAGGGGACCGAGAGGTGTCCCGCGAGGGACAGCGGCTGGTCGGGGGCCACTGCTTGCCTAAATCGATTCAGAGGATTTTCTGAATTGATATTGAATTGGGAAAAATATATTGCAATGCACTGATGAATCCATATTTTTACCCACGTCTAGTAACGTGTTCCATTTCGTCATCTGAACAGTGTATGAAACAGTCCGTCATGGGACATTTTGGCTGTTTTCACCATTATCTAAATTGTATGTATAGGCACACAGCCAAAGAGAAAACAACACTGGAGCAGAAAATATCGCCTTCGACAATTCAAGGAAAAAAGGAGATGAAAAGGTTATGAAAAGTCATCCACTGGGCCACCAATTAGCTGCCAGGTAGCCCCGAGCTGGGGAGGGCTTATGAAGGGTTTACCAATTTGACTCTAGATGGCGCTGTGGTGCCAATTTAATTTTAGATTTGGCACTGTGCCCACACCATAACACTTATGGAAATGAAATTCATAGGGGTGGTCTAGAATGGCCCCTGTAACTCACACACCAAAAATGAAATGAAATGAATGTGGCGCTATATTCCACGTGAAAGCGTTTTTGACACATAACTCCCACAAAATGTGTCGCACATTGTTGAACCTTATATCTATGTATTCGCTCAATTCAGCTGAATTATGTGGTGTAAACCACACCCACTTTTGCGGTAATTTTCCATTCGCAAAATCGCGAAAAGTGAAAAACCTGTTTTTTCAAACTCTTCCTAGACGATTTGACAGATATGCACCAAACTTTGAATGTAGCATCTGTGGACCCTCCTGACAAATAGTTATTGAAAGAATTTTGATAGTCCATAAAATGCCCGAAATATAAAACAGCAAACTCCTGCATATTGTGTTGAAAACAGACAATCTTGGATATCTTCATAAGATACTGTCTGACTATCACGTAAATGTTTATACTTATGTATGAATGTAAATTCCCCCCTCTCCATCACTGGTTCTTTGCCCAGGATCAGAGCACTCTGTGTGGGCCACAGACCAGAAAAATGTGAGCGGAGCGAGTGTGGAGCGGAGCGTGTGCAATATAGTCGGAGCACAGAGTTGGTTTTAATCCAAAGGCCAGAGCGATGGTTCCGTTTCGCTCCAGTTCCGTTCGGATACCGCTCTCCACGAGTCTAGGGCATGCAGAAGTCCAGACTCACGTGTGCCTTAAACGGTTAGCTTACATCAGAGGTTATTCTTTGAGAGATGGTGTTTGTAAAATATTTCAAAAAGCAAGCAGACAGGTCATAGGAGATGCTCCCTCTTTCAAATTTGAGCGAGCGTGGAGCGATTTCACCGGAGCTGAAGGAAATTTTAGGGGAGCGGAGGGTGGTCTTGGAGCGGAGCTGTCTGGTATAACTTTGAGCGATGGAGCAAACTCTCACGTGAGCGGGGAGCAGAAATTCTCGTGGCTTGGCTCCGCTCACATGCTCTGCTACAGACATACATTGCTGGTAAGAAACCAGTAATGTATGGGGTGTTTTATCAAAGACGTCCACTAGATGGCATTGTTGTCTTTCAAATCACATGTATCATGTATCCCAAGCTTGACAATTATACATGGCCACAAATAGAATTTTGAAAGAAGGCAACTGAAGTGTTATTTTATGCTCATTTATGTGCAGTGATGACAAACATCATCAGATGTACATGGCATTTGCAGGTGGTTTTCTCCAAATTGCACACTACAACATGGCATAATTGATGGGTGATGTTTAGCACAACATAATGGATAAGTCAGTAGCAGTTAGCCACAGCACACAATTTTCATATAAGCCAATTTGCTAAGAATGCCATTTGCGTGTTGTGTCTGCCCTGTGAATGTGGCAGGCAACAACATGTGTGTAGTTGTGATTCTGCCGGGCTTTTCCGCGATGAAGTGGCTTCACCTGCAATTTGAAACAAGTGAGTGATTTCTTTGGTTAAATAACACATACCACAGCTATTGCAGGACGCTCGCCAAACCTGCTCACTTGACCGCTGTCCCTTTCCAGAAGGAAGAATCTCATCTCTGCATCAATACCGATTTGGCCATTTTGCTTTTGCCCACCATTTTGAAATATTTCCAATCCTCGCACTGTAATGACATTCTCCTACAGATTTAACACAACAGACTTCACAGTCACTCAGTATCATCCACAGACCTTAAAGATGAAAACCTGTTCAAAGCTTTCGCCTACGTCATACCTACTGGCCATGGTGGGGCGGTCAATTTAAATCCTTCGCCATAAAGCATCAAGTCCTCGTAACTTCAATATACAATTCCCCTTCTACACCAAATCTCGAAGGAATGTAGAGGGAGTTGCCCTGAATATATCTGTGCATGAAAACTGTATCATAATCATAGCGCCATCCACTGGACACAGGAAGTCAGACAAACATCATCCGATTGACATGACGTTTACTGCTTGTTTTCTCCCCAGCATGACATGCAAGTAACAAGTGAGCGCGCAATCCGACGGCGTTTCAGCCTGACACATCTGCTGGCCGCGGTGGTGCAGTCCATTTAAATCCTTCGCCATGACGCATCAAGTCCTCGTAACTTCACCATACAATGTCCTATCTGCGCCAAATATCTGAGGAATGTAGATGGAATTGCCCTGCATATATCTGTGCATCAAAACTGTGTCATATCCATAGCACCACCCACTGGACACAGGAAATCAGTCAAAAATCGTCCAAATGATATGACATTTACTGCTTGATTTCTCCACCTCGAGACACGCAAGTAACAGGTGAGCGCGCAGTCCGACGCCCCAGCCTGACGTAACTGCTGGCCGCCTGTACGCACCAGGCACAAGCTCATACACACAAAGGATAGCACTCTTTACCTTATCATAAACCAGACTGTACTCAGCTGAACAGGCCTCTTGAGTCTTACCAGTTAATTTATATTGTAACAAAATGGCATAACACATCCCTCGGCCACTGCAAAGCAACTGCAATATGCTCAAATGTACTGAAATATGAATCTATCAAGGAAGTCAACGTAATTCACTGTCCACCACTAATTGTAGCCAAGGAGTCTACCCAATCGCAGTCAGGACATCAAACCAGATAAGATTTCACTAGAGACAAATTGCTCGAGGCTGTAACCCAACCAATCTCTCCTATCTGACATTCTCCACCAGTACTGAACTTGAAGTACTAGGGGGGCTATGGAACTGCCAATCTGCAGTCAAGAAGGCAGACACCATTTCAGCCTATGCCTCCCTGCAGACTCTCCACCTCCTGGCCCTCCCTGAGACCTGGATCAATCCTCACTCACAATCTTCCCAAATTCTCCCATGTGACCCCCTCCTCTGTGACCTCCACTGACTTCCTGTTGCGGCCCGCATCTGATTCAAAATGATGGTGCTGGCCTTCAAGGATGTCAACAGAACTGCACTCGTCTACCTCCAAACATTGGTCAGACCACACGCCCCAGCAAGAGCACTTCGCTCTTCTACATCAGCTGGCCGTTTGTTAACCCCATCGCTGAGAGCAAACAAAGCCCACTCAGCGAAGTTGCAACTCTTCTCTGTTTTGGCACCTAAGTGGTGGAACGAACTCCCGACCAATGTCAGGACAGTGGAATCACTATCCATCTTCCGCAAAAGACTCAAGACTCATTTGTTCAGACTTCACCTCAACCCTACATAGCACGACTCCCTCCCAACCCCCTTTCCAAAGATTAAAAAAATTTAAAAAATGTATGTACTTGTATGTTCGTATCATAGTACTTGGGCGCTCATGCACTTAAAGAATCTTTGACAAATAGCAGTTACGATCCTCAGATGAGGGCTTGAAAATTGTTTCGACATTTCTTTTTACTCCATTGATGGTGACATGTCGTGGTTTCTCTCTTGTGACAAATGTACTCATTGTAATTCGCTTTTGACAAAAGCATCTGCTAAATTCCCTAAAGGTAAATGTAAATGTCAACTTCACACTCACGAACACAGGGACCAAAGAAATACTTAGGAAATACTCAGGAAAAAGACAGGGCACCAACAAGAGAACAGACTGTGGCCTTCTGAAGTTCTGACTGGCTCATCTTAAAGGCAGTTTTTGCTTCCCACCTTTAAGCTCCAACTTCCTACACCTGACTGGTAAGGAAAACAAATCACACTCACCACCTCTATCAACAGCAAGCTTAATAATACTGACGCCCAATGCCACACACAATTGTAAACTTTCCAGCCTTACAAGAAAAAACTCATCAGATCCTTACTATCATAAACCATACCTGTTTATCTTCTGGAGCATGCCAGGCTCGAGGCAACTTGAGAGGCAAACTGGCAGCAGCCAAGGCCCTGAACTGCCTTCCTCCACCAGGGAACTTTTTCCCTTTAGCCAAGGATTACCCCGAAAAAAGAAAAAAAAGAACGCCTGAAAGGCTGAAAAACAACCCAGCTGGACACCCACCTATCTTAACTGATGAGCAGTCTTTAAATATTAAATATTAGGATACAATTCTACTGATCTGGTCTGCCTTCTTAATAAAGACTCTTTGAAAATACCAAACAATTAGCAATTATTGACAATTCTCGCCTGGGCCCATGTTCCACTTTAAGGCCCACAATCACCCCTCATAGTAATTGTTACAGTCATGTGAGTATTTAATTGTTTGTTATTGTGGCAGTGTTGTTCCTACATACCACAATGCTATAAAGAAACTACAGTTTAGGCAAAAATTGTGGAAAAATAGTTGTTGTTGACAGTTTGAAGAGCCCATGTGACCTTTGTATTTTTTAGACAGGCCCAAAACCTGTTTTTTTTTTAACTTTATTTTTAAATGCAAAGTTTTAAAGTTTTACAAAGACAAACAAAACACATAGGTCAAACAAACAAACAAACCTGAACGTTCAGGTCACCGGGGGAAATAAAATATATTGTTCCAGAACGAAAAGAATAAAAAACATACAATAGTATTGCTCCATGTAATATAGGGTTAAATAGATCCATAAGTGAGAGAAGGGAACTGCTCTATTCTGTTTTCACGTTTACATACAAGAGCCATTTCAACCAATACTTCTGGGCTTTATTACGGTTCAATCTTAGAGAAAAAGAGATGTATCAGATGAAATGAAACAATATGAAGTAATGCCTTTTCGTGTCAGTTCCTTAAATCTCATGTCAAGTTGTGCTGGTCTGAAATCCCTATCATGCTCAACCCACCTTAATAATCGTGTTTTTCTCTCTAAGTGTGAATTACAAATCTCTTTGAAACAGATATTAAGGGGGATTTTTGTAAGGTCACTTAGTTTACTTGAGTATATAGTCTTGAGGGTTTTGTCACAGAGCAGAGGTTGGAGAGGGATATCAAGCTGGTTCAACTCTAGTTCTTTCCATTTTGCATCATAATCCTCTTTACACCAGTGGACGACATACTGCAGTTGTGCTGCTTTGTAGTGGTCCTCCAAACAAGGGAGTGACATCCTTCTATCTTTTGGCAGGTATAATGTTTTATAGCGTATCCTTGGTTTCTTGTTCTGCCATATAAACCTAGAGATAGTCCAATTCCATTCGTTGAACTGTTAGATTGGTACTTCCACAGGCAGCGATTGAAAAAGGAATAACAGTTGAGGTAGAATAATCATCTTTATAATTTCTATTCGGCTGTACAAATCAAGTGTCAGAGGAGTCCACCTGTCCAAGTCGTTTTTAATTTTGTTTGTGATAATACCATAATTTACATCATATATGTCTTCAAAAGTCTTGGGGATATTAACACCTAGATATTTCATAGTTCTAGTTTTCCATTTAAACTCAAAGGTTTTACGTATATTTTTCTGAGGTATATAATTAAAGGAGAGGGTTTGAGTGTTCTCTATGTTCAGTTTGTATCCGGAATAGAAACCATATTGGTCAAGGCAGGCAATTGGCTTAGGGAGACTGGTATCGGGGTCAGACAAAGTCACCAAAATATCGTCCGCGTATAAACATGTCTTATATTCTCTTCCCTTAAATGAAATTCCCATTATTTCCGAGTCTTCCCTGATTTTCTGGGCAAGTGGCTCTATAAATAGAGCAAACAGCATGGGGCTCAATGGACAGCCCTGCCGGCATCCCCGCTCCAAAGAAATTGTACCTGAAAGACCATCACTTATTTTAATCCGGGCCACTGGTGAATTATATATGGATTTAAGACATCTTATAACTGTATCATTAAAGCCAAAGCGTCGTAGAACTAAATATAAAAATTCCCACCGCACGGAGTCGAAAGCTTTTTCTGCATCTGCAGCTAATTGCTAAGGACTTTGTGTTATTTCTGCTCATGGTATCCATCAAGTGTATTGCTCGCCTGAGGTTGTCTTGTGTGTGTCTTTTTTTAACAAATCCCGTCTGGTCCGTGTCAGTCAAGTCAGGGATAATATTTTCTAGCCTGCTAACTATAATTGAGGTGAATATTTTATAGTCGGTGTTCGAAAACAGAAATGGGTCTGTATGAGCTGCACTCTGTCTTATCTTTTCCTGGTTTTGGTATTACAGATATTATAGCTTCTTTCCAAGATGGTGGAGTCTCGCCCCCCTTAAGCACATAAGTAAAACATTTTAATAACAGTGGGGTCAAGGGGTCCCTAAAAGTTTTATACCATTCTGCAGGCAGTTCGTCTCCCCCAGTTGCTTTGTTTGTTTTCAGTTTCGAAATGGCCTTATCCACCTCTGCTATTGTAAAATCTGCAGTTACCCGCTTGTTTTGCTCTGTGCCAATAGATGGCAAGTCTAGAGAGTCTAGAAAATGCTTTACTGTTGCTGGTTCTGCTAATTTGGTTTGAGTGTATAAATTCCTGTAATATATTTCAAATGATTCATGTATTTCTTCTGGCTTAAAACACATCTGGTTGGTGACAGGGTCTTTTAATTTATAAATGGATCTTTCAGACTACTGTTTTCTTAGTCTCCAGGCCAATATTTTTTTCGCTCGAGGCCCATTTTCATAGTAAGTTTGTTTGATATATTTCAGTTTGAGTTCCACCTGGTCACTGAGTTTCTTATTTATTTCCGATTTTACAACAGATATTTGTTCCAGTAGGGCCGGATCATTAGTCTCTATACTTCTGCTCCAGTGAGTCTAGTTTATAAGTCAAGTCACTGAGTCGTTTAAGTTTTTCTTTTTTCTTTTGTGGTGTCCACATTATAATTTTCCGGCGTAATACTGCTTTTGCAGCATCCCATAAGATACTTGGTGACACATCTGTGTTAATGTTAAATTCTGTGTTGTCCACGATCTGTTTGGAGAGCTGAAAGTCTATTCTGTTAAGTATCGCGACTCCTCTCGCATGTCCACTTGCATAGGAAGAAAAGAATGTATTTTTAAAACCCATTTTTAAAAATTTCTCGTGTTCTGTTTTAACCAGATGAGTTTCCTGCCAAAAGATTATATGCTGTTGTTCCCTTTTCATCTTAGCTATAAGTTTCCTCTCTTAATTGGGTTCTGTAGCCCATTAACATTAAGTGTTATGATTCTATATTCTCGCTGAGACATTTAACATTAAACATAGCTGTCCCCTCCACTATGTGCACCCACAGTGAACTTAACATTTGAACATAAACAAATATAGTAACAAAGAACTTGTAACTTGAAAATACAAAGGAAATGAAAGAAAATACGGCTTCCATAACAAAATTTCTTCTTAGAAAGGAGTCCTAATTGGAGAGGGAAACCTCCAGTATATGAAGGGGCTCTCCAGTGCCAACTGGGATAGCTCAGAAATGAGCATCAGTTCAGTGCACGCCCGGAATAGCTTAAACAGGCTCCCAGTCCAACGATCTGATATTTTGGTCTATTAACAGTAAACAAAGGCATTCCTCCCAGATAAACATTAGAGATTACAAAAGACGAGGTTATGAAAAGAAAGCTGGGCACAGTGCTTCATTTTGAACAGGATCAGTTTTTAGTCTTATGCTAGTTTGATGGCAGATCTTACCATGGGGATGACAAATAGTTGTTATGGTGGTGTTCACTCTGGTGCAGAGACTATGTCCGCGGTGTCGCGGCAAAATACGCTAAGTTTCTTCCGTGCCCTCTTTCCGTGTGTGTCTAGGTTCCGTCGTTTGGCCTCCACCGTCACCCAGGATAATTTCTTCAGCATCTCCATAGGTGTCGCTGCAGAGGGTCTCTCTCTGATGTTATTGTGCGGCGTGAGCCCCCTCTTTCTCAGATCCTCCATGGCCTCTGCTGCGCTGTTACACAAGACTGGACCACCGTCAAAAAACACACGAAGCTTAGCCGGTGGCGGGGTCTGGAAACGGAGGCCCTTTTCCTTTAGAAGCTTTCTGATGGGGGCATAAGCTCTCCTATTCTTTTGAGTCTCTGCTGGATAGTCTTGGTCGAAGTACAACCTCTGTTGGTCGAGGCGGATCTCTCCTTTATTCCACGCGGAACGGAGCACCAACTCCTCGGTTCTGTACTCCAGAAAATAAATCACCACCGATCGGGGGCTGGCGTTCTGTGGTGGTTTAGGGCCCAGTGCGCGGTAACAGCACTGTATACCAAGTTCAGTGTCCTGAAGCGACAGCTCGGCTTTAATAAAACTTTCCATAAACTCTTGCAAGTTGCTTCCTTCTGCATCCTCAGGAATCCCGAATACACGAATATTATTTCTTTGTGAGCGTGCCTCTAAATCAGTCAGTTTGGCTTGAATTTGTTCTTGATTAATCAAAGTTTGAGACAACACATCTTTTGCCATGGCAGACCACTCCTCTATATCTGATACACGCTGTGCTGCCTCCTCGGCCCTGTCTCTGGTTTCTTTCAAATCGGCCACAATTTTGTTCACTTTTCCATTGACGTCCTCTTTGAAACTAGCCAAATCTCTTTTCATATCTCTGGAGAGGTTGTCACGGAAACAGCCTAATTTCACCTTCACGTCCGAGCGGATAGCCAGTATTTCTTTGTGGATGGCCCCAATGCTAGCTTGTAAGCTATCTATAGCCTCGAGTTTGTCAGTCACGTCTCCGCCGTCTTTTCTCGTTGTGTTTTCTTCATTTCTTTCTTGGTTCTGGGTTGGTCTGCCTTTGGTCCTTCGTGTCTTATCCCCTGACATCATAAATTTGAGATTTCAAAGGGTTGAAACAGTTCTAATCTAGGGGTTTTAGCAGACCAGACTGGGAGCGCTTGCTCAGCACGTCCGTTCACCTCAACGCCATAACTGGAAGCCCCAAAACCTGGTTTAAATGAAAGCTATGAATCTACCCTTTAAAATGCTACCAAACATGCCTTCATAAATGATGAGTAAAGCTCTGAAAAATGAGCATAAAGTAGGATATGTGCCCACGCCTGGAGGCCTATTTATTGTAGGGGGTGTTTAACTTCATGTGCTGATAACTGTCACGAAGCTACCACTTAGGATGGGTTATCATACCAAAATATCATCTATGGACATGTACCATTTTAAAAAATATTACTAGGTTTTGCCACCTCGAGTGATACCAAAATCTGGTCTGGCCCATGGGCTACTGGGTCAAGAGGGCATCCCAGGATGGAGCTGGCTTTCTTGATGAGTTTATTAAGTCTCCTTCTGCCTGCTGCCGAGATGCTGCTGCTCCAGCAGACTACTCCATAGAAAATGGCTGATGCCATCACAGAGTCATAGCACTCCAAGGGACCTGAGCTTCCTCAGCAGATACAGTCTGCTCTGACCTTTCTTATATGTTGCTGCAGTGTGATCTGTCCAGTCCAGTTTATTGTTCATGTGAACTCCCAGGTACTTGTAAGATGTCACCATCTCAATGTCCGTTCCCAGGATGTTCACCTGTGTGCAGGGTTGTTTGTGCCTGCGGAAATCCACCACCAGGTCTTTGGTCTTCCTGGCGTTGAGCTGGACGTGGTTCTGCTAGCAACAGTCTACAAAGTCCTTAATAAGTTCTCTGTAGGCTCTGTCGTCCCCGTCTCTGATGAGGCCGATGATAGCAGAGTCGTCAGAGAACTTATAGATGGCTGTGGGGTGATGGGTGGGAGAAGTCTTCACTATTCACTGAGATATCATGGAGCACAAACCTGGATAGTAGATAGTGAGACTGCATTAGTTCACAGTTTCAATGGCAATTAGTGAACTAATAAAACATACCATCGGTAATAATAACAACAATAATCTAAATTGAGTATTTTAAAATGTGAATGGCTATTTTCACATACGAACACAAACTTAAACATGTGAAAATGTAAAATCCTTTTGAATTATTAACACATTTTCTCACAAGTTAATTACAGACATGTATTTGTAAATTCCTTCAAAAAGATTTTTCACATGTGATGCTTGGTATGTGTCAAAAAGTTAATTGTCAGCTTAACCGCTGCCTCAAAATTGTATCCTATTGTAACTGGACATGGCAACTTGCAACTCTACTTCTTTCTCTCATCCTGCAGTTTGGTGTGTTTCCCTCAGTAACCTCTAGATGTTGCTGCTTCTCTATGACTGACAGTGAGTCTGATTGTGGCTCTCTCAGCTGCTGGGATCGGCTCTATACTGAAAGGAAGGCTTTGTCTAAAGCAGTCAACCGAACCCCCCCCCTATTGTTTTTCTGATGGCTGCTTTAACTTTGTGAATAGAGTATATTTCTGGCAAAGTCCCACCAAGTAGAGGCTAAAATGTTCTTTTCCAATCCCACTGGCAGCAGCACAACACCTTCATCCTGCAAAATATATTCATATTCATATATATTCTTTTCAATCAGAATTTTCCACAAAATTCCTTGGTATTTTGGTGACTCCTTCACTATTCCTCGAGCACCAGACTCATATCAAAATCTCCCCCTGACAAACACTTTGATACACAACAAGGTTGCTAGATAAGATAAATCATACAGTATAGTGCTGCAGGGATGATGTATTTCTGTAGGCTCACCTAGAAGTAAGAAACTCCCTTGTTCCCTCGACAGAGTGGTATTTTTCAACTGATTTTAGATTATAACAGGAAATAAGCTCTGTGGCACACGCAACTTTAGGATACATACACGGTCATCAAGCCAGCTATGAGGTCCGCTTGCGCTCTGTATCACAGCCACCACAACATGACTTTTCATAGCAGCCTCACGACAACAGCTGCAGCAGGGGTATGGCTTTAAAATTGCCTTGACAGATTAATTGGGCAGAGCTAGATGTGGGGCAACACACTGGACTTGGGACATCTATACTGGATTTATCAAAGTTTAAGGACACTGACATTTTGACACTCACTATATATTTACTTTTTGGCATAACATAAACATGTGATATAGTAAACTACGAGCAAACAACATAATATTTTAATATTGTGTTCACGCTTGAAAGATACAAATTGGGAATATTGCCCTGGTGTACATGTGGCATTTTATCACACACACACACTGTCTGTTCATCTCTTAACTTTTGCCCCAAATAAACCCATTTTTGGTTGAAATGATCAAATCAGTCAGAGCCTTGTCCAGTCAAAGATTGTGGTGTGCTTGTCTTTTTTCTTAAGTTCCTCATGATTCAAGTTATTTAAGAAGGCCACTTTAGTACTCTAAGTGGTAATTTGATCCGTGCCTTTACTTCTACTTGAACCAGCTGCTGTAGTCGCTTGACTTGTTCGTAGATTTGCCATTCAAACACCCGTTTGCATGGAGCATCCATGTTTTTCAGCGCAGATCCACTGGGACTCTAACATTGGACGTCGGGAAGACCAACAAGGAAATTTCCACTTCCGACTTGCAATGGAACGCACCATTACTGTACACCCCATATACTGTATGATGGCTTACTGTCGGCTCTGTGGTAACAGTGTGTACAACGACATCTCCACAGCTGAGAAGCACCGGGCCGCTGTGTAACACACTCTCAATGGAAGTGTTGCTCTTGCCAACGAAACATACACCAACGTTTCCAATGAAGGAAGCGGGAAGTGTGCTTCTCCATGATGGTTGTGCTGTCGTAGCAGCGGCGCAAGCACACAGTTGTTGTGCTGCTTGAACGGACCTCCCTCTTTCTGTCCACCCGGAGGAACACCAGCCTGGCTGCCTGCGACGAGGGCGGAGCTGGTCTTGTGTCACGAAGACATGTCTCATTACAGAAACTAGGCACTTCGCTAACACTGGCTAACATCTACACGGCGTTGGGTTCGACTGCGACGATAAAGCGCCTGTTAAGTCGACTCGAGGAGAAGCAGGATGCCGGTGAAAGGCGGCGGAAGACTGGCCTCTTACCCGAGCAAGAGCGAAAATGTCGGAGTAAGTGACACTTTGCGTGTGCGACGTTACGTTGTGTAACATTTAGTAACTTCGCCATAACGCGAACTAAGTTTGTTAAACGATGTTGTCGTCGATGTTTGTAGTGTACCCTACATGCGTCATTTTAAATCTGCCTGAGATGTGTGAGGAGCTGCGTTAAGGCTGTGAGGTGCGTGTTGGCCAGACAGTAGTTAGGTTATCAGTACACCTGTTGTGTTCAGGGCAGCCAATGGAGAAACCTGTGTCGTAGATGGACCAGTATTCTCCCTGCCAGTGTTCCAGCGGCGTGTCAGCCCGACCTGTAACCTGAGAGAACTGGTGGGACTTTCACCTACACTCAGTAGAGTCAGCCGGACTGTGGTGAAATGAATGTGGTCCAGGTTGACATCTTTGGTTTGATGGGGCTGTTCTCTGGAGTGTGTGTAAAATAATTGTTTGACTGTATTTCCAGTGGCGGTTCTAGACCAGTTTTAATAGGGGAGCCAGGTTGGGGCCGGCTTTTTTGTGGGGGGGCAAATACAACCTGGGGAAAAAAGACAAATCCCTCATTCAGACAAGGAATAAATGGGACTTAAAACAGTATTTACAATTTCAACAATTTTGATTGGGTAATAAACTGCTGAGACACTTTATTTCCGTCTTTCCCTTCAGTAGAAAATCATTGCAGGAAATCTGTCATTGTATTATTGATGCAGACTCCCTGTCGGGTGGGGGGGGGGGGGGG
>CAEMYA010000400.1:203335-253909 GCA_903131615.1 Diplodus sargus | reverse complement strand
GACCAGCATCTCAGTTTTTTCCGAATTTAGGAGCAGGAAGTTTTCAGACATCCACTTCTTCACTGCACATAGGCAGGTCTCTAGTTTCGTGATTTGAGATTTGTCGTCAGCTTTTAGGGGCACATATAGCTGAGTGTCGTCCGCATAGCAGTGGAAATGTATTCCATAGCTCCGAATAATTTGGCCGAGAGGTGAAATATACAGAGAGAAAAGTAAAGGGCCCAGAACAGAACCCTGGGGAACTCCGTACTTCACAGCAGTGAAAATTGATGAAGTGCCATTGTAGGAAACACATTGTGTTCTTTCGGACAGGTACGATTTTAGCCAGGCTAGAACCAGGCCAGAGATACCAAATTGACTTTCAAGTCGGTCTGACAGTATGCTGTGATCTATAGTATCAAATGCAGCGCTGAGATCCAGTAACATGAGCACTGATGTTGAGTTAGAATCTAAGTTAAGTAGGATGTCATTTACCACTTTAGTAAGTGCGGTTTCGGTGGAGTGACAGGCTCTGAAAGCTGACTGAAAAGGTTCCAGGAGATTGTTGTTGAGTAGGTAGCCTGAGAGTTGTTGGGATACAAGTCTTTCTAAGATTTTAGAGAAGAAGGGAAGGTTAGATACTGGCCGATAGTTATTTAGTGATCCTGGGTCGAGGTGTGGTTTCTTCAGTAGAGGCTTTAACTGGAAGGGACAACACCAGTCATAAGAGATGAGTTGACAATGTTTAACATTGTGGGTCCCAGTGCTGGCCATAGTTCTTTAAACAGTTTTGCTGGAAAGGGGTCCAGGACGCAGGTAGTTGGTTTTGAGGTTGAGACAATTTTGGACAACATCTCAAGGGAGATATTTTCAAAAGTGTTTAGAGCTGAGACTAACTGAGGATTGGCAGCAGGATGTTTGTTAACAAACTTTGACGAGGAAGCCTGAGGTGATGAATTAATTTTAATTCTGATCTCATCGATTTTATTGCAAAAGAAATCTAAGAAATCATTTGCATGGAAGGCAGCACAGCTCACCGACTGTGGTTTTTGAGTGAGTTTAGCCACGGTGTTAAAGAGAAATCTAGGATTGTGTTTGTTTTTGTTTATTAGGCTGGAGAAATATGCTGTTCTCGCAGTATTTAGAGCACGCTTATGGTTTAGTACACTATCATGCCAGACAAGATAGAAAACGTTCAATTTAGATTTACGCCATGCTCGTTCCATTTTCCTGCACGCCTGCTTGAGATCTCGGGTTTCTTCAGTAAACCAGGGAGTAGATATCTTTGGTCGCCTTATCCTGGTAGAGACCGGTGCCACAGAGTCGAGGAGCGAAACAAGTGCTGAGTTCAATTCATTTGTGAGACTATCCACAGATTTTCCAGAGTAGAAGAGAGTCCAGTCTCTCTCAAGAAGTTGGGTTCCAGAGCCCAGACTGTGCGTGGAGGTGAGCCCGACTATTTCTAGCCGGTACCAGTCAACCTCCCGCACCAGCTCAGGCTCTTTCCCCCCCAGCGAGGTGACATTCCATGTCCCCATGGGTCGCTGGGGCCCACGACTGCCACCCAAATCCCATTGCACCGGCCCCTTCTGAACCCTCCGGCGAGTGGTGAGCTCACCAGAGGGCGGGTCCACGTCGCTCCTTCGGGCTGAGCCCGGCCGGGTCACCAGGCTCTCACCTGCGAGCCCCAACCCCAGGCCTGGCTCCAGGGTGGGGTCCCGGTAATGCCAATCCGGGCGACGTACACTTCCTTGTTTCCTTAAATCTGACATTAGGGGCTTTGAACTAATCTCAGTCTGACCCGTCACCTAGGACCTGTTTGCCTTGGGAGACCCTACCAGGGGCATTAAGCACGGACAACATAGCTCCTAGGATCATTCGGGTACTCAAACCCCTCCACCATGATAAGGTGCGGGTTCAAGGAGGAGTACAATAATACTGTATAATATAACATAATATAATATAATATAATATGAATAAAAACATGAATACAAGATTTATAGTGCATCGTCAAATCTCAAAGCAAATGTCCGCGAGAGATTTGGATTTTATAAGAAGAAAAGAAAAGTTGGACAAAAGGCAGGCTGTTGGCAAGCTCTGTAGACGAGGATATGTAGTAAAGTTAGCACTGGCAAGAACCAAGGGCAAAGACACAGACATTAACACTTTTTCCAGTCACAATTTAGCCCAACTTGATGGCGCTAAGGTAATCACGACATCCATAGCCTCTGTTAATGCTAAGGACTTTTGTCCTGTCTTCTTTTGAATGTATTGCTATTATTTGCTTTATTCTGTGATTGCTGGTAGTACTGCACATTGTTAACTATCATTTTCTACTGACAAACTCACAATTGAGACCATATCACTTTTGTGAGAAACAGGTTGGATACTTTTTTAGATCAAAACAAAAAGGATTATTGTTGAATTAATTATGAATACTCTATTTTGGCTCTTATCTCTATCTAGACACTTGTTATATTTACCATATTATATTATTCTTTATATAGTCTATTCTACAAATAACCCACAAGTATTATATATTTCTGATATTACCTATATACTGTATATATTGGCTATCTCTCTCTCAGTCTGTCTGCTCGTCTGTTGTCAATGGATTCGGCCAATCTGATTGGTCAAATGTCTGCTGAGCCACAGGTAGACGCTGCTCCGGTGAACGGAGCACTGAGACCACTGAGATTAAAGTCAGTCATCTCAATCAGTTTGCGTTCACTAATTCAGTCCACCGAGTACATGTTTGTCTCAAATCCTCCTCACTGCAGCTCTGCATCAATATTTGGGGAATTATTAGGTCGACTTTCAAAAGTTCCCTCGCAACAACTTTCTTCTTGCAGCTCCTGCAGATAGGGCTGTCATCCTCGACCAGCTGTCCCTGAGCATTCTTATAATAACCAAAATACGCCCAGACTTCAGATTTGGTTCTCTTTGAAGGCGGAAAAATGCCTTGAGGGCCGTCACTGTCACGTCCTCCCTCCGCCATGTCTTCTTCACTACATAACAAGCGCACGTTGTAAGCTGCGCCTGCGTAGTGAGACTTGGATAAAGTATCTTGCGAGTTTTCCACACCGTGGTTATCGACGGCGACGGTTACTATTGTAATTAAAACTTAAATGGTAACCTTCACAGTTGGGAATTTTACCATGGTTTACCGTGACACAGGTAACCGTTACATCCCTACAGTCAGCCCAGGGTGAGACCTTTGGCTGACCAGTGGGATGTAGGCCACATGGGCTCTGACAGTCAGGAGTAGCTGACTGATAAAATTCCTGCATGTGTCTTTATATCTGCCTCTCTGTGTGTCAGTGTTTAGTGTTTATTGGAACTACCCACTGGCTGGGGAAAAGGTTCAGAGGCCATGGGCGTGGTGCTCTGCTGAAACCCAAGCCAACCTAAGGTAAGGCCACATTTGGTGCAGTGCTGGTCTCCCTATTGGTCTGTGCATGTGCTCTGGACTTAAAACGGCATGCAAAGCATAAGTGAATTGAAACGGCACTGAAACTGTATTTTTTCCAATTGCAACTGCTTGATGAGGCTAAACATTTCCTGGACCTGTGTCTGTCCTGGACACTAAGAGATTAAATTGAAATACAGTTTCTCACGTTTTACTTCTCACCGAAGTAAAATTGTGAACAGGCACATTTTCTTTATTAGGTCTGATTAGGGTGAAAATTGTCACGCAAAAATTATATTTCCAGCCAACAGTGAATAATACCACAATCCTAATATGTAGAATATTTATTTATTATTTATTATTATTTATTTTTTTAAAGAAAAAGGAAACTTTTGGAGTTTAGAGCGCTACCCAAAATGTCCCACTATGGAATTGTTTTGGTTGACTGACCATCATCTCAACAACCAAAGATTTCATTAGTCTAGCCTATCCTATGCACATACACATGAAAACTATTTTGACATTTCTGATTTTAGGGTTGTGGGATATGGCCTTAAAATAATATACGTTTGGACTGTGTCTCGACACAATACTCATGTCAGTATATTGAAGTATCCTCACAGGCACATAAAAGATTCGAGTGGGATGCAAAATTGAATATCACAGTATATCTTACCAAATACATTGATTTGATATTAGTGATGAGGCCGATCCGATCGAGTATCGGGTCCGATACCAACGTAATTCACGGATTGGAAATTTCTGATCCAACCTGCAGAGATTTCTGATCCATGAACCATGTCTGTGCTTTAACGTTGGCTGCCGAAATGACTCCACAAGTGATTCCTGCCGGCTAGTCTCTTAAGGCAGGAGCACACCGGCCCAACCGTTGGACGTCTGAAGCATTTGGAGAGACTCGGACGAGGCCGGGAACATTTCTGTTCGGTGTGTTCAGCTGCCTTGGAAGAATTCGGAGCCATTCGGACGTTGTCTGCTCTGACTCAGCATGTGAAGTGTGAGGAGGAGAGCTGCCGGACGTCTGAGCCATTGGATTCTCTGATTGGCGGTGTGCTAGCGAATCAGCGCTGTGTGTGGGAGGGGCGGAATACTGTGTGCGCATTGGTTTTCTACGCACTCCGTTCCGTCATTTCTTGTTTTCATGAGTACCGACATGAGACTAGCTGTTATTATGTCCGTTCAGGACTAATTAATCTGTGTTCGTTTGGTAATGCATGTTTAGTATGCAGCTGTTTTTGTCTGAAATAGTTAAGCTTCGTTTTGATCGAAAGTAAAAAGAGTTACGTGCATAAACCTCTAGTCCAGTGTCTTTAACACTAGAGCCACCAGCTTATTGCATCTCGCGCAAGCGCAGAACGTATACGCTGCTGTGGAGCTGGCAGCACGTCGAAGCGGTGTGTTTCAATGCAACTTTTGTGCCAAACGGGTCAGACGACAGGCAACAGAGTGGTCGGAGAGTGGTCGGAGTCATTCCAAAAGCAAGGTAAACTCCCAGCAGACAATGTGAAAGCTAAAAGGATTACAGAGAAGTTGCACAACTTCATCGTACTTGATGACCAACCATTATCAGTTGTGGAAAACGCAGGATTTTGCAGCCTGATTGAACACTTGCAGCTACGGTATAGTTCACCATCAAGGAGATACTATTTGGAGAATGCGCTACCTGAACTATACAACTGACTGTCAACCAAGTTAGCTGAGAAGTTAAAAGGAGTTCCAGCCCTGAGCTTTACTACAATATTTGGACTTCAGATGTCTGCCCAATGTCATACTTGCCAGTAGAGAGGAGTTTATTTCAGCCTCATAAAATCAACAATAATGATAATAATAATAATATTAAAGCAAACAGAGCTCTGGTTTCGGAATAGTATCGGTATCAGCAGATATCCAAATTCAGGTGTCGGGATCAGATCGGAGGTGAAAAAATGTGGATCGTGCATCCCTAATTGATATAGCAACATATTGTAGGGATGACTATTGGTACTTTCACAATATCTTAACTGGGGCGTGACCGATAAATATGCTGGACAATTTAATTGGCTGATTATAGCCAATCTGAGAATAATTGTTATCGGTCGAAGTAGCTGAGATGCTGATTTTAACACTTTTATTTTTCCTAATAAAGTGCAGGGAATTTGACTTGGTTTTACTTAGAATAATGCCTTTGTGCTGTTTACCCAGAAGGATGTGCTGAGAGTGGAGGACAATGTTGCTTGGTGAAATCTGTTGCTGGACTGGAAGTAAATCCTCAGCCTCTCCAAATCCCCATCCTTTCCTCTTCTGCAACAACCGTCATGTCAGTCTTGTTGATCATAATTTCACTTTGCCAACTAATGTTAACCTAACAACTGAGCACATGAAGGCTATATTCACAGCAGCACACTAGGTGTGTGAGAGTCCCCCCGGGAATCAAATGGGTACCAATTAGGGGTGTCACTATTCTCCAAATCCTCGATTCGACTACGTTTTCTTTTCTAAGGTCACGGTTCGGTTCTATTCTCGATTTTTACATTTATTTTTTAATTTTTAAAGCACAGGTTACTATGCCATTTTTAGACTAGACTTTTATGCAATGTAATATCTGACCTTTGTTCTCAATGTACTAGGGCTGCAACTAACGATTATTTTGGTTGACGACTAATCTCGATTATTTGAGATCCTTAGCTGCCATGACACTGGGAAGGGAAGAGCCAAATTTGGCGAATTTTGACTACTAAGGGGTGCTAAAAATATGGGAAGTTTATATCTCTCCGAGTCGCGCGGGTGGCGGGCTTGGCCCCCGTTCATAACTGCTTGCAGTTCTAGTTATTTTTATTTTTTTATAACTCAAAATAATGACTGTATTTCCAGCCACAAAATGCGCATTTCTGTCCTCCCTCCATTGTTGTTTGTGTCTCTGTGTGGCATTCCACGTGAATTGTCCTCATGCCCAAAACGTGAATTGTCCTCATGCCCAAAACGTGACTTGTCGCACACGTGACATCACTCCCCGAGACGCAAGAAGAAAGCAAAAATAGATATTTTTACTAAGGAAAATGACAAAATAACAGATACGCACAGTGACTTGAATATGTCACTTTAATCTAATTACTGGTTTGGAAATATTAACGCGGTAGATAACTCGTTACTGGGAAAAGTGTTCAGCTCATAATTACAGCCTATGTGTCTGGCCAGGCCGGGACTCAATGTGCACGGGCTCGGATCGCGTCGGCAAGGATTCCGCGTCGACACATTTTTTTTGTCGACGTAATCGATTATGTCGACTAATCGTTGCAGCCCTACAATGTACCACACTGCATTGTCAAATTTAATACATTTATTAACAACATAATGTAACGATAACTTATATCTTCAGTCATTTGGAAACTTGCCATCTAGTTTCTGCAAAGCTTGCAAACTGGCTTTTTTGTCAACAGCGCGAACGTTGTCAACATAACTCACTGGAAATCCAAAATACTTCCACACCGATGACTTCCGTGAAAGGGATTCGCCCCGAAGGTAAACATGGACTTCGGCCCTGGAGGAAATCATCTCCCCTGTGCTTCCCGAACACAGGGGAGACCAACAGGAATTGTGTAACACCATGCTATCATTTGACTGGCTGTAGCTTATAGCCACTGGTTTAGCTAGCAGCTACGTTAGAGGAGGTGAACTTGCAGTACTTCAACACGTGTGTGTTTTTTTCCGCTTGGCAAGCCGACCGGATGTGACATGGGGGCGTGGCAGCATCGACAATTCCATTTTTTAATTCGAAGTTCGAGATTGTGACTTAATTTCGGTCGATTTCGATTTAAACCCTAACCTTAAGCCTTAGTACCAATTGAAATCATGTCGTCATGTCAGATGTGCTGTATGCTCATCTACCAAGGCGGATGTGGATGTTGTAGTATTCTCTATACTAGCTTGGATTTACTTGGTATCAGACTAGAAAGGAAATCAGTGGTATCGCACATAGCTAGCGTAATTCCCTGCCTGCTGTCCTGTCTGATTGGCGCATATAGTGAAAATGAAAAGTGATAGAGTGCTGCAGGAACGAATCTGACAGCCCCTGAAATAAATCAGCATTTTTTCACACACCGTATCCATCCCTCTCATCTGATAATCACAAAACATTGATTATCTTGCTGAAGAAAAAAATGGGAGTATCAAACTATTTTCTGTAATTGTCTGAAATCCAATCAAAAATTTCCACAGGCCTTTTGTCTAGGGAACAAGGCCGGTGCTAATTTCCAGTGTCACAACCCAGCTCTAGGCAGTTCAAACATGATGAAACGTATGGGTAGAATAAGAAATGAATATATTTATTCACCAAAAGACGAGCAGTATTTTAACTGGCACCTTCAAACTGCCCCCTACCAGAGAAACATAACCATCAGAAATAAATGGCAGAAAAGCAGTAGGCACGGACTCACTCTGATCCGTCACACTCACTGCTGGGCCGCGAGGCGGAGAGACGGCGCAACAGGCACCCTTCGGTTTCCCCGCTAGACTCCCCTGGGGAGCCCTCGCTTTAAGCACGTAACAGTCAGCTCTGAATTGCCCCTTCTTATGACAATAACTGCACTTTTTTTCAAAACCTGTCCCATTACGTTCTTTAGGGTCAGTTTTACCAAAACGACCAACATAAGTCCCCAGAGTGAGTGCCACCATGGGTGCGCCACTCACTAAAGGAGCGTTTATGCGTCAACATATAATCATCCGCAAGTGAAGCCGCCTCAGTCTCACTTTTTACTTTGAGGTCATTGATGTGTTGCGCAATACTGTCAGGTATTGGATTTTTAAATTGCTCCAACACGATCAACTTGGACAAATCCTCAAACGTCTCCACCTTCAATGCGGAACACCAACGCGCAAAGTGACCGGTCAGGTCACGAGCAAACTCGAGATGTGTCTGCTTCTCCATTCTCTTCCACGTAAGAAAACGTTGGCGATAAACCTCCCGAACTATGGAGTAAGATAGCTGTCAAAAAGACGTGTGCATGATTCTCACATTCGTATTCATCATGTTAAACATTTGTGCACAAATAAAATTGTTGTACACAAAATTCTACTGTCACCCTCGTGAGTCTGAGAAATTATTTGGGTTAGGACTGTTTTTATGTGAGTATGAATCTAAAAGCTGCGAGTGCAAAGTCTTGTGAGGACGACTCTAATTTCTACGACTACGAAGTCTTCACTGTGAACACGAATTCAAGTTTTTGGGTACGAGTAGAAAATTGCTGAAATGACGTCACGTAGGTCACAAGCAGGTCACAGGGAAAAATAATCGAACCCCGATCACTCCAGACGGTGCACTGTACCTGCCCTCTGTGACGGGGGACGGGTCAGGAGGCGAGCTGCCGGAATCTGACCGCACCGAGACCCCCAAGACCAAGAGAGAGATTTACTGATACTGTAGCAGAACCACAAGGTCCAAAAGACTGAAACCATCCGGCGCCCAGTGAAGGAAAAGAAGGAAAGAAGGGGAAGACGTGAAGAAGACACAGGTACAGTAACGTCAGTGTGATGAAGTGAATGAAATTAATATTTTAATGATCGTAGTTACCGTTGTTGGAGCAGAGTGTTAGCTTGCTAGCTTACTTCGGACGATAGCAGCATTGTTTAATAATCAGTAAATAGCTGAGTCGACGTGTGTAAATTTTACTCCACCTTAAATTCATCAGGTACGTTTGGAAAGTTAACGTTAGGCCTGTTCAGGTGTTATTTAACCCGTTGGCTGTGTTTCCTGCTTGTATGGCACTTAAAATGCTTTTAGTTGTCCATTCCCTTTGTAATAGGGTAGTTGTAAGCCTTTGGTTTAATGTGTCACAGTTTATGTTTGTTGAAGTTTACATCAGTGTTAAAGTGCAGTTAAAGTGTATTACTGCTAATACTCCACACCTCAGCTTTCCCATGTCATTCATGAGATATATATCTATATCTATATATACATATCTATCTATCTATCTATCTATCTATATATATATATATATATATATATATATATATATTCTGACTAGTTCAAATAAAAAAGCAGTTCCACATTTTCCAAAAACAAAGATGTGAGAGTGTCAACATGACTTTTGTAACAGAGCCTTAGTCAATGGGGAAAAGATCAAAAGAAGCTGGCTGATGGACTCAAACAGAAGTGACAGCTTGAGCTTGCACTGCTTCTGCTGCTAAATGTTTCCTCCAAGAGAATACACTTAATAGAGTTAATAAGGAAGGACTAAAGGACCGGCAAAATGCAAGCCACTAGCTGAAGGTTCACAAGGATAGCCGGCAGCACAATACCCACATGGCAACATGGAAGGAGTTGGAGGTCGTTTTGCAAAGCGGCTGACTATAGATAAGTGAGAGATGGCACTCTGAGGCTGAGAGATAATATGTTTGCACAATGCCTTATTGATATTGTATTTTGATCACTTATTTCTTTCTTCAATTTTTATTTGGTGTGATATTTTTGACTTAAAAGAAATAAAATCTTGAATACATACATGCAGTTTCTGTGTGAGTGTATGGACGTTGACAAGTCAGTAACGTGTATATCCAATATTTATTTCATAAAATTGTACTATCTCTCTATAAAAGCAAGGAATCTCTCTCTCTCTCTGTGTGTGTGTGTGTGTGTGTGTGTGTGTGTGTGTGTGTGTGTGTTACTCAAATATCTCTGCGGATCAGGATCAGACTGACCTGAGAGTTTAAACATAGCTGCTGCTTGGTTCAATGGTGTGCCATGCGGATTTGTTTGGACTACAATGATGCCGTTAATGAGTTATTTCATAAATGCTTTACACATTCAGCCAGCATTGTCCACCGGAGCCACCACAGTGACATGCGCACCAGAGCCAATCACTGCAGAGCTCAAGCCACGACATAACTTTAGAAACAAGCAGATTTATACCTGCAGTCGTGCGAGCTGGACCGAGATTTTGCCGGTGGTTCGGTCCCGTTCTGTTCTGTGCATCTAAACTGACTGTTGTGGATTAGTGAGACTAAACAAGAGCGGAACGAGTCTGTTCGGGTCTGAGGAGAGCGGATTTATACCTGCGGCGGCGCGAGCTGTACAGGGAGTTAAACGGCGGTTCGGTCCCATTCTGTTCTGTGCATCTAAACTGACTGTTGTGGATTAATGAGACTAAATGAGTCCAGACCGAGTCTGTTGGGTCTGATGAGATCTGGAGACGCGCCGACAACAAAGTGTAATCAGAATCTGTGGATGTTCGTGTGTAGCTAGCGTTAGCTGCTAGCTCACCCACACGGCCCACCTCCCAAGGCGATAGACCGGACCCACCGGCACGTCCAACACCGGACTGAGGGTAAATAATATCTGCCACGTTTTTTTCGCAAACATTGCCGTCACATTTGCTTTGTGTCAGTGCAGGAAGAAACGGTAAAAACGGGCTTTTGTCACGAAAGTGTCCAAGCAGCAAGTTTGGTTGTTGAGGAACAAGAAGTTGTGTGAGGGACGTCGGCGGTGATACAGACAGCGACAGAGATAGCACGTTTTGAGAGTTGAGAGATTTGTTGACATATAGCGTGTTTGGAGTGTATCGTTACTGTGTAATGAAGTGTTTGGTGTATTGTGTTTAGTGTGTAGTGTAGTCGTTTTTATTTGTGTTGTAAATCAACTGCTGAATTGCGGAGCAGGCAGGAATGAGCTGAGGAGCCTGAGGCACTGCCTGTATTTTAATGTAAATAGTTACATATAACTTTGTAAATTTCAAAAGCTTATGCACAAATTCAGCAAACAACAATTTAAATTTGCATTATAACCAATGCAATTGGTTCATTAAACTGTTTGTGGTTTTCACAGTAAAAAATCTAACTTTTTCCTACTCTGATTTTATGCTATTTTGTGATTTTAGGTCCATAGTGTTAATATAATATGTCAAAATGAAAAACTAAATGTACAGTCAAACATGTGAGGTGGTACTGAAAATAATGACACCAAACAAGGCAAGGTAAATAGTTTTCAAGGTGAAATATAATGGTATAATCAAAAGTAGTCAAAAACAGCCAATTATATCCCTGATGTTCCACCTTCAAACACAACCTCATTTGGCCATCCAGGAAAAAGCTACTTAACCTCCCACTTTTCTATAAGAAGAGGCTACATGCTTCCTACGGGCAATGCATTAGTTTAAAATAATATACAGTTCATGGACTTACAGACTTTCTGCTGGCAAGCTAAATTGACATAAATCTGTCCATCGTTTAAGTATGGTTTCTTTTCCTCTTTGCTAACCCTCCTCTCTGTCATGTGCATTTGTCTACAAGGAAGCCGGGGGAAACCAATCAGTGGATTGATGGATTATCATACACACATTATGACGTGTATATTTGTGTAGTCTTATCTGTCATAAACAAGACCTTATGGGGTACGGAGTAGTGTCCGACCGATAGGGATTTTTTGGCCCGATAACGATAGCCGATATAAGAGGGGGTGCAATCACCGATAGCCGATATGCAACCGATATAGTGAGTTTTTGAGCTGGAATGCAAACAGGCCTTGGATTGTGCATAGATTTTGCACAAATATGATTATGCAATAGTACAGTCACAGTGACAGTAGTACAGACAGATGCTTTCTTAAACCAATGTCTTTATTCAAGACTTTTAACATTTAACATACTTTGCTCCTTTTTTCAGCCATCTGTGTAATAAAGGAAAGAAAACATTTATTTATAAGAGACACCAGCGTTGATGAGGAAGTGATGGGGCACACTCATAGCCTTGATGTTAAATATGCCTGACGTTACTTAATTTATTGTGTTATCGATCAGACATGGCCAATGTTTCGAGCTGGAGGTCTTCATCAGGGCAAAAGAACAAAACAAAGTGATGGAGTTTAAATAGATGCGGGTGGCGAGTTGATGCAGTGGTTGTGTCCACACACCCGGGTTGGTTTAGGTGACTAAAAGGGGACATTTCGGCGCAGGATTCAACCATGCACAGAAAAAGGTAATGATAGGAAAGGTTTTTCTAATTTATTGAGAAACAATGCCCAGGTCAGCAATGCATGCCAAAAAACATGTCGTTCATTCGTCCCCTCCATAAACCAACCCAGCTGTGGACACACACAATCAAACCAAGCCAAAATGACGACGATAAAATAATTTGTATTAAACTGTACCCTTCGGTGCTTTTGTGCAAACTTTTAATAACGTATTCAATCAATCAAAAGTTACTGTAGCAAGCGCGTAGTGGGGAGCGTTCCGTGTTGTCTCACAAACATGGGGAAATGAACACAGGACAATCCAGTCCACAATTATACAGCAATTGTGGCTTGTGGAAAGGGGGGAAAAGTCCGCTGGTTGGTCGGCTGACTGGTCAGGTGGTTGGGAGGTTTCGCGGTGTAGAGTGGGGAAGGGACTTCACTGAAATGTGAGCTGAGCCAAAGTCTCTGGCTGAGCTCAGCGCGCCCCACTGGACAAAATAAATCAGCACACCAGCGCGTGCTTTTGTCATTGTCACACTTTTTTTCTTTTTTTCTATCGGCGCAACATTTCACCGATACGATAGAACCCCCAATAGAAATTGGGCCGTTCTATCGGGCCCCGATATATCGGTGGCCGATAAATGGTCGGTCACTAGTACGGAGCACTTCCGTGACGCGGTGCTGCAGAGACGAGAGCTGACACCGGGTCGGAGGCTCCATTCTCCATGTAACAAGTCACAAGTCGTTTATTTAACCAGCACTGTTATTCTGAAGCTGTTCAATGAAGGTAAACAAATGAACAATAAAGCAAATGTCCCGCATAGTTCATTTTTAGCCTCTTTCCATCTGTGCTCCTCTTATCAGAGCGGCGTCCCTAGCAACTATCTGTTATGCAGAAATTGATACAATTTGAAAATCAATAAAAATCGTATTTTGATCAACATTATGTCTCAAGTTAATTATTTCATATTTTGCAGGTCAGTGCTAATTAACTAGCACAAGCAAACTTCTAATGCTACAGCAAGACTAGCACTGACTTTGCGTCACCGGCATGTCATGAGCTTGCAAGCTAAAGCAGTAAGTCCATTAACTGTATATTATCTTAAATAGTACAGTTTTTTTTTGTTTTTTTCAACAACTTTATTTAACATTTTTCAGTATCAAAAACATTGACATCATTTATTAAGTGTTTCTTTACAAAAGTCGTGTGCTCCCACCCCCCCATCCAGGTGGCATCCTTACAAACCCACACAAATACATGTATTAAACAGAAACAAAACACCAAAATAAATAAATAAATAAAAGTAAATAAATAAATAAAATAAACAAAACAAATACAAATATTAAATAGTACAGTTTTATGAATAAATACTTGACATACACATTATTGACTTTACCTGTGATGCTTCACCTAAGCTGGCAGCTCCACCCGGTCCACTGCTGTCAGCCAATTTTGGCTTTGGCGCATGCGCGTTTGGAGTAATCGGGGTTCGATTATTTTCCCCTGTGACCTGCCTGTGACCTACGTGACGTCATTTCAACACTTTTCAACTCCTACCAAAAACTTGAATTCGTGTTCACAGTGAAGACTTCCTAGTCGTAGAAATTAGAGTCGTCCTCACAAGACTTTGCACTCACAGCTGTTAGATTCATACTCACATAAAAACAATCCTAACCCAAATAATTTCAGACTCAAGTGTGTGACAGTAGAAGTTTGTGTACAACAATTTCATTTGCGCACAAATGTTTAACATTACGAATACGAATGTGAGAATCATGCACACATCTTTTTGACAGCTATCTTACTCCATACGGAACAAGCTCATACGCTTTCAACACCGCTGACTTCACACATTCATGATCTTTTCTGTCCGACACGGACAGAGCAGAATGCGCTTCCTGCCCGTCAGTACGCACTGGAGCATCTCCGTGCGGGCCGATTCAGGCCACCCCCTCGCCTCAGCGACTCGCTCGAACAAAGAGAAAAAAAGCCTCTGGCTCTTTCTTATTAAATTTAGGTAACAAACGAAGATTTCCCAACAACATCAAAACATTCAGGTGACTCCAGTGGTGGTGACATACCCACATCAACAGACCCATCCACCATTCTGCAGTGAAGGCTTCGCCTGCTCCATCTCACAGCGAATTTTCTCAATGGCAATTTGTTTTTCAATTTCCGTCCTCTGCTTCATCTTATCATGCTCCAATTGCAGCAATACCATTTCTTTTTGCTGCTTGAGCGTCAAATTCTACGCCGCCAGAGGTGGCAGAGGTCCACCAGACTCCTTAGCCAACACCCCGATATCAGTAAAATTAGCCTTCAAAATACTCTTTACCGCGTCTTTCAGCCGCTTATCCCCCACCTCAATTCAATAGTGGTCTGCAATCTTCAAAAGCTGTTTCCTTGTGCATTTATCTAACAACGCCTCCAAAGGAGCCTTAACAAAGTCAGTCAGTGTTTTCTGTTTTGTTGTTGTGCTTTCTGATTTCCTGTTGTATTTTTTGATTTGCCGTTGTGTTTTCTAATTTGTTGTGTTTTCTGATTTGTTGTTGTGTTTTCTGATATGCCGCTTTGATTTGCACTTCAGGGCCACCTTAGATGTGAGAGAGACACTGTAGACCCCACAGCAGGAAGTCAAAGTAACAGTAAGCGGCAGTGATGCTAGAACTGGAACTAGTAATATTTAATTTCAGTTATTCTGCTGATCAATGAATTGTTTAGTCTGCAAAATATACAAAAAAAGTAAAAAAAAAATAAAAAAATACTTATTACAATTTCACAAAGGCCAAAGCAATGTCTTCATATGGCCTCTTTTGTCCAATCAGGACTTCTCATTTACTGTCATAAACGACACATAAAGCAGGGAATCCTCACATTTAATGACTGGTCTGGCAAAAGTTTTACATTTCTGTTTGAAAAAAAATTCTTCAGGTTGACTAATTGATTACAGTTTTTTCCGATTGCTAAAACACAATTTTCCAAACTAGGCTGGTTTTATCAAAATACCAACACAATTCACCAAACCACACACCCAAACTGCAAAATACCTCATATATACTGCAAAATGAAGCACTGCAACCAAAATCCAACTTTTGCACCAGATGGCACACACTTCATTCATATTACAGATTTTTGCCTAACCAACTACACACTGTTGGGCAGAATGAAAAGCACTCTCATCTTTAGTCTGCTTTGCCATAATACTAACATAGTTCAAACTGTAGAGATTTCTTCAGATTGTTCACATGCACAGAAATATTTGCAAATACATTTTTTTTTTTTTTCACCAAACAAGTCAGTGCAAAATATGCACAGCAGATATATTTACATTAGAATGAACAAAAATATGCTCACAAAACAGTAAACTGAAAAAGAAAATTGCAGAAAGGAAATCCGACAATGCATGAGGGTTCACTCTTTGAGTCAGCCCATGGTTGATGACATGATCAACTAAGGTTGCACTGATTTCATTTGAAAGTTGTTGTCTTCTTTGACCTCCTCTACCAGCTCTACCTCTCACTCCTCCTCCCCCTCTCTCTGCAACATCTTCCATTGTTGTTGGAAAAAAAAGATGCTCACCTGTGGTCATTTTATGCTTACTTCTTGATTGAAGTGCTAACAAATACGGTACCAATTGTTTGGCCAGGGGGCACATGTAGTGGCCAGTTAGCTCATGTAGTGTCATTTTAAATGCCAGTGTTTTGAAATCGCAAACATGTGACTTTATATCAAATTGTTGTGTCTTATGCAGAGACCTGTGTTCAGTGCACTTAAAAAGAGCCATTTCGAATTGCAAAATGTGTGTAAAGCAGAAAATGTGTTTAAAGTTTTGGAGACTTGAGATAAGGTTTTGCTCTTCGTGTGTCAGTTTAAATATTTGTGCTATGCATGTCATTTTAGTGTGTTTGCAACTGGAAAAAACTGTAATTATCCAGTCGCTGCAGCTTTAAGTGACACTCTTTTTGTAAGGCAAACACATAGCAACATGGTAGCATTGTCATTGTGAGCACGTTGGCGATGATATCATTTAGGTCAAAGGACAGGTTTGTACAGCCTTGGGTCTGTGTGAAAGCCTGTAGACTCTCGTCTTATATCTGAACTTTAGATCCACCCTCTGTATTTTGAAGAGATCTGTGTCTGTTTACATATATCTGTGTTAACTGAAGTCTAACTCAAGGACAGAGATGTGAGATAGTGGTCTGTGGGAAGCTGCTTGATGTTGGCCACACACTGAAGCATCAAAGGTTTCTGTAAGTGGTCATATCCACTTTGGCAGATACTGTTTGAACTACTCAGTTGGTACAGAAGATATGAATGCAGTGTGTTTTCTCTGTACTAGTTTATTTGGAAATTAGAATATGAATTTGTTGTTGCATTTGCCTGTGTCCAAGAGTACAGGTCAGCATTGTGTGTGTGTGCATGTTCCACCACAGATTGTTGTTTCCTGTGAGTGAACTAGACTAAGAAGACATTATCTGTGGAATAACTGGAAAAGGGAGTGATGGTTTACAAGCTGCTTCCTGCTGCAGAATCCCCTTTTCCCTTAGCCTCCACCTCACCACTCCCTGTGTCCTGCAGCAAACACAAGACTACAGCCACTGTTTGGGCTAAAACAACGATACACAGTGCTCACTTCGTCCCACTGAACCACTGTTGCCTGGGACCCTCAATTTGTCAAATGTTCATAACATAAAGTCTGATCCTTGTGAAAGAGCAAGTCATCATTATCAGCAGTGGGATCTGAGGCTGACAGCGGGTTGTGAACAGAACTGTCCGTATTCACTGTGTATAAATTAGCTTAGTGAATCCTGTTGACACACATACGTTGCTGTGTTCCATGCTATACTGCCTGTGTAACCATGTAGCCATCCCCAAACTGTTCCCACAAAGTTGGGAGCTGGAATTGTCCAACATCTCTTGGTATGCTGAAGCATTCAGAGTTCCTTTTACTGGAACTAAGGAGCCAAGTCCAGCTCCTGAAAAATAACCCCACACCATAATCCCCCTCCACCAAACTTTACACTTGGCACAATGCAGTCAGACAAGTACCGTTCTCCTGGCAACCGCCAAACCCAGACTCGTCCATCAGATTGTCAGATGGAGAAGTGCAATTTGTCACTCCAGAGAACGCGTCTCCACCGCTCTAGAGTCCAGTGATGGTGTGCTTTACACCACTGCATTCGACGCTTTGCATTGCACTTGCTGTATGTATGGCTTGGATGCAGCTGCTCGGCCATGGAAACCCATTCCATGAAGCTCTCTACGCACTGTTCATGAGCTAATCTGAAGGCCACATGAAGTTTGGAAGTCTGTAGCGATTGACTCTGCAGAAAGTTGCAGAAAGTGACCTCTGTGCACCCTGAGCCTCAGCATCCTCTGACCCTGCTCCGTCAGTTTATGTGGCCTACCACTTCATGGCTGAGTTGCTGTCGTTCCCAATCACTTCCACTTTATTATAACACCACTGACAGTTGGCTGTGGAATGTTTAGGAGCGAGCAAATTTCACGACTGGACTAACTCCTATCACAGTACCACACTGGAGTTCACTGAGCTCCTGAGAGCCACACATTCTTTCTCAAATGTTTGTAGAAGCAGTCTGCATGCAGAGGTGCTGCTTTTATACACCTCTGGCCATGGAAGTGATTGGAACACCTGATTTCAATTGTTTGGATGGGTGAGTGAATACTTTTGGCAATATAGTGTATGTGCAGTATGCAGTATTATTGGCATGCTCTCCACCAGTCGTTCACATTGCTGTAGGGTGACTTTATGCCACTCCTAGTGTAAAAATTCCTCTCAGCTTTGTTTGATGGCTTGTGACCACCCGTCTTCCTTTTAATCACATTCCAGAGGTTTTCAATGGGGTTTAGGTCTTGAGATTGGGCCGGCCATGACAGGGTCTTGATCTGGTGGTCCTTCGTCCACACTTTGACTAACTTAGCTATGTGAACTGACAGTTGTCATGAGTCTGTGGTGTCAAATTAATTTTAGTCTCACTCAGTTTCACGGCGTAAATGAATACTAAACACACTGTGACGCCATTCAGTTTGAAGGATATGTATGTAGTCGCACATGTGTTCTAAATTTGCTTCAGTTTTTTTCCATTGTGAATGAGACATTATATGAAACTGGATCATATTCGTCAACTACGCTGAGCAGCTATCCTGCATCGCACAACTATCCTGCTCCTATCCTGCCAGTCTGCACTGACATTAGAGAAATGGTTACACAGAGTTTGTGTTGTCGCTAAGCTAAGAGCTACATCCATGGCTGCCTCCACTGCGGTTCTACTTACCCCTCCACACGGGTGCGATGGCTGTCTCCAAAAATCTCAGTCCATTGCTGGACTGGAATGCCGTATCTCCGACCTTTACTGGATACGGGATAAAGAGAAACTCCTGGACTCTGTAATCACACTGGGCGCAGGTCCGCCTGTCAACTTAGCTGAGTTGGGCTCCACCATCCCGGCTATGGACGCTGCTCTGCCGATCACGGCGAGTGTCACCCCTGCCTCCGTCTCTTAGCTTGCCCCCGACCTAGGGGTGCTTCTGCTTCAACCAGACTGGGTGCCTCTGCCCTGCCGTCACATCTCCAACCTGATGACCACTGGTCCTTGCTGAGCGCAAAACTTAAGCGTGTGTCTGCTGCTGCACTGGATTTTACACCGAACCCGAGGAACAGAGCACATAGTTCCACCCCACGGCATGAACCATGGTTCGTGGCATCTGGCAAGAAGGCATGTAAGACCAGCCCGCAACCCATCTGTGAACTCAAGCTGTCCAACCGGTATGACCTCCTGAGCATGGATGATTTTCCACCGCTGACCTCCGAGTTGGAGAATGCGGCTGTGGCTCCCGTGTCTGTCTTCATCCCTGCGGCCTTGGCGCCCTCGCAACCTGGGCGGAGTGCATCCCGTTCTACTGGCTCGTCGGCACGGCGCAACCTGCTCAGGGATGAGGTGCGATGGCACTCGCAGGGGTCTCCTCCTCGCCGTGCGGCTTCCAAGCCGTATAATCCTAAGAGAAACTGGCCCCCATCTGACCGAAGCGAGGCTAAACCGGCACCCCCTCGTCCACTTTTCCCACCAACCATCTTAATTGTGGGGGACTCCATCATCAGGCAAGTCCGCTTCTTCAATACAGTCACTCACTGCCTCCCCGGATCTACTGTGCCTGTTACCTTAAATGAACTCCCGGAACTTTTGCGCTCCCTGCCCTCCCCGGTCACTAAAATTATTGTCCATGTCGGATGTAATGACACTGCTCGTAAGCAGTCCAAGCTGACCAAAGCTGATTTTAGTGACCTCTTCAGCTTCCTGCGCACCACAGGTAAATCGGTGTTCATATCTGGCCCGATTCCAACATTGGCTCGTGGAGCTGAGCAGTCCTCAGTCTCCACACCTGGCTGTATTCTACCTGCAGAGACTTTGACTTGGCCTATATTGACAATTTTAACCTTTTCTGGAATCGCCATTCTTTCTACAAGCCCGACGGAGTACACCCAAACCAGCTGGGCAGTAGGATGTTAGCCGCTAATCTGCAACATGCTGTACAGCATACTGCACAAACTGCCACTACATGTGCTGCACTTGACTGACGGTTGTTTACACCACACACCCCCTTCCAGACTTCTTCCTCCCCGCCCCCTGTGGCTGCTCAAACTCCACGTTTTACTCACCACTGCCCCCTCATGGGCCCCAAATGCCAATTTGTTATCTCCTATTTCAACCAACTGCACCCCTGATTCTAACCCCCACAGCATACCAAAACAAATTGGCCTTTTGAATGCACGGTCACTTTCCTACAAGTCTTTTAGATCCTGCCAAATACGCAGGAGATCTGACCCTCGCTATCTAGTGAAATTAAAACTCAACCAATCCCTGTCTTCCCAAATCCTTAACGAATAAAGTTAGCACTTCTGAATATCAGATCCCTCTCTAGTATGAGCTTTTATATTAACAATTTTATTTCCCAACATAGTCTCAGTTTTTTATTCTTAACTGAATATTGGCTCTCTTCAACTGCTTCTGCCATATTATTGGAATCATCTCCCCCAAATTACCGCTTTCTAAACTCCAGTCGACAAGATAAAAGAGGAGGAGGAGTGGCAAGTATCTTCTCTGACAGTTTCTCTTGCTTAAGAAGTAACTTTGGTGAATTTTCATGTTTTGAATACTTAGCCTCAGTTATTAAGACCCAGCAGTCTATACTAACTATAACTATTTATCAACCTCCTAAATACAACTCTAACTTCTCATCTGAGTGTTCACATTTTATGTCCATTGCTCTTACCAGTTACGACAGGATTATTTTTCTCTGGGATTTTAACTGTCATATTAATACAGTGGAAACAGCTTATAGTGATCACATTGGTCCAGAGCCAATTTGATCACTATAAGCGGTTGATTGCTATAACCAAATTTGTATTATTTCATTTTTTATGCAGAATATCATCTTAATGCCATTTGTATCGTTTTTCAATGAGAAAAATGGAACGAAACGGACCGCTTCAGCATTTACTGAATTTTAATATGGTTTCAAACACATTTGTTTCAAATGCTCCTTTTGAGAGGCACCATGCAAGTTTAATTACTGAGCAGTGCGCAGACATAACTCAAATACAGTATGTAACTTATTCTGTGCGTCGGCTCTGCTGTGCCGCGGGTGCATCTTTTAACAAGTCTGAAAATAAAGTTTGAAACAAACTGTTTCATAGAACAACAACATAGAAGAAAGCAACTGCATCAAGAAAATTTAAGCTACCTCTGTTTTGTGTTGCGGCTCTGCTGTGCCGCATTAAGAAGTCACATCACAAATTTATCCATGGATCCCTGGATCAGAGAGTTGTCCAGCACCAAGTTCACTTCTTTTTCAAAACGATGTAAAAGGTCAAAGTTTTTGAAACCAACATGCAGGAGGCCAGTCTTTAAAATGCAAACTGCATTCCTCATCTCAGCTCTCGATGGGACAACGGTCTCCTCTTCTTCATCCTCCTCCTCCTCCCCTTCCTCCTCGCTGCGCGCAGCACTGGTACCCGCACCAAAGCGCTCTTGTACCTCCGAGATGATGTCCTCATCCGTCACAGGCTCTGACACCGGAGTGCTGTCATCACTGACGATTCACTGCTCAAACTCGTCAGTGCTGATCTCAGCAGGTGGATCGACAGTTGTCGGTTCCTCCTCTGGTGACATGACCAGACCTCCTTTCCTCCAGCAATTCCTGATTGTGGAGGCCTCCACATCAGCCCAGGTGTCCCACAGCATCAGTATAGCATCCAAGAGGCTGATTTTCTTTGCGATGTCTGCAGCAGCTGCTCTGTTCCCCTCATCAATTTGGCGCAGTACGGAGCGGGCCATCTCTTTGCAAAAGTAAGCTTTGGTTGTTCTGATGATGCCTTGGTCACACGGCTGGAGAATTGAGGTTGTGCTCTTTGGCAGAAACTCGAGTCGGATGTTCCTCAGTGTTGAGTTTTTCACATTATGGGCTGCACAGTTGTCCACTAGCAGCAGAATACTCTTCCTCTCTTGGCCCAGTTTGCGATCCCAGTCCTTCAACAACTCCACAAAGAGAGCCCAAGTCATCCAGGCAGAAGAATTAGCTGCGTAACGGAGAGGCAGTGTACGCACGTGTTTGAAGCAGCGGGGGCTGTGACTTTTTCCAATGACAAAAAGTTCCTTCTTTTCTCCGGCGGCAGAGCAGGCGAACAAAGCCGTAATCCTGTCTTTTGATTTTTTTCCTCCCTCTTTTATTGTCGGATTTGAAGGTCAGGGTGCCGTCAGGTAGTGCCCGAAAATAAATCCCAGTTTCATCAGCATTCCAGATGTTTTCCTCACTGTAATCCTGTCTCATCCTGACCCACTGTTGCTCAAGCCACTCATTGCATGATACAGTGTCTGCCTCAGCAGCCTCCCCGTGCAACTTCTTAAACACAATGTTCTCCCTCTTTTTAAATCGCTCAAACCAGCCGACAGAAACTTTGAAACCGTCCCCTCTGAGGCTTGCTGCCAATGCCTCGGCCTTCTCCCTGACCAAGGGTCCGCTCAGCGGACCGGACGTTATCAATCCACTTAACCAGGGCGGCTTCAACCGCAGGTGCTTTCCCGGGCGCCGTCGTTTTCTTTCTACGTCGTTAGCATTCATGACTGTCTCTCGTTGTTTAATTAGACTACACAAGGTAGCCTGAGGAATGCCAAGCTTCGCCGCAGCATCTCGTTGGCTCGTTTTTGGCAATTTGTCATAAGCCTAGAGGAGACTACTCTTTTCATTAAGAGAAAATGACTTTCTTTTTCCAGCCATGATTCGCGCACTTGCTACCCGGTGTCAACTCGTTACGTTAGCTAGCGAGGCAGAAGCAGACGTCCAGCAAGGAATCATGGGAGTAAAAAATAAAATACACGTAGTTTTAAAATTATTTTTGCACCTTTTCATTCATAAAATGACCAAAAATGAACACTATAAGCGGATTTTTTTATTACTATAAACAAATGATTTAAACAGCATTTGTACAGAAATGATTCTGTCCCAAGCCTTTTGATCCTTATAAGCGGTTGATTATTATATCTGTGATCACTATAAGCGGTTTCCACTGTAATACCGCTGATTTATATGCCATGGAATTTTTAGATCTTTTAGCTAGTTTTGGTCTTGTGCAACATGTCAAAGGAGCTACCCATAATCATGGAAATACACTAGACTTGGTTTTCACAAAAGGTATCAAAATAGACATTTCTGATATCACTCGTGTTCCTGTTTCCGACCATTTCTTTGTGTTTTTCAATGTCATCACGTCTGTATCAACTCAGTTCAATGAGACTGTTGTGAAAAGACGACTTGATGACAGGGTCAGGACAAGAATTTTTGGTAGCATGAATGTTTTTCGTCCATCCAATGCCTGTTCTGTTGATGATTTAGTGTTTGATTTTAACAAGAAATTAAGATCCTCTCTAGACATTGCTGCTCCTCCAAGATATATAAAAAGACAAATAACCCAAAAAGTTCCATGGAAAACTGATGTTATCTGTCAGTTTAAAAGAAACTGTCGTAGAGCTGAGAGACAATGGAGGAAAAGTAAACTAAGTGTTCACTTTGACATCCTTAAACACCATATTGCCATTTATAATAATGCTGTTAAGCAAGCAAGCCAGGCCCATTTCTCAAGAATCATTATTGAGAATAAACACACCTCTAAGGTTCTTTTTTCCACGATCAACTCTCTTTTAAATCCAACACCGATGCCTAGCTTAAATGATCACAACTTGGAAAGTAAATGTGAGGAATTTGCACTATTTCTCAAAGGAAAAGTTGATACCATTAGGTCCAGTATTTTAGTCACAGATTTAACGACCATCTGCGATCTACCTGTTAGCGAGCCTCCATCTATGACATCTTTTAATTTAGTTACAGATAGTGAAGTCAGTGCCACTATAACCAAAATGAAGTCATCCACATGCTCACTAGAACCTATTCCAACGAAACTCTTTAAATCTAGACTCTTGTGGCTCTCTAATGACACTACCAGAATCGTCAACACTTCTCTGCAGTCTGGCATTTTCCCTGCTGCTTTTAAAACAGCCATGGTGAAACCTTTGCTCAAGAAACCTGATCTTGACACTAGTGACGGGTTTTTATCAGTTTTCATAATGTACATTATCATTGTTATACAGATGATATGCAATTATATATCTCTCTTTCATCAGAGGACCCTAGTGCCTTAAACAATCTTTTTTCCTCTCTCACAGATATTAACATCTGGATGAACAATTTTTTTTTTAAACTGAACGAGCAGAAAACTGAGATTTTACTTGTTAGCCCACAAGAAGATAGGCAGAAACTTCAGTCAAAGTTTGGCAGTCTGTCCCAACTAACCCTAACCCAAAAAAAGAGATCACATTACTCCTCAGCTTGCAACATTGCACTGGTTGCCTATTTCTTTTAGGATTGATTTTAAAGTTCTTTTACTCATTTATAAAGTCGTAAATAACCTAGCACCATCTTATATTGGTGATTTGCTTTCTTTTTATACCCCAACAAGAATGCTCAGGTCCTCCACTGCCTGTCTTTTAGTTGTTCCTAAGGTGACCCACAAGAAAACTGGTGAAGCTGATTTTTGTTGTAATGGCCCTAAACTCTGGAACACTCTCCCTTAGACTTAAGAATAGCGGACTCGTTAGCCATTTTTAAAAAGAAAATGAAAACATATCTTTTTAATTTGGCTTTAATAGGGGTTGATTTTATCTTTTATCACTGTTACAGCTTTTCTTTGTTTTGTTGATGATGTGTGGCCAATGGGGCGTCACACAGTACACCCTTATATCCCAGTGTAAAAAAAATTGTTCCAAATTATGATTGAATTGATTGAGAAATGCTGTTATCTTTTCCATATTGTAATTGTCCATCGTGATGTCCATCCATCTATTTAAAGTTGGGCTCTCCCGTTATAACCGATTCCTGGTAAAAGCCTTTTTAGCAGCGACCAGCAAAATGTTCACCAGCAGCCGTATTTTACAGATTTCCAGCTCCTCTGTTCATTGACTCTACAGTTTTGTAGAAAACAAAGTGTCTTGACTGGAATGTCAACCTGAGAAATGAAACAGTGTAGTAACTGAGAAATAACAGAAACAACAACAACTTACCCACCTAAACTAGCTGGTTTACAGAGTTATTTTAAAATGTGGGTCAACCCATTAAAAAATGCCTTTTGACACCATTCCCAGTACCTGCTGGAAGGCAGCCTTGTCTATGATTTTTTATCTGAAGCATCATGTTATATGCCACTGACTTGTAACTATGTGACTTTCAACGTCACAAACGGCCAGAAACCGTTGTGACAGAAGAGAAATCAAGACCTATTGTGAATGAAGCGTATGTAAAACAGTGGATAAATTATTTTGAGCATTACAAACCTCGCGAAATGACTCGTTTCTCTATCAAAATGTGAGCCATTCGGTCCAATAACATTTGGAAAGTCTAGAAGATGATTAGATTGTTTTATCCCCCAAAGAAAGCAGGGGCGCTAAACTGGAAGTTAGCCAGCTCAATTGGTGATCCAGGTGTTTTCATAGCTGGGAAATCAAGCTTTTTTGGTTTCAAAACACCACTGAGCACTAACTTCCCCACCAACACTGTCCAGTAATTATATGTTCTTTGATAGATGCATCCCAAATTCCTACTTTATTTACGTGCAACCACCAGAGGATAAGGCGTTATCACTTTGGGTGGAGGAATTTAGCGTGTTCACCCGGGTCTTACGTTCAGATAAAAGGCGAGCCGAACCGAGGTAAAAAAAAACACAGGTCTACTGCAGAGTCAATTGACCTGGGTGTAAATGCAGATTTTACACATTCCCAATGCACACAAAAGCCTGATTGTAGCTGGTTCGAGTGGCATTTTTGATTAATGGAAAAGGGGTATTAGAGAGCTGCTGTTGAACACAGTGACAAAGTGGTGTGCGTGTGTATGTGTGTGATATCATCAGTGAAGTCTTGCTTCCACACTCTCACAGACCTTAAACATAACAAACATGAAGATGATAGAAGAAACTGAGCCCTCTGGCATAAAATGATGTAATTAGGGCTGCAACGATTACTCGAGTAACTCGAATAATTCGATTACAAAAAATGATAGAGGCAAAATCTCTGCCTCGAGGCTTCGTTTAATTCCTATCACCCGCGTTATGTGGCCTGCTTAGCTCAGGGACCATGTTTCCACACGGACTGTTATTGCAGATACACACCGCTACATTCAGAATTTAGTTAGCGCGATGGCGGAGAGCCAAGAAGGTGTCCGCAAAAGTCAGAGAATGTCCGTTGAGTTGTTCAAAAACCTTGTTTTTAGTAAACTCTTTGTACACAAACAATGTTCTCAATGCTCGTGTTCATGTGTAGAGACCCTGGTGATACTACGAGCAAAGTTTCATGTTGTGTCGAACCTTCTTAGTGATTTAAAAATAGAGATTCTGATGCTATCGTTAAAGTGCCTGTAGCACTCCCATTGAAAATGAGTTTGACCCGAAAACGAAAATACGGTAAATCTTAAATGTGCCTCTTTCGTCGTAATTATGCTTATATACGAAGGTTTGACTCGGGTACATTCACAAAAAAAGCCTAGGTTGCATTTTGGCGAGAGTTTCGCTTTAACAAAACCACTGGAATACAGAATCATTTTCCTGATATATACAATAAGACATTTGAATTTACTGATGACAATGTCTAACTATATCCTACAGAGCCCTAGAGGTGACATGGATGGGTTATTTTTAATCTCACCAGTGTGACTTACTCTCTTGCACGTGCCAGTTACTATCTCGCACGCGCGACTTACTGTATCTGGCACGCGTGACATAGTAAGCCGCACTTAAGATATAGTAAGATGCAGTAGCACCCTGGCTCAAATGATTGAATGAAGTGAGCATTGTGGTGTTTACTCAACAAAAATGGGACGCGGAATCATGAACAAGTGCCGTTTACTTCAACAACTTATACTGTAACATAGTTCTTAGTAGCAGTGGCGTATCGTACATAGTCGCCATCTTGTTGCACTCTGACCTCTCTAGTACAGCGTGTTAACTATAACCTGCCTTATAAAACAGCGCCCCCTTGTGGTATAAAGAGCAATAGTATATCTGTTGTATATAATAACAGAACACAAGAAGCGTGTTTCGTGTCACTGTGGAAGCTGAGAGAATGTGGTCTGTGTGACAATGTAGTGGAAAACTGAAGGTATTTTAGTAAAGTTAGGTTTTCTTACACAACTCTCACATGAATGTGATACTATATGCACCTGCATCCATTGTTAATCATTTGTCCTGATAGCCAATTGTCACTGCTGCAACGCAGTTTCATAAATTAATTATAACCAAAGTACTATTACCTTGACAACTCCTCCATCATCATTGCTAGCATAATAGCTAAGAAAACCTACACCTGGACACTCATCGTGGATCAGAGCCTGTTACATGTACCTCTTACCATTACACTTCATTAACTTTTATTAATTAATTAATCAATTGAAATTATGAGATGCACACGTGAGATATAGTAAGTCGTGCGTGCTAGAATAAAAAAAAAACTCATCCATGTCACCTCCAGGGCTCTGTAATATCCACCTAAAAAATGCAAAAAATGAAGGTCAATTAAGAGACAGCAAATAACAGTGGTCTGTGTTTTGAGGTACAAATACAACTGCATCATGATGGTCCCTTAACAATAAAAATAGATCTGAGTTTAATTGGCGGTAATAGCTTTGTGATACAGAAATGTACATAGTACAGTTAAAATGATATACAGGTACATGAAATAGAGTCTTCATACTGTAGCTTTAGTATATTCATTTAACGTTATCTGTTTGTTGATGTGGTCTTAATTTCCATTAGGGCTGCAGCTATCGAATACTTTTAGAATCGCGTATTCTACCGATTATGCCATCGATTACTCGAGTAATCTAATAAAAAATAATTTTGCATTATTAAACAATATTACCGTTACCAATACCGTTATTTGGTGTAGTCTATTACTCTCTTGCAATTTAACACGAAGTAGTTTCCACATCTTAACATGATATCTAGTCATACCGACATCAGGCTACAGCCTCCACCAATACCATACGCTCTAACTAGTGATGGTAAGCTCCGTTAAATTAGCTAACATCAATGTTTACGTTAGCTTGAGTCGGCGACGCTTGGTGAGCTGGTGTTAACAACTGGATGCTTTTGGTTCAGATGTTGAATCATTGTTGAGGTGCTGTTGTGGTATGCCAGTTCTGCTTTGCAGTAGACACCTTGCACTTTATCGTCTAGGCTCTCCGCCATCGCGCTAACTCAATTCTGAATGTAGTGTTGTGTGTCTGCAATAACAGTCCGTGTGGAAACATGGTCCCTGAGCTAAGCAGGCCACATAACGCGGGTGATAGGAATTAAACGAAGCCTCGAGGCAGAGATTTTGCCTCGATCATTTTTTGTAATCGAATTATTCGAGTTACTCGAGTAATCATTGCAGCCCTAATTTCCATGTGTGTTTCAAAAATGTTTGTGCACACAATATTGATAAGTCTCCATACAGGACTTCAGCTAATACGATTTTTTTTAATTGCAGGGTGTTCATTACCAGCGTAGTTGAAGCTTAAGGTTAGATAGCTAGCTAACTGAACGTGACTCTATGGGGGCTCCGCAGTCTGTGGACAAGCAAACGGTTCTTAAAGATTGTCAGGTAGCACCAACTCCAAACTAGCACTAGCCCCAGCTAAGAACTAGCAATGGAACACTATTGCAGTAAATAACTTGAGTTGTTACAAAAAATAGAACACATTATGTAACTGCGTTTGCATGGCTCTTGGGGCTCTATTTAATCTGATGAATCACTTTATTCAAATAGAGGTTGTTGTTCCAGGTTGTTTCTTGTTATTCTATTCTATTCTGTTCTGTTTTTGTCCTGTTCTGTTCATCCAATAAAAATGATGTCCAATTACACTGAACAGCAATTAAACTGTGTTTCAACGTACTGAAATGAATATAATAAAATATAATAGAATAGAATATAATAGAATAGAATAGAATTACTTTAATGATCCCAGACTGGGAAATTATTTTGTCCCAGCAACAGTGGGTCTGCAAAAAATATATACGGTGCAAATATACTATAAAGAACACACGATAATAATATATACAACAAAACAGTGGAGAGTTCTCTCTGTCAGGCAGAGGTGAGAGAGTTATTATATAAAGTGATGGCTTGTGGCAGGAGAGTACCCTATATCTGTTGTTATGACAGCGAAGCTGAAGCAGCCTTTTGGAGTAGGTGCTCCGCTGTCTGACCAGTGTGAGTTGGAGAGGGTGGAGAGGATTATCCATGATGGATAACAGGTTTTTTTTAGTGTCCTCCTCTCACCACAGCCTCCAGAGTGTCCTGTTTACAGCCAATCACAGAGCCAGCCTTCCTAATGAGTTTATTGAGTCTATTTATTGAGTCTGAAATGAAGCAGGATAGGACAGTCTGTAAATTATTTCCAGCATAACTTTACAGAGAGTCTGAAGCCTTACTCAGCCTGCAAAAACATTATCAAAAGTCTTGAGTATAGCCTTATGGTCCAATCCAAATAGCATTTTAAAAAGTATCCAAAAATGCAGTGGAGGAGCACATCCAATTGAACTGCTTACACAGACAACAGTAGTTGCAGTCCCACTGTCCTCTTGTATAACACGTTTCACTAAAGCAGTCAGATGTGATCTTCTCTCCTAATGGGTATTAAGTTGTCTGAGTTTGGCTAGCTGAAATACATGAATGAATATGTGAGTTGAATAGATTTGGCTGCTGCTGTACTGATGAGTCTCTATCCCCAGGCATCTCACACATACACGCGCATGCTCCCGGGTGTGCGTGCGCACACACACACACACACACACACACAGAGAGAGAGGGAGAGAGTCAGAAGTGCAGATGTAGTGAGAGGAGAGTATATAAATAGCAGCAGCATCATTTATCATTGTGTAGGAGCTGTAGTTTCCTTGGTGAGTCAGGTAGCTGCAGCCTCCAGCTCTTCACTCAGTTCTGTCATTGCGCTTCTGACTGCTGCAATTATTTACAACCCTCCACACTGTTACTCTGTCATCAGGAAGCCCCTGAGCTGCTACAAGAGCCTTCAACTGGAACATATTTGTATTACAGAAAAAAATGCTGGCCAGTCATTAAGATTTGCTTTGCTCACATGCAAGCCTTGTTTGATTTGTCATACTTAAGGATGCACACTCTATGAAGATGGAATATTGGAAATATTTTGGAGAGATAGCACGTGTAGGAAAAGGGTTTTAAACTTGTTATCAGTCTCAGTGACATGCCTGCATATTGCCTCCACAGAACATTGTGTAACATTATGTTATTTCAGAAGTGGAAGAATGGCTTCTGTTGTACAATGACAGGTATGTACTTTTCACGCTGACTGGAGGAAGTCTAACCCAGAGACTTCACTCGCTCGTCTGCTACTCATTCAGAACGTAGCCGGCTATTTGCGCTATCCTGCTCTGACTTGAGTCGCGAGCGGAAACACAGCCAACTCGTAGCTCTTCTTCTTGTTTACTGGCGGTTGGCATCCAGCTCAGTGCCACCACCTGCTGCTCTGGAGTGTACACGCTTCGCCTCGTGAGTAAATGAGAAAAAGAAATTGCGCGTGCCTTTGAACCGAACGGTACACACGCGCCCCGAACCTTGACAAGCGTACAGAATGGGACAGATTTTTTTGATGAAGCGTTCCACCCCTACTATGCATCCAACATTGTCTAAAAGAAAAAATGTATTGTAAAAACATTGAACATTTCTTTCATTCACTTCCAAAACAAATGCACGTCAGCCAGATGAAGATCTCTACCAGAGGAGATGGTGGTGCTCATACAGCTGGTTGCAAACTGACATTTTGTAGATCCATTGGTTTAGTATTAAGTCTTATAGTGGGGCGGCTTAACAGCATAATTCCAAAGAATTGTGCACTTTGTGATAAAAGCGTGAAATTTGGTACACTTATAGCCAAACACAGCCCAAACAAAATTAGATATCGGGCCATCGCAAATTTTCAATATTGGGGCCGTGGCAGCCATTTTTCAAAATGGCCACCATTGACTACCATTTTTATGTGAATTTTCTTTTGTGTGTTGATTATAATATGATATTGATCATATAGTTAGCTACATTTTTTTACCTCTTTGGAGTTTGTACATTAATTATACAAATCAATTTCAAGATGGCCTCCATGACTGTTTGAAAAACGTTACTGTTTCAAAGTTGCATGGATTCCTGTGATATGAACGATATTGGGATCAAATCACACATTTTTGTGATTAGGAATTCAGGTGGGAACTATAGTATTTAGCCTATTTGGAAGCTCACAATGCAAGGTAGGCCTAACTGACAATAGTAACTGTCCAAACATGGGGTCAATCGTGGAAGACTTGCAGAGTTTGAAAGGCCTGCTAAAGTCAGGCGCAGCAGGAACAGGAGCACTAGCCAACAGTGCTTTCAGGCTCTCAGAGGCGAACTGACACATCTCTGTCCAAACAAAAGGAACCTTAGGACTAAGCAAATTAGTCAAAGGGGACGCAACAGTGGCAAAATTCTTGCAGAAACTCCGGTAATAACCTGCCATGCCAAGAAAATGTTTCAAGTCACGCCTGGAACTGGGCACACCAAAATTCACAATGGCCTTGACTTTGGCCTCAGTGGGACAAACCTTTCCATGACCAACCACTTTTCCCAAATATGTTTTACGGTGGCCTGTCCAAATTCACACTTGGCTAAGTTCAAGGTCAGATTGGCAACAGCTAGCCTGTCGAACACCTCTTCCAGCTGAGCTACATGCCGAGACTAGGAAGAACTGTAAATCACCACATCATCAAAATAGGCTTCACAATCTGCAGCTCCCTTCAATACTTTATTTACCAGACGCTGAAACGTAGCTGGTGCATTCTGCATCCTGAAAGCCATGACAGTATACTGACAGAAATCTTCTGGTGTCACAAAAGCAGAGATTTCACAAGCTCTGTCAGTTAGAGGGACTTGCCAGTAACCTTTTAGAAGGTCTAGCTTGGTAACAAAAACTGCAGATCCCACCCTGTCCATACAATCATCCAGTCGGGGAAGAGGGTAACAGTCAGGCTTGGTAACAGAATTAACCTTGCGAAGGTCAGTGCAAAGACGGAGTGTATGATCTGACTTCTCAACAGGCAGGCACGGGAAGCTCCATGAGCTAGCACTAGGTTCAGCAACACCATGTTGTAGCATATAATCTACTTCCTTACGCAAAAGCTGTCGCTTAACAAGATTCGCTCTGTAAGGATGCTGCTTAATAGGAGCAGCATCACCTACATCGGTGCTGAAGAACGCTTTTGTGTGTCGGCACATCAGAGAACAAGGCAGGATGCTTATCAATAAACTCAGCTCACTCACATATGGGCCACTATATTGATCCACTTCACAGTAACAGAGAGGTGCAGTCTAAGGTAGCTTTTTTGCACTTACACTGCTTAACACAACCCTTCTTACATTTGCAGGAGATAAGTTCATAGCTGGACTGGCCTGCATCAGGCAGTCATGTCCAAAATGGTTCATAATGACCCTCAGATGCCTTTGACCAGCCCCATCTCCAAGGAGAAGGACGCTCTGGTGCTGACTCCAGCATCTGACACCATACATGGCCTCCTTGATAGACTGCCCTCTTAACATGCTCCTTTAGGGCAGCCTTTGTTGGAGGGATTGACTGCACATTGTGCCTCTGGCAAACCGCATCCTCCTAGCTTGGTCTTTGTCTGTGGATGTGCTGGTTCGATCATAGAACAGGATTATGAACCTTTCAATAGTTGCCATTACCTCCTGTAGAATGTCATGTGGGGCAGAGGACAATTCTAATAGGGCATTTGTAAGCTCTGGAAAGATAGCCCACACAGCCCATGCAGTCTTTTTCCCATGCCCAGCAAAGCTGGATACTGTGTCACAGCCTGTCAAAGCATTAAACACTGGAAGAGCATGTGGCTTCTCAGGCCAAAGTGCAGCTGAGATTTCATGGGCTGCTAGGTATTGTACTCTTTCCAGTACCAAATCCCAACCAAAGCTCATCCCCTGCCTTTAGAGCTTGAGCTGCTGCCACAGCGAGAACCACAACATCAGTATCAACAGTTTGGATTATAATTTTCTGGTGACCATTTTGTACTGCATGTCACAGCATCCGAGGGTCAGCGTCCTCATGTGTGCATGGAGAAATTGAGGACAGATCAGCAAGGGGTGGCTTGCTGATGACAGCAGTCCACCATTTGAAACGTGGTATTAGCACATTAGCACGTTAACTATTTATGTGGGTGTCAATGGGGGAAAAATAAGGGTTTTTCTTAGATAAGTTTTATTTTATCTAGTTGTGAGCTAATTGTGATAACAAAACAAGTTTTAAAATAAGTTTCATTTATCTAGTTGTAAGCCTACCTAGAGCCGAGCGTATGACAAATATGAACTCAAGGCATGTTGAAATTGTCAAGTCATATCTGATCTTTCCAATGAATTGAAGGACTTGAAGGTGACATCAACATGTCACTATTTTTGAGACTTAAGTATTTGTGAAGTTTAAGGAAAAAGATTTAAATTAAACTAAATTATCTTTAGCTAATTTTAACTAGCACCACTTACATTTGTGTGTGGTATCTGCACGTAAATGGTGGCCATCTTGAATTGTGAGGACAAAGGAAGATTCTGGGCTTATTACACATTGCTGATTTTATTTCTGCATGATAAAATGTATAATTATTTATGGAGATCGACCATTTGATATGCAATATAAAAAACTTTATTACAATTACAATGTTCATGCTGATCATGGCAATCATCTTGAATTTTTATTGATTTATGTATTATTCATGTATAAACTTCCTTAAACTATGTATGGTAAATAAATGTAACTAACAAGATCATCAACATCATATTTTATACCATGCAAATAAGAAAATTGATCTAAATACTGTAGTCACTGGCGGCCATTTTTAAAATGGCCACCACGGCCGCCATGTTGAAAATTCACGGTGGCCCGATATCCAATTTTTTTCAGACTGCCTTTGGCCTTAACTGTACCCAATTTCATGCTTTTATCACAAAGTGCATGATTTTTCAGCTAAGCCACCCCACTATTATAGTATTTACACATATTGGACAACATGTATGCAGATAATGATACATGCAGATATACTGTATATGGGTGATAATATCAGCCAACAGATAAATCATTCGGCCTCAAGTCTCAGGCGATTATACAAAAATTAAAGCATAATGACAAATATCACATTCCATTTTTTGCAAATGAGATGCTCATTAATCACACTGGACATTTAAGGTGTGGTCCCTTTTAAAAGAAACAATCGTAACACATCTGATAATGTATTTTGAGGAGCAGATACTAATATTTAGATTATTAAACACTTGGGTAACAATTTGGCCGATATACATTTTTTTAACATAGACCAATTTAGTTTTGAGCTGTTGAACAAAAGACTGATAGTTTTCTGTAATAACATAATGTCCACAACAAGTGCATTCACAAAAAAGGATGAAGGTAGTAGTAGTTTTAAAAAAAAGCAAAGTGTAGCAGAGATGTAGACCAGAGAGCCAAGGTTTACATTCCAACTGGCCACATGAGCAGCTGATTTCACTGTAACCTTCATCCCTCAACCTGAAAGAGTGCTGGTCAGTAGGTGGAATGAGAGCCTGCAGACCTTTGCTGTTGAGATCTACTGGTCCGCATCGGTTCAAATAATGTTTTGTTTCTTGTTTTTAATAATCTCAAGAGAACAAATCCTTCCTATTCACACTGCTGTTTGCATGTGGGGATCTTGTGCCAATTCTCCGCACCCTCATCTGTGTGAAAAATAGGCCGGAGGTGCGGAGCGAGGACGTGTTGATCATATAGTGTGATAAACTGCTCAGGTCCTTCACTCAACTAAATACAGAGAAATGTCCCACAAAGCAATGTTACAGGACCAAACAACAGTAACGTAGTAACTGTAACTGTCGTTGGCAACTTATATGTGGAAAACAAATACCACAGCTGTACGTGGAGAAGCGTCCGTCCTCCTGCCTGTCCTACCAACTCTTGTCACATTTCTGCCAGAAAAACGGCGTCGTTCACCGGCAAAAAACTTTAACTCACCGAGTGTTTGTGATGAAAATGTATCACCGCGACTGTCAGCCCTCTGGACCGAGACTTCAACGAACTTTCCCCCAGAAAACGGCCTCCGTCCCCGCGAGTAACAGTCAGACAGCGTCCTGTTTACTGATGGCGATTATGTAATTTAGCGCGAAAATATGTAACTTTGTCACTTTCCACGATATTTGGTGGGTGAGGATCTCAATCACAACACATTCTAACAGCATCCATATGAATATAAACTGTTCGCGGGTTTAGATTGACAGGGGGGACACCGGGAAACACCAACGTCATCAACATGACTTGTACTGTCACATCTCTTTAGGAGCCGCGGCGCTGGCTTTCTGTGTGAATTACACGGCGGAACAGCGGAGATGCTTCGCTCTGTGTGAATCACCATCGGCTGGGAATTGGCAAACCACTGCTCCGGAGATAATGCGGAGACGCTGTATAAAAAGGGCTCTTGTAATGCTAGTGAGCTCATGTTCTTTCCCATAGCAGCACCTTCAGAACAACCTTAAGTGAGGAATGACTCTAGAGGGACTCAGATGATAGCTTTGTTTTTCACTTTGAGCTCTCGTCATCCCCAGAAGATTCAATAATGTTTTGTTCAGCCTATATTTGCCACTGCCATTACATGGTGGTTCCCACCCCTAATATTATGTAAATCAGATATGGTTACCATGTGCATTATCATAATGATCATGAATGTATTCCTTAATAGTAAGCAGGTCAGATGACAGCATAATGAAGACTGAATTAATCAGAAAACAGACAAACCCGAGAAAGGATGGATGGCCAACCAAATAAAGGAGTATGTGACAGTAGTTCTTCAAACAAGCTCATTGTTTAAACACAACTCCACCATGAACGCACAAGCCCCATTCACACTGCCCTTTCAGTGTGGGAATAATGCACCGGTTCTCTGCATCACCATCTGTGTGATGCAGTTTCACTGCAGCTCCAATCTGCCTCTGGAGGTAGCATCAGAGCCGTAGCAGAGGTGAGCCGGTGTCTATTTGAATTGAAAAGCCAGAGGAGTGGATCAGGGATATGTTGGTCTGATGGTGTTCACAGTCTAGCAGCTAAACAGATCCTTCACTCATCAAAGAAAAAGAAATGACCCACATTTCAACCCACAATGCGAAGTTACAGGCCCAGACAACAGTAATGGGGCAACTGGTAGTGTCTTTGGAAACAAATACCCCAGTAATACATGGAAAAGCCTCTGTCATCCTGTCTGTCATCCTGTCTGTCGTCCTGTCTGTCCTATTGACTCTTCGTCATATTTCTGCTTGAAAAACAGCATCAGTGATTATGTGACATGATTTAGAGCAAAAAAACATAAAGTTGCATGTCTTTGTTCCACTATTGTGTTGTCGTAATTACTGTGAACAGTGAACTTTCCCCCAGAAAACAGCATCCCTCCCCCTGAGTGAAAGCCAGACAGTGTCCACTGTTTACTGATGGCGGTCTGTTAAAACGTAACTCTGTCACTTTCCATGATGCATGGTGGGTCAGGATCTCAACCCCAACACTTATAACAGCATCCATATGAATATGAATATATTTATGACGTGTACCGTGTTACGTCCCGTAAGGCCAGGGGATGAAGGGAGTAACATAGTATGATAAAGGGAAAAGAAAGAGGATGTGTTGGTTAAAGCTGAAACTAGTTTATTTACAAAAAGGGTAACACTGAACCGAAAGGAAGATTAGCCGCTAAAAGAAAACTGTGCAGTCTTTAGATCAGTCAGTCTGGATCCTGCACATCACAGCTGCCTAGCCCACCGGCACAAACAGCACTTTATATCACCGGGCCTACGGGGCCATCCACATGGAAATGCTTTTGTGTGTAAACGCACGTTTTACATCATTTTGGCCAATCGTCCACATGGATCCTGTAATCGCAGTGCCTGTATACGCACTTTTTTGAAACCTGGTTTCAGGGTGGAAAAATCAAAAAACGCTGCCCTTGCGTCCTCGTGTGGAATCCACATACTTTGCATATCGATGACGCCATCGTCTCACCCCTCGACCTCTAGCCTTCAACCTCTTAACCCCGTGACGTCTCATAACAACAACAACGACAATGGCGGACTACATGCTTGTGTTCGTGCCGCAGAAGATATTGAGCCTGTCTTGCAACTTACTTGCCTTGTAGTTGAGTGTGAGTCGCAGCAGTAGTTCGGCCTCATTATCGGTCCAGACAAATGATTCTGATTTCCTTGCACTAGCCATTTTCAGCCTCTTCTTGTTGTGTTCGGTTTCTCCGTCTGCTGTCTGTTTGTTTACAGCGCGTAAGCTTAATGTGCATGCTCCATCTCTTCTCCTCCATTTTAGGTGAATTTCAAGCGCCACCTGTAGGCCTGGAATATGAACTATAGCTTTTTCGGTCGTTTTCAGTGGATCTGTGTGGACGCAAATATTCTTGAAACGATACCGAGGAAGACGGAAGAAAAAAAGATCGTTTTGTACGTGTGAACGTACTCCCAAGTTGCAAATGGGATCAGGTGTGGTCCTCCACGCATTGGCGAGGAGGGGGAGGAAGAGGGTGACACATGAGTGGAAACACAAGAACACAACACAAATATGCCCACAACACCAGGGGCCTCATGTACTAAGACTTGCGTGGATTTCCATCTGAAACATGGCGTACGCTAGAATCCAGAAACTGACGTACGCACAAAAAAAATCGGATGTATCAAAGTGTGCGTACGCATGGATCCAAGCACTTTTCCTTTGTCCCCGTCCACGCCCCCATTTAAATATGCAAATTAATTTAAATAGGGCCTGCACCGGGGATTCCCCTCTCTGCATCATCAGATTCACACCATGAGTAAAGGGAAGAAGCGCAACTTCACCGAGTTTGAGCTCGAAACTCTATTAAATGAAGTCGAGACGCGAAGATCTGTATTATTTGGTAGCCTCTTGTCAGGGATAAACACCCAAAAAAGAAATGTGAGTGGAAGCGTGTGTGTGAGGCAGTGAACGCTGTGGGGTCAGAGCAGCGCACACTCACTGAAATAAAAATAAAAAATAAAAAAAATGGTGAAGGTGGGGGTGAAGCGGAGGATTTCGGCCCATCGCCGAATGACCGAGGAATACAACATATGAAATAGGTTTAGTTTCCTTTATTCGTGCACCACTTGATTGAATCATTATGTTTTTTTTTTTTAAGAAATATAGAATAATAATAATAATAATAATAATAATAATAATAATAATACATAAGTGATACCGTTAGTGGGAAACAAACAGAAGGATAAAACAACTTTTGATCACACTTCTATTAATGACTGCAGAAGTGCGCCGGCTACTGCAGTGTGACATTTCCAACTTTACGCACGCGTTTATTGACACAAATACTGAACACAAGGAGACAATAAAGGGCTTGTTAGATAGCTCTGCCGCTATATTTTCACCAGGGAAAAACAAATGCACATATTTGAATGCACGTGCCCAAATGGCCATTGTGCTGGTTTACATTCGGGGCGCAATTAAACGGATAAATTATTTACTGACCGAGAAGCCACCCATCGCGCACCGTGCCAGCTTCCAGTCTGTTACCAACCATGCTATTGGTAAGAATGAACGAGTCATGCGTCGAACCAGGCCACCTTGCCACGATGTTGTTAGCTGCATTTGCGAATCATATATTCTTTGAACATTAATTGAATGAAAATGTTTCCTGTTGACAAAAACAAATCCATCCTGTTATGGCGCTTTTATAGGAACATGTGTGCAGTCAATAGCTCCGATTCATCAGGGAAACCGGCTCTTGCTGCAAATTGCGCTTTAATGTTGGCCTGTTCAACAGCATTGTATGGGAATTGCGCACTGACAACCCCTGGCTCCTGACTGTGTTTCGTTCCAGGGCCGCCGCAGCTCTGCGCACAGCTCCAGCAACACTGGCCTCGGCAACCTAAAACGACTCATGAGCCAGTTGTCTTCATTTGCCAGCAGATCTTCCCGTTCTCTAAACATCCTCTCACGTCTGATATAATCATTTGCGATGTCTTCTAACAAGGCAAAGGCTGCCATTGTTAATGCCATTTTTTCATCACTTTGCGCATGCTTTTATATCCATCCATATAATTGTAAACACGTGTGTATTAATTGTCCATTAATGTGTCTTTGATGTGCACATTACTCTGTGGACTAATTGTTTTCACATAATTAACAGTTTCCCAGCATCACCTCTACGTGTCGCCAAATGAGCAATAGCTGTAGAAACGTGCGTACGCCAGCCATGAAGCTGGCGTGGTGCATCGCACGTTTCCACAGTCATTTCACTGTTGATACATCTGAACGTTGGCGTGGAAAATGACGTACGCCACGTTTTTGTGCGTATGCAACACTGATACATGAGGCCCCAGGGCTGTAACATACCGTCATGCCTCTTTTGGTTCCACAATGCCGGTATGCTATGTGAAATGACGCATTGGAGCGGCCTTAAGCTCGTGCTGCTTGATTCAGTTTGAACGACCAAAGGCAGCATTAAGGCAACCCTTCTTTGTGGCAACAATGCGGAGTCTCTGTTTGGAAAAGGGCTTCTTTTGAAACTGAACATTTCAATGATGGTTTGTCCATCATAACACATGAAGAAAAACTATATTTGTCAATCACTGTATTTTGAAACAAGTGCAATGCTCAATACTTTTGATAAAATGGTTCACTGTCTTGATTTGCCAGGGAACAACTGGCATGTCACACCATCTCATATGCGCCGATTAATGTTTTTGCCCATGGGTGCGCAAATTTATTTTTTTTTGGTGCTCAAATTAAATGAATACCACCAAGGTAATGATTGTCACAAACTGACTTTTATCACCAACCACAACTAAGTACAACACCATACAGTCTGAAGGCAGCAGTGTTATGCACACTGGCCACAACATAACACTGTGTCGCTATGTATAATTGTACAAGTAACCTATAGCAACACGTAAGAAAAAAAATAAATACACAACTTGGTATTCATCACGTAATATTTACATACAAATTGACCAGATTAACAAATATTCATTACGCAGAATTAATTTACACTCGGCACATTTACAATATCACAGTGTGTATTTTTCAGTACAACCAAGGAAACAATGAAGCTAAGTTCATTACATCCATTTGTGAAACACACTTTTGACACATGAAATCTCCAGCTTACTGTTAAGGAAAGGAAAGAAAATATTTAAGTCAGTTACTCACCACTGTCTGCTATTGTCTATTTCCCAAGGAGGAACGTGTTGTGCTGTGCGAGTGATAAACTCACCGGCTATAGCATCCAGGTTGCGGCTCCTTGTAATGTATTTGTGACGGTTCAACACTGCAAGGTGATTGAGTCTTCCCTGTCCCATCTTGGATAAGTTTTAAGTCTCCGCAGGCCTGAGAAAGACCTCTCTGATGTGCAAGAGGTCACGGGAACAGTGAGTCCAAGTCTGATCAGCACAAAGTGCTCAAGGCTCCAGTTCTTTTACGCGTGCCTGCAGACCATTTTGGATCCTTGACAGCCAGGACTGTGGTTCTTGGATGTCTTGTGTACGCAAGTTGAGCAGCTGTCTCAAGTTTGACTCTGTGTCCACATGACCCCTAAGGGCTAGTCCTTGACATGCCAAATATTGGACAGAAGAAAAAATACTTAACAACGCAGTTCGTGCTTCAGCCATTTGCTTTTGCTTGGTAGCAGAGAGAGCATTTGCAACATTAACTCCAGCACTTGCAGCACTTGTGATGCTAGCAGCAGCTCGATGGACATTTGACTTCTCGTGGCAGCAAAATCTTTCTATTGCCTTGCCCCACCTGCAAAAGCCATCTTTTACAAAAGCCTTGTAAGAATCCATCTCACGTCCTTCTGGACATGGTAACGGGGTATGCATTTTGTCGGCAGCAGAGCACACTTCACAGAGCACTTTGTTATTTAATGCGTCATATGTAATCCACAGTCCAGTTTTGTTTTCCAGCTGGCCTGGTATTTTCATCCCTGCTGACACTTGCTGCTGTCCCTGTTGCTGCTGCTACCTCCGCCGCTGCCGCTGCTGGGAGCATTGGTGGTTGTAGACGCGGTTCCACTTAGTTTTCTAATTTCATTCGATTCCATTTTTGCCAACAAGCAACCAACCTTCACATTTTTGCTGTGTGTGTACATGACAGACTCGTTGTTTAGCCGCAGCCAAACCCCGAAATCCGATAGGTTTCATTTATTCACTCTTTTTTTTTTTTCACTCACATTTGCTCACCGGAGCACCCACAGGATTGGTGCCTATGCACCATCTGATCATCTCTTCCCTGTTGCTTGCAGCATAGCCTCCAAGAGGAGAGACAGCCTGGGCCCTGAGCATGTGTTGTGGCTGACATGCAAGGAGCATGTACAAAGATGAATGAACAAAATATCAAATGTATATAAATGACTACTGGCCAAACAAGTGATGTTGAGTGTATGTCTGCTGTTGTGCTGTTGGCTCCACAACCTGCTGTTAAAGCACATTTGATTTAGCATAGCCTTTGTGCATTTGTGAATTTTTGTGAAAAAATGTGTAAAAACTTTGAATACATGATGTGTAATCTGAGTCTCCTGAAGCCCTGAGGTCTGAAATCTCTCTATAAAAGCAAGGAATCTCTGTCTGTCTGTCTGTCTGTCTGCGCCTCAAATATCTCTGCCGATCAGGATCAGAATGACCTGAGAGTTTCAACGTGGCTGCCGTTTGGTTCAGTGGTGTGCGACTTCGCATTTGTTTGGACTGCAATGATACCGTGAATAAATTATTTCATAAATGCTTTATACATTCTGGAGCATAGTCCACCGGAGCTATCACAGTGACATGCGCATTAGAGCCAATCACTGCAGAGCTCAAGCCACGACACACATTAAGAAACAAGCGGATGTATACCTGCAGCAGCGCGAGCTGGACCAGGACTTAGTCGGCGGTTCGGCCCCGTTCTGTTCTGTGCATCTAAACTGACTGTTGTGGATTAATGAGACTAAACGAGACCGGACCGTGTCTGTTCGGGTCTGAGGAGATGCGGAGACGCGCGGACAACAAAGTGGAATCGTAATCTGTGGATGTTCGTGTGTAGCTAGCTGCTAGCTGCTAGCTAACCTACACGGCCCAACTCCCGACCTGACGGACCGGACGCACCGACCTGTCCAAAACCGGACTTGGGGTAAATAATGTCCGCCACGCTTTTTCGCGAACATTGCCGTCACGTTTGCTTTGTGTCTGGTGCAGGAAGAAACGGTAAAAACAGGCTTTTGTTACGAAAGTGTCCAAGCAACAAGTTTGGTTGTTGAGGAACAGGAAGTTGTGGGAGGGACGGAGGCAGATGAATGACAGGCAACGATGGTCGGTGTAGAGACAACGATAGAGACAGTGATATTAGGAGTTGAGAGATTTGTGACATTTAGCGTGTTTGGAGTATATAGTTAGTGTGTTATGTAGTGTTTGGTGTAGTGTGTTTAGTGTGTAGTGGAGTCGTTTTTTTTAATGAGTCAAAACAATGAGGAGACTGCTGAATGTGGAGCAGGCAGTGCAGCTCTTCATTCAGCTGGATGGAGCTAAGTGAGCCCTGAGCATTGCCTGCATTTAAAGGGACTTAGGGCAGGATCTAAATATAAGACTCAATAGCGACACGACGGCCGTTAGGGTAACTGCAGCCATCAGCCAAGCCGGCGCGGGAGCGCGCGTGAACTCTTCACAGCAGTGCAGCTGATGCTGTGACACGTTATTTATTTACTCGCTGTTCAAGTGACCGTTTACTGCAAGACCTCCGCACATGCCTCCCCGGAACTTCGTTGGTAGCCTACAACTGCGAACAGCATCATCTCAAGCGACGAAGTAAGTAAACTAAGTGTTTATTTCAGTGCAACTTTAGTATATTTCTGTGCTCATTAATTCAGAAAAATGATAGTTGTAATGTAAATACGTTTATTTTACACTGGCCAAATGGTGACTAAAGTTCAAATTTCTACATTTTTACACAGGTTACAAAGAAGCTCCATTTAGGGTGTCAGACCAAAATTTTCAACTATTTTGTGTATCTGTGATCACAATACCTCAAAAAATAAATATTTTTAGCCAAAGATTCCACTTTCATCCCAAAATAAATGCAATTTGTATACAATATGTATTTTATTTTCAAAGTTTACAGTGAAAAGAAAGTATTTTTCAAATTTGCATTATGTACACGTTTTATTTTTTATTTTTTTTCATGTCCATAATAAAATCAATGTGTGGTAGACAAGACGGTCTTGTCTTCTCTCTTTTCTTGCTCACAACTCTGGATCATGTAGCTGAGGCTTTTATGGAGAGAAGAGAAAAGTAGAGTTAGAACACATGCTCACAATGCTCCATAATCAAATCTAGTAATTATTATTTTTAACTCTACCCTGGCAGAACAGATATAACTAATGGCTTGATGCTGATTGTTTGAGCATTACAAATAGAAGTGCCAGACTTTCAAATGAATTAGCAGTGTATTTAACTAGGTGATAGTGAGCAGAAGATCTACATTTTTTTGACATCACGTCCGCAGGACTGCGCGGGAAATTCGGACCCAGAATTGCAGTACATTATGCAGCACATAGCCTGTACAAGGCAACGGAGAGATACGTGGGTGGGCTCATTCTTTTTGGTTTTGAACGCTTCATCACCTATTAGCATTACAATACTTAAAGTTAATGTTTATTTTTTCACAAATCCTGCCCTAAGTCCCTTTAAATGTAAATAGTTACATATAACTTTGTACATTTTTAAAATGTATGCACATATTTAGCAAACAACAATTTATATTTGCATTATAAGTAATAAAAATGGTTTGTTGAACATATTTGTGGTTTTCACAGTAAAAAAACTAACTTTCTACTCTGACTCGTTTTTTTTGTGATTTTAGGTCCATTGTTTTTTACAATATGTCAAAATAAAAAAAATAACTGTACAGTCACACATGTGAGGTTGTGCTGAAAATAATGACACCAAGTAAATAGTTTTTAAGGTGAAATATAATGGCAAAATCAAAAATAGTCAAAAACGTCCAATTATACCCTGGAATATCGGATTTCACAACAAACCTAAATATCCCTGACGTCCCACCTTCAAACACAGCCTCATTTGGCCATCCATGAAAAAGCTAATAAAAAAAAAAGCTAATAATAATAATAATAATAATAATAATAATAATAATAATAATGATAATGCATGTTATTCACACTTTTTTATATAGTTTGTCAAAATGGTTCTTTCCATTGTTTGTTGTTATATTAAAGAAACAAACTGTTATAAAGGCCAGTGTCAGGCTGTAACAATAGCAAATTGCCAGCTCAAATGCGTGTTATAGATAGATAGATAGATAGATAGAAATACTTTAATGATCCCAGACTGGGAAATTATTTTGTTACAGCAGTTGTGGGTCCACAAATAAAACACTTCGTACATAACATAAATAGAATCCAATATATACATAGTGTATATATACAGTGCACAGTGTGCTATAAACAATAAACTATAATAATATATACAACAAAACAGTAGAGAGAGCAGAGTTCTCTATCAGGCAGAGGTGAGAGAGTTGTTGTATAAAGTGATGGCTTGTGGCAGGAAAGATTTCCTGTATCTGTTGCTACGACAGCGAAGCTGAAGCAGCCTTCCGGAGAAGGTGCTCCGCTGTCTGACCAGTGTGAGTTGGAGAGGGTGGAGAGGATTATCCATGATGGATAACAGTTTTTTCAGTGTCCTCCTCTCCACCACAGCCTCCAGAGTGTCCTGTTTGCAGCCAATCAGAGCATAGATAGGTAGATAGATATACTTTATTGATCCCAAGCTGGGAAATTACGGTGTAGCAACAGCACTACACAGAGACAATAACACAATGAAATAAGAGGAACAACCTAGACATATTAAATAGCAATAGAAAAAAGTAATATATACAAAAAAATGTACAAAATGTAAGAAAATGTACAAAATGTATTAACAAACGTGTAAATAAGCAGAGTGACTGTGTGTCTCAGCTGCCCATTAGTGTGAGCTGTTGAAGTACAGCCACATACTTAGGGTGTCAGTGTGAGTCAGTTCAAACACTGCTGTCAAGTGTCAGGTCTACATCTGCACTCTCTTAACAGTTTGGTTCTACATCAGTGTAATGTAAAATTATATCAAATGGTGTGAAAATGATATCAAATTAACATCTGGGAACATTGCTCTGTCCTTCCTGCGGCCAATCAACGCGAGCTTCATTACATATTAATACAACGCACTTCCGGACCAGTCAAAACCTCGCACATAATCTCGCGTGAGAAAGTCGCGTTATGAAAAAGTGTCAGAACAAGCTCTATGTTTGATTTATTTTTTATTTTTTTAATTTCTATTAAGTTTTAAGAATTAATCCCAAGCGATCCAAGGGGGAGTGGATACGTAAAAAAACAGGTGATGACTCCTTTAAATTAATCATGAATACTCTATTTTGGCGCTTATCTCGATCTAGACACTTGTTATATTCACCATTTTATATTATTCTTTATAAATAGTCTATTCTACAAATAATCCACAAGTATTATATATTTCTGATATTACTGGCTGGATATATATTGGCTGTCCGTGTCTCTGTCTGCTTGCTCATCTGTTGTCAGTGGACTCGGTCAATCTGATTGGTCAGATGTCTGCTAAGCCACAGGTAGACGCTGCTCCGGTTAACGGAGCTGAGATGAAAGTCAGTCATCTCAGTCAGTTTGCATTCACTAACTCTGTCCACCCAGTACGTGTTTGTCTGAAATCCTCCTCACTGCAGCTCTGCAGCAATATTTGGGGAGTTATTAGGTCGACTTTAAATAGTGACATCTACAATTAATAAGCGCTTCAGATAACGTGCCAAATCACGGATCAGCCTCGTTCAGTTATACCACCATCTGGTCAGTTTACATCAGTGACACTAGCAAATTAGACAGAGAAAACTCTACATACACATACATCATGCACCCGAGCTTAAGGTTAGCTTCCCAGCAAACACGGACGGACCCGGACGTGTCCGAGAGAGCCCGATTGGGTCGTGATGACGTCCAATCACAACTAGTCCGATCAGGCCCAGAATATGACCATATGATATAATCGGGCTCTCAGGCATACAAAAACTTTTTAGGTGAAGGTGAAGTTTTTTTTCTAATTTTAAAATTTAAATTTTATTTTATACACAGACACACACATACATGGGCGTAGCGGACGCGGGGTATGCACTTTTTACAGCCATTAACCATTCAACTCATTTTTAACACGTGGAAACGCGTTTTTCCAAGCCGCCTCAACGCACCATGAGCAGGCAGACCCAGACTGTAGTGTTGTGATTTGAATCACACAGACATTAATTCAGATCTTGTTCAGCATGTTCAGCAAACCAGCTAAGAGGCAAACAACTCGTTTTTTTTTTCAAAACAAACTGTGTAAGTTGAGTAATGCTGTTGCATGTAGATGTTTAGCTAAATGATGACTTACTAATGAATGTCATTATATCAAGTTAAGCTAGTTAACAATTGTTAATGGTTAGCTATGTTAAATCGCTTGCTAGGTGCAGAGGTGGTAGTAACTAGATACATTTACTCTGTTACATTTCCTTGAGTAACTTTTTGGAGTAACTTTTTGGACAAATTGTACTCTTAACAGTTTTACGTTGTTAGACGTACACCTGCAGGTGACAGTTGTGTTCACCTGACTCAGGCCTCGTGAGCCTCATAAGACTCACTGTTTATTTACTGTTTGTTTCTTTTAAACACTGTAAACTCAAATGGGTAGTCAAGGGGCCGTGTGTGTTCAAATATGTGACCTGTTTCCTGTCAGTGTTCATAGAGTGTATTTTTTTAGTCAAAATCACACACTATTGTCTCTGCTTCCATGTTTATGTCTCATGTCTCTCGAGTTTCCATGGCAACCCGGATGCAAGAGGACGCTGGCGTGAGTATCGCCGCTTCTCGATTCGTGACAATAGCTTTTTTCTGCTAAAAGAAGAAAGCCAAGTTGTTTTTGCAAGTTCTCAGGCTGTGCTACTACCTTTGAAGCCTGTACACCTGAAGAACTGGCTCCATGGACTCATCTTTCTCCGCTCATCAGCTGTTAGCCCCGTTGGTCCGCTGTTCCGCTGTTAGCCTCACCAATCAGCAGTTAGCATAGCAACGCTAACTTTTAAGCAGACGTACTCGATGTTCTGTGGGATGTCCATCATTGCTCTGCTGGTCCTCCATCCGCCAAGGCCTCTGGGTTGTTCACCACCTGGCTCCGTTCTCGACGACATAAACTGGACGGGTTTGTGGTCGGCTTAGGGTCATTAATAAGCCGTCGATTTGACGTCCTGGTTATGACGTCGAAAACATTGCCAATTTAGCCTAGTCCGGAACGTCACCAAATGACGTCAAGGCGACGTCAATCTGACGTCATTTTCCTTGCTGGGTTACCTTGCATTCGCTGAACAGTTGAGGGTGATGGTCGTAAAGTGAAAGTAAGTAAATTGGATGTGTTGCCACCACTCGCAACAATTTTCTTCTCGCAGCTCCTGCAGACAGGGCTGCCATCCTCGACCAGCTGTCCCTGAGCATTCTTATAATAACCAGAATACGCCCAGACTGCAGATTTGGTTCTCTTTGAAGACGGAAAAATGCCTTGAGGGCCGCTACGATCACGTCCTTCCTCCACCATGTCGTCTTCACTACCTAAGTGAAGCGCACGTTGCGCGCTGCGCATGTGTCTCGCAAGTTTTCTACATCGTGGTTATCGACCGCGGCGGTTACCATGGTAATTAAAACTTAAATGGTAACCTTCACTGTCGGGAATCTTACCATAGTTTACCGTGACACCGGTAACCGTTGCATCCCTAATCAGTAGTGAATAAAGCTGATGACTGTGGGCCAGGCCATAAAAATGCTCATTCCGATCAATATGGGATGGGGTGTGGCTGTGTGAAACAACATAAAGATGATATCTTTAATGAGAAAAATTAATTAGGCTACATGAGCTTCATTGATCCTGCTGCAGTAAAAACGATAAATGTGCCATGAAAAAAAATCGTATAAATTACAAAATTACAAAAAATGTTTATGTAACATGCTTCCATAGTAATCAACAGGTTTGTGAATATGAGAAAATATTACAATGTAGACCTTTCTAGGAAGGTGGTTGACAGAATAAAAGCAGGCTGTGTTCGTATGGTGGAACAAGTCCCAACCCCCATGGATAAGGCTGACTTAGAATTAATTTATCAGATTTTTGATATGATAAACAACATGATTATTTTGACAGATATTGCAGATTATAATTAATAAAAAAATTTTATTATGGATTTTGCATCACAAATTTAATACAATCATGGTGATGTGGGAAATTTCAGTTTTTAATGTATTTTAAAAGCAATTTTGAATGTCTTCAATTATTATTATTTTGCGATTATTTGTGCAGCCCTAAACCACTGCAGACCCAGAATTCCGAGCAAGACTAGTAGTTTTGGACATTACCTATTCCATGAACATTTCTACCTGAGTCAAGTAGATAGATTTTCATCAACTACGTTGAATAACAGATTAACAATGAAGACAACAACTCCCATAATCCCATAATACTTACTGGTGCTGCACGATTTGATAAAAATGTGCGATTGCGATTATTGTGGACTATATTGCGATTTGCGATTACAATATTATAAATGAATGGTGTCATGAGTCTACTTGCTTGAATATGCAAGGACAACACAGTGGATTACAATAGTTTATTTATTTCTTAACTGAAAACAATATATCAAAAAATGAATAAAAGTTTGAAAATAAAGGTATTTCTGCAAATTTGTAAACTCAACTGCCTTTCTGCAAAATTCAAACAGAGACAAATGCCTATTTCATAACATAAAGGCATTCCTTCAAAGTGCAAAGGCTGTGTTACTTGTGTTACTCTGAGAGAATAAGTTCCGCCAGGGTAGCTGATATCTCCTGTCCAGCATGCGGATCATTTTTTGAAATCCCTCCTTATTAACTGTATAAGTCGGCACCATGTCTCGTGCCAAATAGTGTGTTATGGAGTCAGTAATTTCCATGTGTCTTTTTGAGGTATTTCTGTATGGTGTGACACTTGCAAATGTATCCGTAATTGTTCGTTGTTGTGGTCGTTTCAGGCGTTTTTCAGTTGTATTTTTCACATTAGTTTGTCGGGCTTTCATTTGAATGCATTCTTCGTATTTTTCTTTGTGGTGTTTCAAGTGTTGATTGTGTTAGATCGGTCGTATTGCCGCGGGACGTAGTGACTTTAGCTTTGCATGTTTTACACAGCACATCTTGCTGTTCAGTGTCGTCGTACCTGAATCCAAAGTGTCACCATATAATATAAGTTGCATTTTTTTTTTTTGCTACCAACCGACTTCCTCCTCGGCATCCATGTTGGCTGCTCTGCTCTGCTGAAAGCCGGGTAGTCACGTGACTATACCTGTAGCTGCAGAAGCGCAGTGTGGATGTGGCGTCACCGTGCTCCACACCACACGGGAGATGGTCCCGTTCATTGTAATTGGTTGTGAATGCAGAAGGCATTCACAACATATGTTCTTCGTTTTCACGGAATTCTTTAATTTTCTTATTAGTGTGAATGCTGCAAGCATTCACACTATTGTTCTTCCGGAATTTATTAGTGGGCTGTACTCGCCAGCCCACTATGGACACCTCTATAGCAAAGCTATAGGTGTCCATAGCACAGCCCACTATTGATATTCACCGACCCTCTTCTTATTAGTGTGAATGCTGCAAGCACTATTGTTCTTCCGGAATTTATTATTATTCCTCTTCCGTACGTTTTTTGTCCGCTTTCTTCTCCTTCAAACTTTGCCCGATTCAAACCATTCAAATATCAAAATATGCAGCTTTTTAAGGACATTAGTGCTTGTATTTTTCTCATTTCTAACTATTATACTTTTCGAAATATTAAGCTTTTTCCGCAAAATTTTTCCCATTCATCCTTATGGGGATTTTTTCAAATTTCAATCTGCTATAACTTCAGCATACGTTCAGCTATTCAAACCATTCAAATATTAAAATGTTCAGCTTTTTCAGCTCTTTCAGCCTTGAGCTGTTCAGCTTTTCATTGCCGCAGATGGGAAAAGCTTCAAATCCTCTTCAAAACTCATCGCCTTTCAACCTCTTTTTGCTCCTCATACATTGAGCGAGAGACACCATTCAAACTTTAAAGCACTCAGCAGATCTTGAACTATTAGACCTGAATTCAGTTTTTAAAAATCTTGTACGGTCTTGAAATAATCGCAGTTTTAGTTTGAGCGACTTTTAGCCCGTCTTCTGCGTTTATAATGGGTGTGTATTGCGTCGGCTAGAGTGAGTGACATCACCAACTGACGCACGCCAGAGTGTAGAGCTGCGTCGAAAAAAATGTTCAAACTTGTTTTCAGCTTGAGTTTGATCCCTCACCTTTTACTTGACATGGACAATATATACATAGAAATGTAAAAATCTTGTGGGCTTTCAGCAGATGGTCTCATTTCAGATGTGGGACTTATGGTTTTGGATCTAGAAGCCCGAGACCGACAGCAACTCTCAATCTTGTCCCATAAGCCGCAATGTTAATTTTGAGC